>LNAC01000313.1:1807528-1859794 GCA_002007465.1 Ailurus styani | reverse complement strand
GAGATCACAAGTAGGCAGAGAGGCAGGCAGAGACAGAGGAGGAAGCAGGCTCCCCGATGAGCAGGGAGCCCGATGCGGGCCTCCATCCCAAGACCTTGAGATCATGACCTGAGCCGAAGGCAGAGGCTTTAACCCACTGAGCCACCCAGGCGCCGACACATACACACATCTTACCTTTGTTCTCTCAACTGCTACCTTAGCAGTTATGGTTTATATCTGATGGTCTGTAGTTTCTTTGTAATATATCTGGGTATGGGATTCATTTTCATTTATCTATTTAGGATTTAGTGTGTACTTCTTCAATCTGCTAATTTAAGTCTGTCCTCAATTCTGAAAACAATGTCTTTATCACTGAAGGTTTTGCCTTTTTGTTTCTGTTTTTCCTTCTAGTACTGTAATTAGACTTCTGTCAGAGCCTCTCATTTTGTCTTCCTCTTCTCTGAACTGCTCTTTATTTTTCATCTCCTTATCTGTTTGTGAGTGTCTGGATAATTTCTTCAGATACTCTTTTGGTTCACTCATTCTCTCTTTAGCTTATCTGCTGTGCTATTTAACCAGTACATTGAGTTATTAATACCAATGTTCATAGCAATAATTTTTTTAACAGTAGCAAAAAAAATTCAGAAAACTACAATCAAATTCCCATCAACAGCAGAATGAAAAATATATTTGGTATTCAGTGGAATATGATACAGCACAGCAGTGGAAATATGCAAACTGTAGCTATGTGCAACAACAAGTGAGATGAATCTCGGGAACATAATATTAAGCAAAACCATACAAAATTAAATGATATAATTTTTAGGCCTATGCAGGTACTGTACCAAGGTTATAAAGACGAGCAAGGGAATAATGAACAAAATTCAGTTTAGAGATCACCTTAGAGGGAAAAGGAAGGTAATGATTGGTTAGGTTGAGGTACCCAGAAGACTTCAAAGGCAGTAATAATGGTCTTTATCTTAAACTGGGTGGTGTTATATAAATGTCTGTTGTGTCATTCTACTATACACATATTTTATAAATTTATTTTGTACCTACTCAGTATTAATAAAAACATTTTAAAGACCTTAAAAAGTAAAAATAGAATATACTCTGAAAACAAATGAATACAAGTATAAGCTAATTATCAGCACAAATATCTTCAGAGGAATAAATTTAGAGTTTGGAATTGGCTTGTTCAAATAATTACTGAAGTCTCATTTTACCTGTTATAATAGCAATTTTTAAAGCATAAAGTATCATTTTCTCTTTAGATAATCTAACACATTTTCCTATATTTGTTTATAATAGAAAATATTATATAAATTATTGTATTTTAAAACAATTTAAAAAAATTAAGGTGCAGGTCCCAAATAAATGTAATATATTCACATCCTTATTGAGAAGCTTTATGGGGACAGTTAAGCTCTCTGCTGTTTTTCTTCCATGATTGACATGACAGCAGTCTGTGGAGTTAGCTGTGTGATTATGTACAGATTGGAATTACTTTAGGTTATTCTTTGAAAATAGGACTTCAAGCAAGGCATCTTGTATTCCTTTTGCAGAAATGTTGCTGAAGTGCTGCTGAAAGGGCCAGAGATGCAAGGATTTGGGACACATTTTGAACCTTTAAGCTGTCTGACATTGACCTCCTTTCATTATTAATAAAGAAGAAGCAGGAGCTTAGGATGTATTAATACCAACTCATTAATATACTAACCGGACAATGTTCTGCAACAATTCTACCTTGTAAAGAACTGGATTGGCACAAAATTAAATAATTTCATATTTTACTCAGTTTATAATATGACTCGATGGAGGAAAATTTGGTAAGCATGAGGGAAGACCATTCTTTTCATGTTCGTTACAGGTAAGACTACTGCTTTCTTGGTGGCTTTTAATCCTTATTTAAACATGTATTTAGCTCTGATCATTTCAAATTTAAATTTGAATATATTCAAAATATACTAGCCTTAGTATCTTCTATAAATGATATTTTCCTTTTGTTGTGGTTGTAAGTTTTTATATCCTTTCTATAGGAAAATGGTGGTAAAGATCAATTATGTATTATAGTTTATTAATGTCTCGTGGTTGAGTTTATGAATAGTTACTTTATATTTTCCAACTATTGTAATGCAAATATTAAAATGAAATATATTTCTAAATGCTTGGGGTAAAAGATGGATTTGTAATATGGTCAGATGAATGACCTAATTTTTGTGTTTCAGTTTTTATTTATTTATTTTAAAGATTTTTTTGGGGGGGGGGAGAGGGAGAGTGAGAGACCACAAGCAGGGGGAATGGTAGAGGGAGAGGGTGAGGAAGAGGGAGAAGCAGGCTCCCCCTGAGCAGGGAGCCTGAATGCAGGGCTCAGTCCCAGGATCCTGGAATCATGACCTGAGCCCAAGGCAGGTGCTTAACATCTGAGCCACCCAGGCGCCCCATGTTTCAGTTTTTAAATGGTGATCTTTTATAAATAAGCCTTTTAAAAAGCTGGTAACATTGAAATGGGTGGGTACTTTCTTTTTTTTTTTAAAGATTTTATTTATTTATTTGACACAGAGAGAGAGATTACAAGTAGGCAGAGGCAGGCAGAGAGACAGGGAGAGGAGGAAGCAGGCTCCCCGCTGAGCAGAGAGCCTGATGCGGGCCTCGATCCCAGGACGCTGAGATCATGACCTGAGCCGAAAGCAGAGGCTTTAACCCACTGAGCCACCCAGGCGCCCGGGTGGGTACTTTCTAAACATGATAAACTAATAGCCAGTTTAGTATTTAGTGATAAAATATTAATGACATTTTGGATACATTTAAGAACAAAGCAGTGATATCTGCATCATTATTTAATGTTCTAAGAAGTTCTGGTCATTGCATTAATAATAAAATGAACATAAACATAAATATTGAATGAAAGGCATGTAATGATTAGTAAGGTGATTAGGATACTAATAGATTCTTTATCAAAACTGTTATAAGTTAGTATTAAATAAACATCAGAATTTGTAGCAATGGGTAGTATTCAGCCTCTCTAATAAGTTGAAGTTGTTAGTTACCAAATCTTAACTATCTTGACACATGTTTAGGAAATAGATTTGTGGTCTTTTGGAGCAGATGATTCATGTTAGGGCAAGGTGCCGCCACAGAAGTTTATATAGGTAAAATGAGGGTATTTCTATTTTTAAAAAAGGAAGTTTTAGGGGCGCCTGGGTGGCTCAGTCAGTTAAGCATCTAGTTTCGGCTCAGGTCATGATCCCAGAGTCCTGAGATTGCGTCCCACATCGGGCTCCTTGCTCAGCATGGAGCCTGCTTCTTTCTCTCTCTCTGCCTGCTGCTCCCCCTGCTTGTGCTCTCTCTCTCTCTCTCAAATAAATAAATAAAATCTTAAAAAAAATTAAAGTTTTGAATAAAGGAAATGGAGGACATTCAACATAATTAAAATGAGCTTTTCATATATGAAAGGCCCTCACTCTACCCTTTTGGGCATAGTTCCAGAAACCTGGGAGTTATTTTACATGCTTTTTTCCCCTTCCTACTCTCTGTATCCAGTGTGAAGTCGTGGCAGTTTTACCTCCTAAATGTTGATCCAGATTGATCTACCCATCTGGATCCTCCCTATCACTGCAATAGTTTAGGCCCCCATCATCTTCCCTCCAGATTCCCTCTGTTCTCCATTCTTACCTCTTAGAAGCCATCTTTTTAATTTGCCACTAGAGGGCTCAGTCTAAAAACACAGAGCTGACTACGCAAATTCTGATTTATCACCATGGTGGCCCCTAGTCACCTATAGGGCAGAGCCAAGCTTAACATAGTATACAAGATCTTCCGTTTTCTAGCCTCTGTGTATTCCTTTGTCCTTTTCTTTCTCCAGTCCTCACTTTGCACTCTGAGTTCTGGTTCCCTATTCATGTCTTGCTGTTCCATGTCTCTGTGCCTTTGCTCATGCCGCACCCTATGACTTGAATTATCTACTCCTGAAAACCATTTCTAAACAGTATAGTTTGACTCTGTGCCCTCCCTATGCTCACATAACATCCTTTGCATATTTCTTTCTCTGCATCAACTATATTAAAATTCATTGTGTCTGTTTATATGTTTGTTTCCTCCTTGACCACTCCCTTCTTTGACCATTAACTTCCTTAGGGCAGCCATGATGCCTAGCATGTTGTCTGACTCATAGTGCACGTTTGATGGAATGTCCATTAAATTCCATTGGACATAACTATGAGGTGAATCTAGTAAGAAAGATTTTATCTGTCTTACTAAACATTTTCAAGAGCGGTATACTTCTTAATACTGTAAGAGCAGCAGGTAAGGAGGAGTAGATTATACCTCTGCCTGTAGTAAGATCTTAGATTTGTCCTTTTTCTGTGATAGGTTCAAACATGGTTATATATTGGTATAGGACTTCACCAAAAGAAACTTTAAACTCGTTTTGTATTCCTTTGAGAAATTTTTTTGTTCATACTTGTCACTATGAATAATAAACACTTCACTACTTTCATATTGTAAAAATTGACCATTGCACACAAGTTCTAAAGGAATCCAGTTTTGGTGTTGGATTCTTCAGTTTTGCTAGGTAAATGTAGTTGTTAATATTCTTTCCTCAAGAATAGTATGAGGTAATGTGGAATGGTGGAAATAGCATTGGGTTTGGAGACAAAGATAGGATTTATTTCTCAGCTTTGCATTCCCATGATCTTATTAATAGGTCATTCAACCTGTCTGAGTATCATTTTCCTCTTCTGTGATAAAAACCTATCATGGAGGGTTATTTTGAGAATTCAATTTGATACACAGTAAAATCAATTTTAAAACTAAGTTACCGATCAAAATTCCTAAATCAAGATAAATTTACACTATTTTCTCTTTCACAGAGTAAACTAGAATAACTATATATATATATATATATGGTAAATTGAATGGATGAAAATTGTTTGTTTGTGGGAGGGTAGGACTGATAATGGAAAAGATCCATGCTCAATTAGAACCCATAGAAGGTAGAGGGAGCTAAGGTCGGTAAAAAGAAATTTGACAGCCACAGAAGACAGCACAATGGGGAAGATGCAGAACACTCTTGTTTTGAATCTTGAGTCCTCAATCCCATCATTTATTCTTACGTAGTATGTAAAACCCTTTGAGGGGAAGATCTGATTTGGACATAATCTGTATTAAATCTTTTAAAATGATGTAGCATTGAGTTTTTAATCTTTTGCTTTTTTTTTCCCTTTTGCTTTCATTGGTATATTATGAACACAAAAAAACAAAATTAAGGAGGTGAAGAAAAAATCTGTGGAAGAAAAGTAAATAATAATAAAATATAAAAATCAGGGGTTCCTGGTTGGCTCAGTCATTGAGCGTCTCTGCCTATGGCTCAGGTGGTGATCCCAGGGTTCTGGGATCGAGGCCTACATCAGGCTCCCCACTTGGTGGGATGCCTGCTTCTCCCTCTCCCACTCCCCCTGCTTGTGTTCCCTCTCTCGCTGTCTCTCTCTGTTAAATAAATAAATAAAATCTTTTATATATATATATATATATATATATATATATGAAAAATCAAATTGAAATGACATGAGTTTGTGCAAAAATGAGGAATTATAGCTATAATGGTCTATTAGCAAAAACAAAAACATTTCAATTAAGGATAGTAGTTCTGTGTTTATTTATAGTTACTAGGAATGTACTTTCTTTGATTATACAACTAGATAGGCCATTAGAAGGAATAAAAGAAACTTTGTATGTGGGATATATGTTAATGGAGGTATTTTCCCAGTTTGTCTTCTTCTCTGAGTATTTCTTTGTTTCCAACCCAGCTGGTAAACAAATTAAGTAATTCTAGTCTCTCATAGAGACAAAGAGGATATTAAATTACTTTCTCTCTTACTATTTAATGATCTTCTAAAAAATTTATAAACCAACCTACCTTGACTACTTTGTAATTAGATATATTTGATTAAGGTGTTGGAGATTTTGCCAGAATATTGACTTATTTTCTAATAAAACTATACCAGAGCCACAATATATCTTAAAATTAAACATAAACTAGAGAGTTTGGGACTTTATTTTGGGAATTAGTTACTGAAATAACTTTTCTAAGGCAGTTTCCCTTATAGAGCATTCTTACTTCATGGACTTCAGAGACAGCTGAGTAGCCAGCAGTGTTCCAGTTTGCTGTCACTCTTTCTAATGAAAATTATCTAAAATGCCTTTTTAAGGGGCGTGTGGGTGGCTCAATCTGTTGGGCCTCTGCCTTCAGCTCAGGTCCTGATCTCAGGGTCCTGGGATACAGCTCTGCATTGGACTCCCAGCTCAGTGGAGAGTCTGCTTCTCCCTCTCCTGCTCCCCCTGCTGGGTGTGTGTGTGTGTGTGTGTCTCAAATAAAATCTTGAAAAAAAAATAAAATGCCTTTTAAAAAATTTGTAGCTCTATGACACCATTTGGTCTATAGCTTAATTAACATTATATACAACATCATTTGCTTTGATGGTTCCAGTATGTTGCGTGAGTTTAAATCCTGAAAGTCAAATATTTGTGGTGAAGATACTTGTTTGAAGAAGACATTTCTCTGGTTTATATGGATATAGCAAACATGTTGTAAATGTCCAGTTTTTACATATCTTATATCTGAATAGCCAGTTCTGCCTTATCTCTGATTTCCTGGCCAGCCACCTGCCTGTCCTGAACAGATGGTGTTGCTGTGTGTAACTATTTCTCTACCTCTCCCTCAGTGAATACCATCATTAGTATTCCATTGTACCATGGAATATAATTTTCTTTTAACTAATATTCTGTTAATGGACATTTAATTGTGTGTGGTTTTTTGCTGCTGTGAACTCCTTTCACATATATTTTTTGAATTTGTGTAGCTGTAGTTTTAATATCAATTCCTAGCAGTGAAATTGCTCAATATGTAATTTACATAATTGGAATCATGCTTAAATTAAAAATTTTTAATAGATGGGCTCCTGGGTTGGTTAAGCGTCCGTCTTTGGCTCAAGTCACGATCCCAGGCTCCTGGGATCGACCTCTGCATTGGGCTCCCTGCTCAGTGGAGAATTTGCTTCTCCCTCTACCTCCCTCTGCTTGTACTCATGTGCACACACTTTCTCTCTCACTCAAATAAATAACGTCTTTTAAAAAATAAAATTAATAGGGCGCCTGGGTGGCTCAGTGGGTTAGAGCCTCTGCTTTCGGCTCGGGTCATGATCTCAGCGTCCTGGGATCGAGGCCCGCATCGGGCTCTCTGCTCAGCGGGGAGCCTGCTTCCTCCTCTCCCTGCCTCTCTGCCTACTTGTGGTCTCTCTCTCTGTGTCAAATAAATAAATAAAATCTTTTTAAAAAAAAAAAAANCTCATGTGCACACACTTTCTCTCTCACTCAAATAAATAACGTCTTTTAAAAAATAAAATTAATAGAAAAAGTAATATATTTTATATGTAAAAATACATTTCCCAATTTTTTTCCTATGGTAATTCTTGAAAGTTTAGTGGTTTCGGTATTCGGACAAATAAAGACACCTCGTTTTGGTAGCTAATCTAGCAGAAGAACCCTTTAATAAAATCACATTTTTACATAGTAGTCTTTGGCTACCTCATTTCTCTTCACACACAGAATATGCTGGTAACCTTATAAAACCTTGAACAAAAATATCTTTTTCTTTATGAAGTCTCTAATTTTCAGAAATACAGTTCTTTTTTTTTTTTTTTTTTAAGATTTTATTTATTTTTTTGACAGACACAGGGAGAGAGGGAGCAAAGCAGGGGGAGTGGGATAGGGAGAACAAGCTTCCTGTGGAGCAAGGAGCCCAATGCGGGACTCGATCCCAGGACCCTGGGATCTTGATCTGAGGCAAAGGCAGAGGCCTAACAACTGAGCCACCCAGGTGCCACTCAAAAATACAGTTCTAAAGGGCAGTTTTTACTTGTGAAAGACAAAGATTGGTTTTATTAATTTGAAATAACATGAAGAAATATAAATATAGCAGTTTACATCTTCTGATTTAACTGATTAATTTTTCCAAGTACCATCTTTGTATCTAATTGACTAGGTCTAATGTTGAAGCAAAATGTCAAATAGAGATTACTTGCATTTATTTTAGAGGTTTGCATAATGATAGAGGTTTACTTGCATTATTTTGCCTAGATCCATAAAGTGAGGGTGCAATCACTAGTCTGTGAACAGACAGTATCCTTTGGCTAAATTACTTGAATTATAAAACAAAGATACCTGCATATAAAACTTGAAAATTACCTATCAGAGATGACTACGTAAATCTATTTATCCTGAACTAAAAGTCTGCTTTGAACCTTTTCAGTTGGCTCTTTTAATCTTAGTGCAGACTTTTCTCTTAGGCTTATCAGATTTCTTTTCTACTTTTGCAATTCCATTTTAATTTATGGCTTTAAGGAACCTTGACATGTTATAGGCCAAAAGACAGCATCTGAAGAAAAGTGTTAATTGACCTGCTATTAGAAATACAAAAGTATAATCATGGTTGAATAAATTTAGGGTGAGAGATGGTTTAATTCACATTTCTTGTTAAAGCAGTGATTATCAACTCTGGCTTGTATGTTGGAATTCCTCGGGGGTATTTAAAAAATACTGCTAGCCAGACCTCATACACAGAGAGTGGGACCCAGTATTGAGAGTTTTATTTATTTATTTATTTATTTATAAAAATTTTATTTATTATATATAGAGAGTATGGGGTGGGGAGTGGGAAGGGCAAAGGCAGAGGGAGAGAGAGTCTTAAGCAGACTCTCTGCGGAGCATAGAGCCTGACACGAGGTTTAATCTCATGACACTGAGGTGACCACCTGAGGGAAACCAAGAGTTGGATGCTCAACCAACCGTACCACCCAGGTGCCCCACACTAGGAGTTTTAAAAAGCACTCCACATGAGCTCTGCTGTTGTGCACCCAGGATTAAGAATCACTGCTCTGTTAGAGTTGTTCAAAGTTAATTCTAGTAAGGAGTAATTTTGTGTTGCTCACAAAATTAAAATGTTTGATGAGCTCAATCAGAGTTTTCTAAGGGGTGAATGTGTACCAGTCATATTACATAAGGTAATTTTACTTATATATTTGTCTTAATGTCTATTAGAAAATAAACATAAGTATCACATCAAGCTCACAGTTCCATGGATAGTGTTTTGGATGAAGCTAGAGTTTTGTTGTTGTTGTTGTTGTTGTTTTAAAGGACATATGCCAATTTCAAAGAGCTTTGCCAAATTATAGAAACACATTTAAGTGAATGATTAGGTGATACACAGACATGGCAGAAATCATAAAAATGTTGAAGAAAACACAGTGGCAACTTTGGTGAAAGGCTGCTACTAAAGTCTAGGATTAGAACCTGAATTTTCAGTGTTTTTTCTCCTACACAGATTTATAGTAGCGTAATTCTTCTGGCTTTTAAAAATCCAGTGTCAGGGTGCCTGGGTGGCTCAGTGGGTTAAAGCCTCTGCCTTCAGCTCAGGTCATGATCTCAGGGTCCTGGGATTGAGGCCCGCATTGGGCTCTCTGCTCAGCAGGGAGCCTGCTTCATCCTCTCTCTCTGCCTACTTGTAATCTCTCTTTCTCTCTCATATAAATAAATAAAATCTTTTAGAAAAAAATAAAAAATTAAAAAAAATAAAAAATAAAAATCCAGTGTCAGACTTTGAGAATTAGAATCTCTTTAAATTTTTAAATTATTGCTTTATAACATAAAGTTTCTTGACACTTAGTTCTATTATGGAAGTGTGCCTTATAGATCAAAATATTTTGCTCTTTTTTCCTGAGGTGTAGATCATGTAAGAACAGGAAGGAGTGTGTGTCTGTATGAGTGGATGGGACAGAGAAAGAGGTATGGATGGTAATAAGAGGGGTTGATGGGCAGGTGAGTAGATTGCTTCGCTATGTGGATTGAGAAGGGTATTAATTATAGGCCTTCACTTCTCCCCAAACTCTCAGGAAGTCTGTAATATTGCCACAACTCAGAATACTTTAGGAAACACTACTTTAGGATCTCTCATTGGTGAAGTGGGTTGCTCTGGGTGGGCCATTTTAAAATGGGCTCCATATAGAGACATTTAGCTATCCTTTCTAAAATACCTCTGAGGCTCAGAGATATTTGATAAGGCAAATTAACTCATGCAATAAATAATAGTTTACTGTTTTATCAATAATGTATATCTACTTCAATTATAGAGGCAGCTTTTCTGAGCAAGAGTAGCCACAGTCAACGTTCAAATTATATTACCTGAAGTTAAAAATACTTTGGTGCAGTTGTAATGTAAAGTTGTAAATGTCTGTCCTATATAATTTTATAGAATGGAAGCTTCTTGCCTAGAACTGGCCTTGGAAGGAGAACGTCTGTGTAAATCAGGAGACTGCCGTGCCGGTGTGTCATTCTTTGAAGCTGCAGTTCAAGTTGGAACTGAAGACCTGAAAACACTTAGTGCTATTTACAGCCAGCTGGGCAATGCTTATTTCTATTTGCATGATTATGCCAAAGCATTAGAATATCATCATCATGATTTAACTCTTGCAAGGTAATTTAAGCTTTTTAATACTCTTTCCTTAAATATCCCTTAAAAGAATATTTTCATTCAATTAAAAAAATGAACTTAATACATGAGTTCTAATTCAATAGCATTGCATTCTAAAACTAATCTTTAGGCTGATCACAGTTTAATTAAATGAATTAATAGTAGTGAAATGACCCTAGAGTTTAATTAAATGAAAATTAATCAAGTTTAAATACAGAAATGTCAGTTTTAAATTTTTATTTAAAGTAGGTTTCAAGGCTAATGGGTCCTTCTTACCTAAAGCATGTCAGTTGTCTTCTGGGAAAAACTATAATTGCTTTATTTTTAACACCACTTGCTTTCTTTTCTTTTTTTCTTCCAGGACTATTGGAGACCAGCTGGGGGAAGCCAAAGCTAGTGGTAATCTGGGAAACACCTTAAAAGTTCTTGGGAATTTTGATGAAGCTGTAGTTTGTTGTCAGCGACATCTAGATATTTCTAGACAGCTTAATGACAAGGTAATAAGGAACATTAGATGGCAGGCCAAATGTTTTCATTGAAAATGCTTTGTGTTTTAATCCTATTTAATTATTCTGTAGTTTACTATAAGTTAATACCAAAAAAATTTCATAGAAAAAAAAAATTTTAAATAGAGAAAAAGAAAATAACACATTCTTCTTTCATAAGTATTTATTTGTGGATGGCCAATGTAAACATTTCTTTTTCTTGACCATCAAGGATATTATAAATAAATATTGATCAGCATTAGAATACCTGGCTTCTGATTTCAAAATGTAAATTCTGCTGATATCTTCATCTAGGTGGGAGAAGCAAGAGCTCTTTACAATCTTGGAAATGTGTATCATGCCAAAGGGAAAAGTTTTGGCTGCCCTGGTCCTCAGGACATAGGAGAATTTCCAGAAGAAGTGAGAAACGCTCTACAGGCAGCTGTGGATTATTATGAGTAAGTAGCATTGATGCAGTCACGTGGCCACCTCAGCCATGGATCTGCTCTACAAGTTCTTTATCCAGTAATACATTTTTAAGTTTGGCAAAGGTTTTAGAATTATGGACTAGCAAGTAAAAACAAACCATCAGATTGCTGCTAACTGTTATAGTGTTAGTTTAGTAGTAATCCCCTCCCCAGGAAAGCTTTCCTTTAAACTGTTAACCAGTGCCACTTAGTGGCAAAAACAAGAAATATCTAAATCATTAGGCTAAGTTATGTGGAATAAATTTAGTCTCTTACTAGTAGAATTTCATAAAATTTCTTAGCTGTAGGGATTCCAAGATTGACCCTGTTTTTGACTTTGGACTGAAACCTGCCTGAATGATTCAGTAAAGTATTCCCAGTTCTTTACCCTCCATCATAGGTGTATCTTTTTTTTTTTTTTTTAGGGTTTGGGGATTTATTTATTTATTTATTTATTTATTTAGAGAGAGCGTGTACATGAGCAGGGCATGGGGGGGGGGCTGTGGTGTGGGGCGGGGAGAGGGAGAGAAAATCTCAAGCAGACTTCCTGCTGAGCACAGAGGTCATACATGGGGCCCGATCTCACAACCCTGAGGTCATGACATGAGCCGAAATCAAGAGTGGGACGCTCAACCCACTGAATCCCCCAGGCACCCCTTTCATAGATAGAGCTTTAAAATGTGGCACATTATGGCTCTAAGCTTATTTAAAATTTTTTTGATAAAAAGAATTTGATTTGTAAATCAAATCAATACATTTTTTTCTCAGACTTATTTTTTCACAACTTTTGTCATCATTTAGGGAAAACCTATCACTAGTGACTGCTTTGGGTGATCGAGCAGCCCAAGGACGTGCCTTTGGAAATCTTGGAAACACACATTACCTCCTTGGCAACTTCAGGGATGCGGTTATAGCTCATGAACAGGTATAGTGCAAGGCTTTGGAGCCAGATCATTTTCTCCATCAGTGTTTTGAACAATAATTAGATTATTCTTTAGATTTATTATAGCTATATCTAATTAGAATTTTCTGTTTCAGCGTCTCCTTATTGCAAAAGAATTTGGAGATAAAGCAGCTGAAAGAAGAGCATATAGCAACCTTGGAAATGCATATATATTTCTTGGTGAATTTGAAACTGCCTCTGAATACTACAAGTTAGTCTAATATTTCTGTAGATAAATGTAAAATGAGTAGTTATGCAGTCCTATTAAATGATAGGGTTTGGGTTTAAAACCTGCTTTTTGCACATATTAGCAGCAGGACCTTGTGCTTCTAAGTCTCAGTTTCTTCATCTGTAACAGATAATGCCAATTCTGTGCTTTTGGTGTTATTGTGAGGATTGAATAAAAGAATAAATTCAGCATTTACTTTGCATAGGACCTGGTATTATTGTACCTTAGATTTAATGGTAGTGGTATGACTCCTTTATATTTTTGTTAGTTTTTATCTTTAAAACTAATCATTTTTAGGTGAAATTCTGAACTTTTAAAGTCTTTTAAACCTGTTTAGCATGGTTGGTGTGTATATTTATTTGTTTTTGGTCTTTTTTTCTTTTTTACCCAATTATGTGTTGGAAGAAAAGCCATAAGAAAACCTGCTAAGAAAAATATGCCTTAGTTTTTGCCAGTGATCACTGAATTTTTTTCCCCCACCATCGTACCCTCTTGTTGAGCAGTTCTCCCACTCTTCCTCTACCCATCTTTGATCCTCACTGTGAGCTGAGGCCCCATTCACTTACCTGAGGAGTTGGCAAACCCAGCTTCTTCTGGGCAGGGTCTTTCTGATCTATCAATAGACTTGAAACATAGGCAATAGCAAAGTATAGACTCTTTGAGATGGTCTAGTATATGCTTTCTAGTTTGGAATTTTCTCTAATTAGTGTAGATTGAAGGCCCATGCAGGCCTTAGGTAGAAGCCAGTTTGAACCACAGATACAGTGACTTATTTGTATTTTATTGTTAAAGAATCCAGTGTGAGAGAGTTTGGGATAGTTTGTCATCTTAAAAAAAGGTAAAATTGCTCTTAGGTCCATCTAGAAAACTAGAATGTCTTCCCATCCTACTCTAAACGTTGACCAGTGGTTAATATTTGTTGGTTGGTTAGTTAAATATGAAATATCCTCCCAAATAAAATATATTACTATATAAGGAGTATATATTTTGATTTTTAAATAGAAAAGTTTCTTATATTTTAAAGCAAAAGACATAGAAATATCTTAATAAATGATCTACTTAAATACTGAAAAGTTTTGTAATAAAGTGGATGCTGGCTATTTGACTGGAAAGCATGAGTATAAAGTAATGAAACTTCCTCCCACTGCCCTCTCCATAAGTAGGCTAGAACTCAGAACTCTCCTTTAGAATTGTTTTATTCTGGGCGCCTGGGTGGCTCAGTGGGTTAAAGCCGCTGCCTTCGGCTCAGGTCATGATCCCAGCGTCCTGGGATCGAGGCCCACATCGGCCTCTCTGCTCAGCAGGGAGCCTGCTTCCTCCTCTCTCCTCTCTGCCTGCCTCTCTGCCTACTTGTAATCTCTCTCTCTGTGTCAAATGAATAAATAAAAAATCTTTAAAAAAAAAAAAGAATTGTTTTATTCTGTCTTAACATTTTAAAGATTTTTTTTTTAATTTTAAGAAGACTGTCTTAACATTTTAAAGATTTTTTTTTTAATTTTATTTATTCATGAGAGACAGAAAGGCAGAGGCAGAGGGAGAAGCAGGCTCCCCACAGAGCACGGAGCCCAGTGTGGGACTCGATCCCAGGACCCCGGGATCATGACCCATGCCAAAGGCAGACACTTAACCGACTGAGCCACCCAGGCGCTCCTGTCTTAATATTTTGAAATATATATCCTTCAGGATAGAAAGCAGTAGTTTGGTAAACCTACTTTAGCAATTGAATTTGGTTCCAGAAGGACGTCTGAACATTTACAAATTAACTATACCCTCAAAGAATAATGGTGTGCCAGAAAGATTACCCCAGGATCTGAAAGCAAATCCAAAAGTCTTCCAAAAATGTTTGAGAGGAGGCAATGTTAAAATAAGTGTGTAGCCTCCCAAGGTAATAGCTTTGAGACTGTCATCATTAAGTATTAATTTCAGCTTTGTTTGCTTAAAGCTATCACATTATCATCTACTTATTTTTCATGTATTATAAATCACAAAATATTTATACTATTTGGCAGAAATTATAGGAGTCATTTAAGTTATTGGATCTAAAGCATCTGTAGGATTAAGTGCTGATAATAATAACAAAACAGTATTAACATTTATTAGCATCTACTGTGAACAAGATGCTATTCTAAGCACTTCGTATATACTAATTCATTTAATCCTCACAAAACCCTGTGAGGTATTTTCCCCATTTTACATATGAAGAAACAGAAGTTGAGTGACTTGCCCCATTACAGGGCTAATAATTGACAAAGTTGGGATATGAACCCAGTCTGGCTCTAGGATCCCCACTCTTAGCTGCTACACCAGCTTCTCATTGATGATTCAATGAGTATTAGGTAGAATTTGGTTAATGTTTAAATATGGTATTTAATATTTTCCTGAGTCAGTGACTAATAACCTATACAGTAGAATTTTAACTAAGTATTTTAAGTTTTGACAAAATGCAAAGACAACAGTATGATTGCAAAGAGAGGTTATGTGGACAAAATTCTCTTTAAGTTATTGCCACTACAACTGGGACAGTTTTTTTTTAATGTTAAAAATATTATATAATCTTTAGAGGTACTTGATCTCATATGTCAATATTCCTTTTCTCTGAAGAATTAATAGAACTCTCAAATTTATTCTTAGAACCTGGATTTGGTTTTTCTTTTTCCAAGTCATCTTTTCATTTTGTCTAAGAGTAGTGGAGAAAGTGTGGGATATTAAACTCTAAAATAGCTTTACTTTAAAGGCAGAAGGAAAAAGGAGAGTTTTATTTTACAATTCTTATAGCCAAAAATAAAAATGATCATTGTGTAAGAACTAATTTCTTTTTTTAGAAAGACACTACTATTGGCTCGACAGCTTAAAGACAGAGCTGTCGAAGCACAGTCTTGTTATAGTCTTGGAAACACGTATACTTTGCTTCAAGACTACGAAAAGGCCATTGATTATCATCTGAAGCACTTAGCAATTGCTCAGGAGCTAAATGATAGGTAAGTTACACACCTTTTTACTATAATTAAAATATAGATGCATTATTGAGTCCCTAGAATTTTTCCTTTGTTTTTGTTTCCTTTGTTTTCTTTTAAATTCTTTTTCAAGGAATTTCTTCTGTTTATTCACCTCCTCTCTATATTATTATTTGAAGGGCTAGCATGTCTTAGAAGATTAGACTGGTCCATATATAGCCTTGAACCAAGATAGTGAATAGGTCACAAACTCAATTGTATACAAAGGTCCTCCTGACTAGATCAATGTGGGAAATGTGGTCAACTTACAGATAAGGCCCAATGTAAAGCTCCTCAGCCCCAGCTCATTTTGCTAGGCAGGACTGAGGATCTGTGATGTCCATATACTCCTCTTTTTTAAAGAGAAGCTGGAAGTCCTGAGTTTTATATGAAATCTTCTGATTTTTAAAGTTGATGGCTATTTTAAAAAAATTATGAAAAAGCAGTGTATCTGTGCAGGCATTTAGTCTGTGATGTTTGCTTTAGGAGACAGATTTTTACTTCATTATGAAGAAGAATTTCTCTGTAGTTGTTCAAAATAACGTATACTACTTATAGTGAGTTCTCTTTCCCCAGTGGTATTCAAACATGGACTGAATAATTACCTGGGCTATCATGGAAAGAAAATGGAGTAGTTTTTTGTTTTGTTTTGTTTAAAGATTTTATTTATTTATTTGACACAGAGAGAGAGATTACAAGTAGGCAGAGAGGCAGGCAGAGAGACAGGGAGAGGAGGAAGCAGGCTCCCTGCTGAGCAGAGAGCCCGTTGTGGGCCTCTATCCCAGGACGCTGAGATCATGACCTGAGCCGAAAGCAGAGGCTTTAACCCACTGAGCCACCCAGGCGCCCGAAAATGGAGTAGTTTAACTAGAAGACCTATCCCTGAGATTTTATTATTTCATAATAAATTGTATGTTTTAAAAGAATGTTTCCCCTTTTAATACCTGACTCTGAGTTCAGTATTATCTGGGTATTCTAATGAGTCTCTCATGTTAAGATAGTATGTTCCTTATATGAAAGACCAAATAAATCCAAAGCATTATTTATACCTTTAATTACTTCTAGATAGCTTTTATTCCACACACAGCTCTCTTTCAGATAACTGCATGTTAGCTTTGAATTGCTTTGTAGAATTGGTGAAGGAAGAGCATGTTGGAGCTTAGGAAATGCATACACTGCTCTAGGGAATCATGATCAAGCGATGCATTTTGCCGAAAAGCACTTGGAAATTTCAAGAGAGGTATGAAACTAAAACACTGTTATCTGTGCTATTATGATTCACAAATTAGCAGGGCGGGGTGGGAGGGAAGCCCTACTATTTCTCTAGATTGCTCCTATGTGACCTAGCAGTAAATTTAACTATGTTATTATTCCCTGGCCTGAGAACTGCACAAAACGTTTTGAGATACAGATCAGAGGTCTGTTGCATTGGCCTTGATGTAGGAAGACAGGAAGGTAAGGCCAGGCATGGCAGAATGGAAAGATTACTAAAATATGCCTCCCATCTCTACATGGAAAAGTAGCATGGTATAGAAACAAAAACATGTTTTGTTTCGTAAACCAATCAAGGATTGGTTCCTGTTACAGTTCTGCCACTTTCTGGCTATTTGAGCTTGGAAACCTTTTCTGAGTCTCATTTCTCTCATTTGTAAAATGGGAAGAATAATATCTACCTTGCAAGTCATTATAAGAATTAGAGATAGTGTATATAAAAGTGCCCAGTGTAATGTCTAGTGCTGATATAATATATATTAACTATTATTATGTAATGGAAACAAAATAAGGAAATTTTAATAATGTGATGCCAAGTTAATCTGTCACAGAATAACCTACATTATAATTAAATATGATTGTAGAAGTTAAAAGCAACTAATATTTAGAGAATAAATTGATACAATGTAATTAGCTTTCCTATTGCCATACTTTAGAAATTTCTCTTTTCTTTAAAACAATTATTGAAAAAACCCATTTAGTTCAGTCTCTTAATTCTAATATAACTATTTTCATTTCTCTATATTTTCATCCAGTTTTAGGTTCACAACATTTTCAGCTAATCTTCACCATTTTTTGTCTTTAAATACTACTCTAAAATATAAATGCTTGTGGTTGTAGGTTGGGGATAGAAGTGGTGAACTAACAGCACGACTAAATCTCTCAGATCTTCAAATGGTTCTTGGTCTAAGCTACAGCACAAATAATTCAATAATGTCTGAAAATATTGAAATTGATAACAGTTTGCATGGTAAGTAATAGGTCTTCAAACCCAATTTCTTTATCCTCAATTACATTTACATTACATATCACATGTTTACCATGTCCAGAGAGAATATATAACATAGGAAGCTCAACTTTTTATAATACCTTTTTGCTTTACCCCATCCTTCTGATTTATCGATATAGAATACAATATTTTCAGCTGTTATCATGAACTTAGGAAAAGTAAAGTTATGATGATCTTCTTTTGTAAAAATACATTTAAATTTTCTATAAGTTCATTCAAAAGTTTGTAAATGTGAAGATGACAAAATTAAAACATTGGTTATTCTTTTTAATTCAAATGTTTTTATATATCTGATTTTTGTTTAGCTCTTTTCTTCCCCCCCCCCTTTTTTAAAAGATTTTATTTATTTATTTGAGAGAGTGGGTGGATAGTAGCAAGCAGGGGGAGTGAGAGGGGCAAGCAGACTATACTCAGTGTGGAACCTGATACAGGTGTTCATTTCACGACCCTGAGATGATGACCTGAGCTGAAATCTAGAGTCAGACACTTAACTGAGCCGCCTAGGCGTCCCTCCCATTTAATTTCTAAGGTGATCTTTTAGTATTATTACTATTTTTTCTTTAATTCAGAAAACCTGGGAAATTTTCTTTAGGTCACCATCTACAGAAAGATTCGGTTTGACATTGCTACAGGGAAAGACATGCTTGAATGTCTCTGTTTCTTTTCTTTTTTTTTTTCTTTTTTAAGATTTTATTTATTTATTTGACACAGAGAGAGATCACAAGTAGGCAGAGAGGCAGGCAGAGAGAGAGGAGGAAGCAGGCTCCCTGCTAACACAAGCAATGGGAGTGAGAGAGGGAGAAGCAGGCATCCCTAATGCTTAAAGCCATAAAGAAATTTGATCAGTAATTTAAAATCTTCCCACTGAGAAAATACTCATTTGAGATGATTTTACAAATGAGACCTACCAAACATTCAAGAAAATTGATTCCAACCTTCCACAAAATTTTATAGATAACTGGAAAAGTAGGAACACTTTATCTTTCTGAGAACAGTGTAATCTGATATCCACACTAGACAAGAATAATATAAGAAAGATAAATTACAAGTCAGTCTTTACTCAAAAATATAGATAAAATTCTAAACAAAATATTCGCAAGCCAAATCGCAGGAATGAATGTAAGTAAACAGTAAATCAGATGGATTGAACATTAGAAAATCAACTAATGTAATTCACCAATGAACACAGTAAAGAAGAAAATAGCCTAGATACCCAAATATATCAGTAACTCTATTAAATAGATAAATGTTTCATTTAAAGGACAGGTGTATCAGACTGGAAAAAGAATAAAATCCAACTAAATGGAAAGAGGAATATCTAAAATATAAGGTTAGAGTAAGCCTGAAAGTAAAAGGACAGAAAAAGATATACCATGGTAAAACAAAAGAAAGCTGGTATAGCTGTATTAATATTTGTACTTTAAGGCATAAGATCTTGTTAGAAATGAAGAAGGTCACTTCACAATGGTTAACAGTTCAGCTCACCTGGAAGATAAAAGCCTTAAACTTGTGTGTTGCCTAGTAAGCCTTATAATAATAACAGAGCTTCAGCATGTACATGAAGCCAAACTGACCAAACTAAAAGGAGAAATGGGAAAATCCAGAATCATAATGGGAAATTTTAGCACACTTCTTTCAGTAATTGCTCACATCAGAAAACTAAATATTATAAAGGACGTCCATTCTCTCCAAACTGATACAAATTCAGTGCAATGCCAAGTAAATAATGACAGTTCTTTTATGTAATTTGATGAGATTGTTCATGAATGTATATGAAAGAAAAATGGCCCAAGAACTCAAAGCCAAAACATGCTGATGAAAAACAACAACTAAGTGCTTTTTCTATAGATATAAAGATTATACAGCTACAATAATTATGACAGTGTTCTACTGGCATAGAGACAGACCAGTGGAATGGAATATAGAGACTATACTTCCATTCCTTGCATACATGGGAACTAATAATCACTTAAATATCTTGATGGACTACAGATTTAAATATGAAAGATGGATTTAAAGCAATAATGATTACAATGGCTAACACTTGCTGAATGCTTACTATTTACCAGGCAATGTACTGACCCCTTTATAGGTAATGATAGTTACCATCACACAACGCTATGAGGTAAGTATTGTTCTTTACAGATGAAAACTGAGTCACAGAGTGGTAACTGCCGAAGGTCATACCATAAGTGAGTGCCTCGTCTGGCTTTAGAGTTTTACATGCTCCATCAGTATGCTGTAAGACCTCTGAAAATAAAGGAGTGTGGCTTCATGATATGAGAGAGGAAGGCCTTCTCAAGACAAAAACACAACCATTAAGGAAAATCTTGACATTAAAATTAAGAACTTCATTAAAAGAAATCATGAAGAGATAAAATACAAACTGAGAGGACATTGCCACACGTGATTTAAAAAGGATTTGTATCCTCAATGTACAAGAATGCCTACAAATTAAAAATAAGACAGATAACCCAACTAAACAGTGGGCAAAATGATGAACAGAAGAAATACAAAGAGCCCATAAATATATGAAAAGATACTTAACTCATTTAATCAGGGAAAACCACAGTGAGGTAATACTGGAAACCTATTAGGTGGCTGAAAATGAAAAGGTGTGAGAATACCAGTATTGAAATGTGGGTAATGGAAACTCTTACTCAGTGTTGACAGTGATAGAAATATGTCTACTCTCAAGAACAATCTGGCAACATTCTGGGAAAGTTGAGGATGTAGTAAGCATATGACCAGCAGTTCCACTACCAGTTACATACTGCTGATACCCAAACTGGAAGAAATTCTTGCTCATGCCACTAAGATATAGTTCCAAGAATTTCTATCATAGTACTTGCTTATATGATTAAAAAAAAAAAACCTATAAATCTGTCCCCAGTAGAACAGATAAAGATTTCCTAGTCCTAAAATGGCAATGAAAATTAAACTACACATAGCAACTTGGCTGAATCTCTCAAACGTAAGGTTGCTCAAAGGAATCAAGTTAGATGATATAGGGGCGCCTGGGTGGTTCAGTCGTCAGGCGTCTGCTTTCAGCTCCGGTTATGATCCCAGGGTCCTGGGATCGAGCCCCACATTGGGCTCCTCGCTCGGCAGGAGGCCTGCTTCTCCCTCTCCCACTCCCCCTGCTTGTGTTCCTTCTCTCGCTGTGTGTCTGTCAAATAAATAAAATCTTATAAAAAAAAAGATATATATAGCATGAGAGCATTTATTATATCATAAACTATTTTGCCTAGAGATCTATTCATATGTAATGAAAATTTAAAATTTAATTAAAATTAAAATTTAATTTACCAGGAGGAGACAAAGTTATAGGCAGTGTCACACAGAGGTAGAATTAATGTGTTAATAATGGTTTATTTCTTAAGCTGGGTATTAAGTATCAATATATTCCTTATATTATGTCTTTAAAATATTGCTTAATCTTTAAAAGATTGGATATGAAAATTCTATTTTAATGATTATTGAAAAGAAATTTGAGAACCTTTTTATTTATCATCTAATGTGATCATATATTGGAAATGAGTGACTTAGGAAAGAGTTACAACAGGGGCACCTGGCTGGCTTAGTCAATAGAACATGTGACTCTTAATCTCAGGGTCATGAGTTCAAGTCCCATGTTGGGCATGGAGCCTACTTAAAAAAAAAAGATTAACAAGATATAGTACTAAAGATGTTATTTTGAGTCTTAGCTCAAAATTGAAGGCCTAAAGCCTCTTTTTTTTTTTTTTTTAAGATTTTATTTATTTGTTCCTGAGAGAGGGAGTCAGAGGCAATGGGAAAAGCTGGTTCCCGGCTGAGCAGGGAGCCCGAAGCGAGACTCAATCCCAGGACTCCGGGATCATGACCCAAGCTGAAGGCAGACGCTTAACCGTCTGAGCCACCCATGCAGTCCTTAAAGCGTTTTCTTTAGGTTTTCACTTACTTAAACTGCGCTACATTTTTTTTCTACTTTTTTGAATTTGAATTTTTTTCCAGTTTTATTGAGAAATGTTTGATATACATGACTAAGTATAAGGTGTACAAGCAAGATGGCTTGATTTACATATGTAGTGAAATGATCACTACAGTAGGTTCAGCTAACATCTATCTTATACAGATAGAAAAGAAAAAAAAGTAAAAAAATTTCTTCTTGTGATGAACACTCTTATGATAAACCCTCTTAGCAACTTTCCTAAGTATCATAGAGCAATGTTGACTATTGTCATCATGTTGTACATTATGTTCCCCAGTACCTATTTACCTTATAACTGGAAGTTTGTACCTTTTGCTCACGTTCTCCTTCCCTAATCTCTTCCACTTCTGGTAAACCACAAGTTTGATCTCTTTTTCCTAGTTCAGGTTTTCTTTTTTTTTTTTAGATTCCACTATAAGTGAGATCATACAGGATTCGTCCTTCTCATTTTTTTTAAGAGTCTGTGTGGATAGTATAAAACCAGTTATTATAAAATGCCTTTTCTAAATTAAGGGGTAATGTTAGTAACCAAAGTTAGTTTCCAGCCAAAATGTAGCTTCCTTACATCAAAGCATTTTAGAGGGAGTGGATTTTCTATTTTTATGTAGTTGGTATGGAAAATTATTATTCTTAAAAGAATACGTGTTTGGACATGTTTCCTCCTTCCATATGGGCTTGTATAAGAGACTTTAAAATTGAATAACCTAGTGATGCTGAATTTGTAGTCTTAAGGGCTTCCAGGTTTATTTCAATTAATTTTTTTTTCTAAAGGTGCACGCCCCAAGTTTGGACGCCGACACAGTATGGAAAACATGGAACTTATGAAGTTAACACCAGAAAAGGTTGGCAGCTTTTATGTTTTAAATTTCTTGAACTGTTACAGTCAAATATTTAAATAACTTTTAACTTAAATGAATAGTTTAAGTAAACCTTGAATAGGTATCACTTTAAATTTTTCCTTTAAAAAGAATCAGAGAAAAGTACAAGTCCAAAAAGAATGTGTATAGTATGATGCCATCTGTTTACGAAAAGCATTATGCACATATGTCCTTTGTAGATGTGTAAAACCTTTCTGGAAGAATATTTAAGAAACTTGCTAACAGTGCTTGCTTCTGAGAAAAGTACTGGGTGTCTGAGTTAGGAGAGATATTTACTTTATGTATAGTTTGAACTGTTTGAATATTTTAACATGTACATGATTTTTTTAATTAAAAGAAAAGCAGAAAAATTAAAAGAGGGTTAGGAAGCTTTTTTTTCCAACTAAGTAATGGCAAAACTTATTGGCAAGGTTAATATTTATGAACAAGCTAGTTTTTCTGGCTACATTTCTTTTTTTTTTTTTTTAAGATTTTATTTATTTGTCAGCACAAGCAGGCAGAGTGGCAGGCAGAGGAAGAGGGAGAAACAGGCTCCCTGCTGAGCAAGGAACCCGATGTGGGACTCAATCCCAGGACTCTGGGATTGTGACCTGAGCCGAAGGCAGCTGCTGAACCAACTGAGCCACCCAGGCGTCCCTCTGGCTACATTACTTAAAAGCATTTTTTTAACAAATAACTTCTTATTCAAGATCTTGTCTAGGCTTTTTTTTTTTTTAAGTAACAGAGAAGGGACTTTATAATTAGAAAAAGCTTATTTTTGTCTCTTATTTTTTATTAAGTTTTTTGTTTTAATTCCATAGTTAATATAGAGTATTAAAAGTTTCAGGTGTATAATATAGTGATTCGGTACTTCTATACCTTACTCAATGCTCATCAGTCTAAGTGTACTCTTTAATTCCCATTACCTATATCATCCATCCCCCCACCCTGGAAAAAGGTTTTTGAAGAAAGAAGTCTAGGCTGCTTTCTTACACCTTCATTTAACTTAATTTTACATTGCTAAAGTAGGCTGTTGTTCTTTTATGGTATATTTTATAAAATGCTTCTTATAGGTTCATTATAACTTTAGAAAATTTCAACAAGGAAATTAAAATTATCAGTAAGCCCACCTCCCAGTGGTTGCTACAGTTATTTTCTTTTGGTATTTATTCATCTTGCATTTTCATATGAATGCTACCATATTTGCAGTATTTTATAATGCATATTTAATATATCATTTCCATGTCATTAAATACTTTTCTGCCCTATTATAACATATGATTTTTTAATACTGACATTTTTGTGGGAATAGTTTTCATAAGACTAGCATCTAATTGATTTGAACTTATATCCAGTATCTTTTTTATTCCAAGCAATTAGAGTTGTTCAAAAACTCTAAAGGACTTCATGATTTCCCCCAAATATCTACCTCTTATCTTGTCAGTTCTCAAAGCTGTCCAGTCTGCAAATTATTTTTTTAAAAAAACTTTTAAGTCAATTTAGTCCTCTTTACCTTTTTTTTTTTTAAGATTTTTTTTTAATTTATTTGACACAGAGGGGGAGATCACAAGTAGGCAGAGAGGCAGGCAGAGAGAGAGGAGGAAGCAGGCTCCCCACTGAGTAGGGAGCCAGAAGCGGGCCTCAATCCCAGGACCCTGAGATCATGACCTGAGCCGAAGGCAGAGGCTTTAACCCACTGAGCCACCCAGGCGCCCTAGGCCTCTTTTTCTTATTCTTGAGGAACACACTAAGTAGCAAAATTAATTTGCTACTGTGCTATTAATTAGCTCTGTACTAACCATAGATTCCATTAAGAAGCCTAACCAGATTCATATTTTTAGGTGTTGAGTTTGAGAAGTTCTCTATAGATC
This sequence comes from Ailurus styani, assembly GCA_002007465.1. Taxonomy (NCBI): domain Eukaryota; kingdom Metazoa; phylum Chordata; class Mammalia; order Carnivora; family Ailuridae; genus Ailurus; species Ailurus styani. The sequence continues at coordinate 1,835,194 of LNAC01000313.1, read as the reverse complement.
TTGGATACCAGCCCTTTATCTGTAGTGTCATTTGCAAATATCTTCTCCCATTCTGTGGGTTGTCTCATTGTGTTGTTGACTGTTTCCTTTGCTGTGCAGAAGCTTTTTATCTTGATGAAGTCCCAAAGGTTCATTTTCGCTTTTCCCTTGCCTTTGGAGATGTGTTTTGAAAGAAGATGCTGTGGCCAGTGTTGAAGACATTACTGCCTATGTTCTCCTCTAGGATTTTGATGAATTCCTGTCTCATATTGAGGCCTTTCATCCATTTAGAGTTTATCTTTATGTATAGTGTAAGCGAATGGTCGGTTTCATTCTTCTGTATATAGCTGTCCAGTTTTCCAAGCACCATTTATTGAAGAGACTGTTTTATTCCATTGGATATTTTTTCCTGCTTTGTTGAAGATTAGTTGACCATAGAGTTGAGGGTCCATTTCTGGGCTCTCCATTCTGTTCTATTGATCTATGTGTCTGTTTTTGTGCCAGTACCATGCTGACTTGATCATAGCTTTGTAACACAGCTTAAAATCAGGCAATGTGGGGCACCTGGGTGGCTCAGTGGGTTAAGCCTCTGCCTTAGGCTCAGGTCATGATCTAAGGTCCTGGGATCGAGCCCCGCATCAGGCTTTCTGTTTGGCAGGGAGCGATCTTCCCCCTCTCCCTTTGCCTGCCTCTCTGCCTACTTGTGCGCTCTCTCTCTCTCTCTCTCTCTCTCTCTGTTAAATAAATAAATAGTCAATTTAAATAAATAAATAATCAGGCACTGTGATCCCCCCAGCTTTGTTTTTCTTTTTTAACATTTCCTTGATGATACAGGGTCTTTTCTGTTTCCATACAAATTTAAGGATTGTTTGTTCCAGCACTTTGAAAAATGCCATTGGTATTTTCATCAGGATGGCATTGAAAGTATAGATTGCTCTGGGCAGCACAGACATTTTAACAATGTTTATTCTTCCGGTCCATGAGCATGGAATGTTTTTCCATCTTTTTGTGTCTTCTTCTTTTCCTTCATAAGTGGTCCGTAGTTTCTGTAGTATAGATCTTTCCCTCTTTGGTTAGGTTTATTCCAGGGTATCTTAAGGTTTTCGGTACTATTATAAATCCAATCAATTCCCTATTTTCTCTTCTACAGTTACACTGTTAGTGTATAGGAAAGCAACTGATTTCTGTGCATTGATTTTTGTATCCTGCCACTTTATTGCTGTATGAATTCTAGTAATTTGGGGGTGGAGTCTTTTGGGTTTCCACGTTAAAGTGTCATGTCACCTGTGAAGAGAGGGAGTTTGACTTCTTCTTTGCCTATTTGAATACCTTTTATTTCTGTTGTCTGATTGCTGTTGCTAGGACTTCTAGTACTATGTTGAACAACACTGGTGAGAGTGGGCATCCTTGTCATGTTCCTGATCTTAGGGGAAAGGCTCTCAGCTTTTCCCCATTGAGAATGATACTCACCGTGGGCTTTTCATAGATGGTTTTTATGAAATTAAGGAATGTTCTATGCCTACACTCTGAAGAATTTTAATCAGGAAAGGATGCTGTATTTTGTCAAATGCTTTTCCTGCATCAATTGAGAGGACCATGTGGTTCTTGTCTCTTATTTATGTGAATTTTGGTGATAATTTTTATTTTCTCCAGCTACTAAATTCTCAGTAGGCAAAACATCTAATGAGCAATTTATGTAGGCCTAGACCTAGTTTAAATATACTTAACCTCTAAGTAGAAGACTCAATATAATAAATATTTACTGAGTGGAAAGGAAAATCTACAGTATGTACAGTAGCTGTGTGATAGTTGATCACAAATCATTGATTGATTTGCGAATGTTGAACCATCCTTGCATCCCGGGGATAAATCCCACCTGGTCATTATGGATAATCCTTTTAATGTACTGTTGGATCCTGTTAGGTAGGATCTTGTTGAGAATTTTGGCATCCATATTCATCAGAGATATTGGTCTGTAATTCTTTTTGATGGGGTCTTTGCCTGGTTTTGGGATAAGGTAATGCTGGCCTCATAGAATGAGTTGGAAGTTTTCCTTTTGTTTCTATTTTTTGAAACAGCTTCAGGAGAATAGGTATTATTTCTTCTTTCAGTGTTTGGTAGAATTCCCCAGGAACTCCATCAGACCCTGGACTCTTGTTTTTTTGGGAGGTTTTTGATCACTGCTTCAGTCCTCTTACTGGTTATCCAGGAAACAAGTAAGTCAAAAAATGGGCAGAAGATATGAACAGAACACTTGTCCAAAGAAGACAGACAAATAGATAACAGACACATGAAAAAATGTTCAGCATCATTAGCCATCAGGGAAATTCAAATCAAAACCACACTAAGATACCACCTTACACCAGTTAGAATGGCAAAAATTGACAAGACAAACAACAAATGTTGGAGAGGTTGTAAAAAAAGGGAACCCTCTTACACTGTTGGTGGGAATGCAAGTTGGTACAGCCACTTTGGAAAACAGTGTGGAGGCTCCTCAAAAAGTTAAAAATAGAACTACCCCTAAAACCCAGCAATTGCACTACTGGGTATTTACTCCAAAGATACAGATGTAGTGAAAAAAAGGGTCATATGCACCCCAGTGTTCATAGTAGCAATGTCCACAATAGCCAAACTGTGGAAGGAGCCGAGATGCCCTTCACCAGACAAATGGATAAAGGATATGTAGTCCATATATGCAATGGGCTTAGCCATCAGAAAGGGTGAATACCCAACATTTGCATCAACATGGATGGAATTGGAGGAGATTATGCTAAGTGAAATAAGTCAGAGAAAGACAATTATCATATGATTTCATTTATTTGTGGAACATAGTGTTGAGCATGGAAGACATTAGGAAAAGGGAAAAGTGAAGTGGGGGATATAAGAGGGGGAGACGAGCCATGAGAGACTGTGGACTCCAGGAATCAAACTGAGGGTTTAAGAGGGGAGGGGGTGGGGGGAATGGTTGAGCCTGGTGATGGGTATTAAGGAGGGCACATACTGCAGGACACACAGGGTATTATAAACAATCATGGAACACTGGATCAAAAACTAATGATGTACTGTATGGTGCCTAACATGACATAATAAAAAAATTATATTAAAAAAAAAAAGCTAACCAGATTCAGCCTTGTAATTTTCCAAGAGCCAAATAATGACAAGTTTTATCTTTAAAATATGTTTGAAATTAGTTCTGTTTTCTTTTCCTCATCATAAAGTCGCATCAAGTTCATTATTTCATTAGTCTCAACAAAGTAAAGAAGCGTATATAAAGAAAAAAGGAGATGTCTGTGGTAGAGATGCTTCTTGGGAAAGAGTGAAATTGAAGGGAGCTCTTGAGACCCTGGATGTCAGAAAATGCCTTTTTGCTACTCTCATATTTGATTGGTAGTCCACTTACTATGTTATTATTGGTTGGAAATAATTTTCCTTCATAATTTTGAGGACATTGTTCCAGTCTGGATTCTTCAGTGTTTTTGTTGAGAGGTCCAAGTAAGTATATAGGAAACATTTAAAATTTTTCACATTTCGAAACACTAGGGATTTAGGTGGGTTTTATGTTCTAACATCTGGGGCCATTTACTTTTTCTCAAGTCAGTAGACCCTGAAGTCCACTCTAGCAATAGTTTCCCCTTATCACCTATATGAAAAAAGGAATGGGGGCAGAGGTGGGGGGTGGTTACGGGGTGGGGGAGCTTCATTTGATGCAGGTAGCTGGCTTGGTTCACTCACTAGCTGCCTATCTCACTCAGGTATGGTAGCCTCAGGGCAGGACTTACTCTCATTTGTGCCTTGTGATGTAACTATGAACAAATGTTTTTATCAAATTATCAGTTATTACATAACATATACCTTTGGACTTAATTGCAAACACTTAAGACTGAGATGTTAAAACTGCAGCTATCACATAGCTACTGCATATACTGTAGGTTTTCCTCTCCATTCAGTAAATATTTGTTATATTGAGTCTGCTATTTAGAGGTTAAATATATTTAAACTAGGACTAGGCCTATATAAATTGCTCATTAGATGTTTTGCCTATTGAAAATTTAGTAGCTGGTGAAAACAAAAAATAACACCAAAAAATTACTACTGCTATATAAATTTTAACGTTAATTTCTATAGTTAAAAATTCTACATACATCCAGAATTTCCAGTTGTAACAGATTAACTCACATCAAGATTAAACTTGCTCTTTTCCTGACCAAATTTTATTTTTATGGAATTTTGACAAACTCTGTTTTCTTACTCTTAAGTTCTTAAAAGCCACCATTTTAATGTTTTGGTAATGAGAAATCCACATTATACATTTGGAACAAGCTGCTAAAAATAGTGAGATACACTGGCAAAAGGAATTACTAAAAGATGTAGCTCCCCCCTCCACACACACACTAAATGAGTGGCGATGGCAGGTTAATATTATAGAAAACCAGAGATAGCTTTGTTTTTTTCATGTACTGCTTTCCATTTATGTTTATAATTTTGTAGGTACAGAACTGGAACAGCGAAATTCTTGCTAAACAAAAGCCTCTTATTGCCAAACCTTCTGCAAAGCTGCTCTTTGTCAACAGATTGAAGGGGAAAAAATGCAAAACTAACTCCTCCACAAAAGTCCTCCAAGATGCCAGCAATTCCATTGATCACCGAATTCCAAATTCTCAGAAAGTATGTATAAATAAGATTTTGAGTATCTACATTTTTGTATTCTTGTACTGAAACTGAATAAGAATGGCATTTTGTATTAAATGTCTAATATAAATTTCCAAATATTCAAAGAGATTTTCCATATTTCCCTCTTTTCTGTTGTCTTCAGAGCTAGAAATTGTAATTTCTCCATTCATGGATATGTTGTTTCACTGCTTTGGACAGTAATTTTTTGTCCCTATTTGCAAAAATACTACTTTTTTTTTTACTATAGTGTCTCCCAGTAAAACTGTCCTCCTTTCAGTTTAGAAGTTAGAACAAAATAAATTTAGATGTTCAAGGATTTTAAAATATTAAAACAGTATCTGCTAGCATCAACTTCTATTTATTTTTCCTGAAATTATAAGAGTTAAAAACTATTTTGTTGAAAGATGACCACAAGGAACAGGTTATTAAATATAAGTTAAAGTATTTAGAAATAAAATATCTGGAATATCTCTAATCTAGCTAAGCTATACTCCGATAGAAGAATCAAAATAAATTACAAAGATGATTCTTCAAATTATCAAGTCCATTTGTCAATGAGAGCTTTTGGAAAAATTGTGTTAGTGTTTAATTTTTTTTTTGACTGACTTCTCTTGGTTCTCTTACCAGCATTCCATCTATAGCTGTACCCTGGTAGTGTCCTTTGTCTTGACTTTTATCACTAGTTTTTCACCTATGTATGACTAACAAAAGGAAACATTATGGGGTATATAAAAATGGCTCAGGAATATTTTTATATATCTATAGCAGATCTTAAAGGCATACCTTTGTTCAAGGTTTGAGGTCTCAACTAAGCCCACTTAGCCCAACCGAAAATGTCCATACTTCTGGAGCCTACCTGTGTTTTGATGTTCAGAATTTTGAATTTGAGCTTTTTTTGCCCCTAGGAAAGTCTTGTGATTAGTGCATCTGACTACGGTTTATGTACATACTTAATCCCATTCCTCAAACTGAACAAGTTAAAAACTGTACTCTCCCAACCCCTCCTGTTTTCCTTATGTATGCCATGTTCTCCATCCCCCCAGTTAGGAACCCAGGTGTCATTCTAGACTCCCTCTCCTTCACTAACCACATCCAGTCAATCCCATCCCTCAGATCTGCCCACCCCCTTTTTCTGAAAATAAACCTCTGCTACTATGTCTTAGTTCTTAGTGCACTATTCCAGCTCATACCCAGAGATGTCTGGAATAGGCACCTGAACTGATCACTTTCCCTGCATTTTCCTCTGTAACCATTCAGAGGGGCCAGTTCTGTTTCTGTACAAAACTGCTTAAAATTATTACCAATGCTTCTCTTATTTCATGTAGGATAACTTATTATGTCAGTCAGAGGCCCTTGTTTCGGTGGCTTCTTCCTACCACTTCACCTCCCTGACCCCCTATAGTTGATTATCCCCACCTACTACAGACCTTTGGAATTGCGTATTAATCAGTATGAAGGATATCTACCCTGCAAATGCTAATTCATTCTTTAAGAGCCAACTCAAAGATCACAGTTTCCCCTCTGTCCCTTAAAAATTAGTTCTGCCCTTCTCCTGAGGCATGTAACACTTTATATAAATGTACCTCTACTATAATATTTACATTATTATGAAAAACAAAATACTTTTTATTAAACACTGCTGCTGCCATTTTAGCTTTGAAGCCTTCTAAGTAAAGTAGGACTGGTTTCCCTCTGCCCCAAATACTCATTTATTTGAAGTTTATTTTTTTAAGATCTCCAAATCTTTAATAAAGGACCTTGGAAATAACTATTCTTAGTTTTCAGTTCTTAGTTTACTTTTAAATTCTGTTGTAGAATCTTAGAACTGAACTTTGAGCCTGGGATCACTGATATTTATATAACTCATTCAGTATCTGAAGCAGTTCCCCAGAATATGAGGTACTTTTTTTTTTTTTTTTAAAGATATTTATTTGGGACAGAGAGAGCGTGAGCGCAGGGAGTGGCAGGCAGAGGGAGAAGCAGACTCCCCACTGAGCAGGGATCCCAATGCAGGACTCGATCCCAGGACCCTGGGATTATGAGCTGAGCCAAAGACAGATGCTTAGACTGAGCCACCCAGGCGCCCGGAGGTACATTTCTTTAGCCTTGGAAATACAAGGATTAAAAACTATACATAACTAGAAATGCCTTTTGTTAGTTGGATTGAAGTACCTTTATGACCAAGGTTGCCGTCTTGAATTCTTTATCATGAAAGTGTCAATTTTTATTTTTAATCTTCATCCTTAACCTTTTACATATGTATCATGATATTCCACTGATGATGTGATGATAATGCTGGAATATTTAGATTTTCTCTCAATATTTCAGAAAGTCAGTACAGATACTATTGGAGATGAAGGGTTCTTTGACCTGGTAAGCCGATTTCAGAGCAATCGGATGGATGATCAGAGGTGCTGCTTACAAGAACAGAACTGTGGGCCAGCTTCAACTGCAGCTTCCTCTACTACCCCTAGAGCGATGCTAAAAAGTGAGTTATCTGTGCTTCTCCCCCAATTTTAATAGTTCCCTATGATATTCTTGTGATTTCTTTGAGAGTTTAGTTCTCATCAGAGTAAGTACTGTAAATGAGCCTGCACCCAGGTATATTGGAAATGCTGGTATTCAGTTGAAAACAAAGTTCTGTTTTATTTCCCCTAGGTTTACCTGTATTTTACTCCACTGCACTTTCTACTAACTATACCATACTATCTTCCTAGATTCTTTGGGACTGGGAAAAAAAATCTAACTTTAGAAGTAAAAATGGGAAAATTTTAAGTTGTACATATCTTATAATTCTATGTAAAACAGAAGTGCTTCCTATCTGGATTTAAAAAGCCAAGACAGACTGAAGAGAAACTTGTGACTAAGGCTGAAGCTAAGGTCTGCCTGCGCCTTAGAAAAGTCTAAAATGGGTTACTTAAAATTTTCTACTTCAGCTAGCAAAAGACTTCCTCTGCCATAGACTAGGACTTACCAGCAACACTTAACTCTTAGTTTAGCTAAACGGTTCTTATTCAAGGAATAGAATAAAAACAGTCTCATTCATTCTCATGTAAAAAATTATCCAAGAAAGTTTTATTACCTTCCAAAATCTAGCTCCAGATCTTATACATTTTTTTTTTTAGACTCCACATCCAGCATGGAGCCTTGACACAGGGCTCAAACTCACGACTCTGAGATCAAGAGTCAGTTAACCAACTGAGCCACCGCCCCTTGTAAAGTTACATTTTGAGTGGGGATTAGATAAAAGGAAATACAGTCAAATCTGAGTAACATCAAACCGGATCATCTGAAGTCCTCAGGATTCATTCTTCCCTCCCTGCCCATCTAGTCAGGCCCCAGCCTATCAGTGACTCTGAGTGACAGAGCTAAAGCAGGGGGACACAGTGGATGTTGGGAATGAACAAGGCCGAAAGGAGCTATATGTGTTTAAAAGTATGCTTAAATATTTTTGTAATGTTACGGATTTTTTTCTGATTCATAGCACCATCTGTTTCCATGGTATCCCCCAATACGGATGAGTTTTTAGACCTTCTTGCCAGCTCACAGAGCCGCCGTCTCAATGACCAAAGGGCCAGTTTCAGTAATTTGCCAGGGCTTCGTCTGACACAAAACAACAATAAGTCTGTACTTGGCCACCTGATGACTAATGACAACAAAGAGCCTGATGAAGACTTCTTTGACATCCTTGTAAAATGTCAAGTATGTATGCATATTTGTGTCAGTCTGTGTATGGCTCAGATGCTGCTGGGAGCTTTGTCAGTATTATAATTCTAATTTGGGAAGGGCTCATTTTGTATTAGAGACACTCTTATTATTCAGGGGTCCACCACACACTCTAGGTCTCTGTGATGGCTTTTTACTTTGTATTATTTTGGGTGGTGAGGCGAGGTGAGATGTTGCTGATGACTCTAAGCTGTGGTGGAGAAGAGAATGTGAATGGTATAAAAGGAGACCTAGAAAAGAGACCCTCTTTTCTAAATGTTAGGAGAGAGCATTGGGAGCAGCCATTGATTAATATGGGGAGAGTCTAGCTGGGGCCCTCTCTAGAGAACTTTAGGAGTAATGTACATATTGAGATAGGTTTCATTTATTATTTTAATAATTACTTGTCAAAATGCTTAAGGAATAGCTCAAATAGCTTGAACAGGACCACAAGAAAAATTATTTTTACTAAAGAGACATTTCCTCTGCCCAACCCTAATTCTGTGTTTTCTCATTCATAAAAAGATGAGATGACAATACATATACTACCTACTGCTCATTCATTTAACAGAAAATTATTGAGCAGCTATCCTAGACATTTGAGACATACTTGGCTTTTAAAGGATCCTGCATTTTAGCCTGAGAGACAGTAAATAAGTCTATACATGTGTATAGATAGATATTCTATGTGAGGTACTGTTAACATGCTATAAAGAAAATTAAAGCAAGATAAAGGAGTGGGGTATCCAGGGATGGTGGTGGTTAGGGAAGATGTTTTAGGATTGGCATATGAACAGAGATCTGAATGAGGTGAAACAGTCAGCCATGTGAATATTTACTGAAAGCGTTCCATGCAGAGACAAGTCGTCTCTTCTTGGATATAAAAGCTTAGCAGGTTCAGGAAATGACAAGGTGGCCAGTGTGACTGGCATGGAGTGAATAAAGGATAAGAGAGTGGTAGATCAGGATGGAGAAATAACCAGCCTATATCTTACAGGCCATGATGCGGTCTTGTATTACATTCATTCTGGGTACTGCTGAAAGTATGTGGAATGGCAAAGGGTGTTAGCAGAAAAGCCAACTAGAAAAAGTAATTCAGGCAAAAGCTATTGGTGACTTTAACTAGTGTAGTGGTGATAGTAATGATGATAAGCAGTCAGAGTAGGGATATATTTTGAAGTTATGGTTTTTTTTTTTTAAGATTTTATTTATTCATTTGACAGATCACAAGTAGGCGGAGAGGCAGGCGGTGGGGGCAGAGGGGAAGCAGGCTCTCCGCTGAGCAGAGAGCCCAATGCGGGGCTCAATCCCACAGCCCTGAGATCATGACCTGAACCAAAGGCAGAGGCCCAACCCACTGAGCCACCCAGGCGGCCCTGAAGTTATGGTTGAATGGAAAGACCTGTTAATAAATTGAGTGGAGGGGGGCGCCTGGGTGGGTTAAAGCCTCTGCTTTCAGCTCAGGTCATGATCTCAGGGTCCTGGGATTGAGGCCCACATCAGGCTCTCTGCTCAGCAGGGAGCCTGCTTCCTCCTCTCTCTCTGCCTACTTGTGATCTCTCTCTGTGTGTCAAATAAAGAAATAAAATCTTAAAAAAAATAAAAAATAAATGAGTGGAAGGTATAAGAAAGAATCAAGGAAGGCTCGTATCTTTTTGGTTTTGCACTGAGTCAGTGAATGGTACAGTTTACTGAAATGGACAAGTCAACAGGAGAAACAGGTTTGGGAAGAAAAAGCAGTTCTACTTTAGATATGTGAATCTGAGTTATTTATGTAGATACTCAGGTGGATATGTTGAGTAGCCCATTGGATATAGAAATCTGGAGCCCCAGAAAGAAAAGATTTTGGGAGTCATCAGCATATAGCTGGTATTTAAAGGCTTGGTAAGATAGTATCCAAAGAATAAAGGAAGAAACAGGAAGACCAAGCCCTAGGATTCCAAAATCTGGGTATGATAAGCCAGCAAAGCAACAGTCGGTCCAGAGAGTGGTCGAAGCAAACTGAAGAAAGTGTTTTAAGAACACTGCTAAGAAGCCAAGTAAGATGATGGGCTGATCTACTAGATTTGGCAACATGGAGATTAGTCATTTTGAAAGATACTGTTTTAGTGACATGATGGGGACAAAGGATTGAGGGGGTTGAGAAAATGGGAAGTATAAAAGGGAGATAGAAGTGAGTTTTCTTATTTTGGGAGTTAATACTGCGTGATGCTGATAGAAATGATCGTAGAGGGAGGAACGAGTGATGCAGTTTTTGCGCAGGTAAGAAAGCGATNTGCTGATAGAAATGATCGTAGAGGGAGGAACGAGTGATGCAGTTTTTGCGCAGGTAAGAAAGAAAGCGATTTGGAGGTAGGTGGAGGTAGGAAGCCTCTCTGGTGGCTTTTATTTTCTTAGCAAAGTAAGAAGTAAGGCCATTAGTGGAAATTGTGAAACAGTTTGAGAAACTGAAAGCATATTGACCAGGGCAAAGTAATAGAATTATCGAGCTACCCTGAGGACTCATTTGAAATAAGTCACTGAAATAAGACAGGTTAGTACAGTGGTGTATTTTCTCGAGGTATAACCAGCTACTTAAGGATACAGAGATTTAATCAAGGTCAGTATTTTGGCAGAATAGGATGGAGTGGAAGTGAAGTGCACAAACCAGGGAATTATTTCAGTAAGGGACTTTGGAATCTAGGCAGCATCTAAGAAGGGAAGTAAAGAAAGATATGGAGGTGAAAAGTAACAGCAATCCCAATGGCTTTAAGAAATATCGTCCCTAATAATAGACCATCAACATATATGAAGCAAAAATTGACAGAGTAGAAGGGAGAAATGAACATTTCTACAAAAATAGTTGAAGGTTTCAAGACCCCCCCCTCTCAATAATAGGTAAGACAACCAGGCAGAAGATAAACTTGAACAACACAATAGGCTAACTAGTTCTTACAGAACGCNGAGTAGAAGGGAGAAATGAACATTTCTACAAAAATAGTTGAAGGTTTCAAGACCCCCCCCTCAATAATAGGTAAGACAACCAGGCAGAGGATAAACTTGAACAACACAATAGGCTAACTAGTTCTTACAGAACGCACATGGGCTATTCTCCAGGACAGACCATATGTTAGGCCATAAAATAAATAAGTCTCAATAATTTAAAAGACAGATATACACAGAAGATACTTTGTATAAGAAGATACTCTGACTACAACAGGATGAAGTTAGAGAATACATGAATTTGTGAAAATCAATCAGTAGGTAAAGAAGTCACAAGAGAAATTAATTAGAAAATATCTAGAGACTGATGAAAGTGAAAACACAATATTCTGAAACTTTGGGATGCAGCGAAGGTAGTAGAAAAATTGTATAGCTGTAAGAAGGAAGATCTCAAATTAACAACCTAACTCACAGCTTAAGGGGCCTAGAAAAAGAACTAAACCTAAAACTAGCAGAAGGAAGGAAATGGAGAACAGAAAAAAAATCAGATCTTAAATCTGGTTATTTGAAAACTTTAACACAACAGGTAAACATTTAATACAACTGGTAAACAACTAGATTAAGAAAAGCCTCAAATTACTAAATTAGAAACAGAGTAACAAATATGTTACTCATATTCTACAGAAATAAAAATTTTAGGAAAATACTGTGAATGATTATATGCCAACAGGTTGGATAACCTATATGAAATGGATAAATAACTAGAAATACAATATCATCCAACACTGAATCATGAACAGAAAATAGACCCATAACCCATAAGGAGATTATATCAGCAATGAAAAACTTCCTGACAAAGAAAAGCCCTGGACCTGATGGCTTCACTGGTGAATTCTGCCAAACATTTAAAATACTAACAAACACCAGTCCTCACACTCTTTCAAAAAACTAAAGAGAAGTTTCCTATTCCAAAGTCATTCTACAAGGCCAATATTGTCCTGATACCAAAGCCAGACAAGACACTACAAGAAAACTTATGAGGCCAATATCCTTTTTGAATATAGATACAGGGCGCCTGAGTGGCTCAGTGGGTTAATGCCTCTGCTTTCAGCTCAGGTCATGATCTCAGGGTCCTGGGATCGAGGCCCGCATCGGGCTCCCTGCTCAGCGGGGAGCCTGCTTCCCCCTCTCTCTCTCTGCCTGCCTCTCTGCCTCCTTGTGATCTCTCTCCCTCTGTGAAATAAATAAATAAAATCTTTAAAAGANTAAATTTGAATATAGATACAAAAATCATCCATTAAATACTAGCAAACAGAATCCAGTAAATGGATTATACACCATGCCCAAGAGGAATTTGTTCCTGGAATAAAGGGATGATTCAACATAAGGGACTCAACCAATGCAATACATACACATTAATAGAATGAAAGTGGGAAAAAACCACTCGATCATCTAAATGGATATAGAAAAAGCATCAGACAAAATTCAACACATTTTCATGTTAAAAACACTCAACAAACTAGGAATAGATAGTAAACTACCACAACATAGTAAAAGTCATTTATGAGGGGTGCCTGGGTCACTGAGTCAGTTGTGGTATCTGACTCTTGATTTCACATCAGGTCTCAGAATTGTGGAATCAAGCCCCACGTGGGTCTCTGTGCTTAGCACAGAATCTCCTTGTTCCTCTCCCTGTGCCCTTGACCCTGTGCGTGTGCACACACACAAATGAATAGATTTTTTTAAAAAGTCATTTATGAAGAATCCATAGCTACCATCATACTCAGTGGTAAAAGACAAAAGCTATTCTCTAAGATCAAGACAAGGAGACCACATTCGCCACCTCTATTCAACATAATACTGGAACTTCTAGCAGAGCAATTAGGCAAGGGAAAAAAATCCACATTGGAAAAAAAATTTATCTGTTCAGAAATAAGTCTTAGATGTAGAAAACCCTAAAGATTTTACCAACAAAACCCACAAAAAACCCTTTCAGAACTAAGAAACAAATTCAGCAAAATAACAGGATACAAAATTAATGCCCAGATATTAGCTGTGTTTCCATACACTAACAATGATGAACAGACCAAAAAGGAAATTAACAGTTCTTACAATACCATCAAAAAGAATAAACTACCCAATAATGAACTTAACCAGGGAGGTTAAAGACTTGAACAATGAAAACTATAAAATATCTTTTTAAGTTTTTTGTTTTTTGTTTTTTGATTTACTTGACAGAGAGAGAGATCACAAGTAGGCAGAGAGACAGGCAGAGAGAGGAGGAAGCAGGCTCCCCACTGAGCAGGGAGCCTGATGGGGGCCTCGGTCCCAGGATCCTGAGATCATGACCTGAGCTGAAGGCAGAGACTTTAACCCACTGAGCCACCCAAGCACCCTATAAAATATTTCTAAAAGACATGAAAACCTCAAATGGAAAAAAATCTCACGTTCATGGATTGGATGACTTAACATTGTTAAAATGCCAACCACGCAGAGTGTATCTACAGATTCAGTGCAATTCTTATCAAAATGTAAATAAGGTTTTTTTACAGAAATTCCATCCTGAGATTCCACAGAAACCCAAAAAACTGAAACAATTTGGAACAAGTACAACACGGAGGCCTCGCATTTCCTGATCTCAAATTTTACTATAAAGCTACAGTTATCAGTTATGGTACTGGCATGATGACAGACGTATATACCAATTGGAAAGAGCGCCCAGAAATAAATCCTTGAATATGTGGTCCAATGATTTTCAGCAAGTATGCCATGACTATTAAATGGGGAAAGGACTCTCATCAACAAATGATTCTGGGAAAATAATCCACATGCAAAAGAATGAAGCTGGACCCTTACCTAACACCATACATAAAAACTGATTCAGAATGGATCAAAAACCTAAATGTAAGAGCTAAGAGTATAAAATTTGTAGAAAACATTAAGGGGAAAGTGTCAAGATTTTGGATTTGGCAGTGATTTCTTAGTTATGACACCAAAGGCACAGGCAACAAAAGAAGAAATACATAAACTGGACCTCATGAAAATTTAAAACTTTTGTACATCAAACATTTTTACAAAAGTAAAAATGCATCTCACAGAAAATATTTGCACATCCTATAACTGATAAAGGATTAATTCAGAATATAGAGAACTCTAAAACTTAACTGCAAAAAAACCTATTTCAAAAACAGGCACGGGTACCTAGGTGGCTCACTTGGTTAAGTGACCGACTCTTGATTTCATCTCAGGTCATGAGATCAGGGTCATGATACTGAGCCCGGTGTTGGGCTCTGCAGTAGGTGTGGAGCCTGCTTAAGATTCTCTCTGCCTCTTCCCCAGCCCCTCCCCAAAGAATCCAAACAGACATTTTTCCAAAGAAAATATACAAACGGCCAATAATCACAGGAAAGGATGCTCAACATCACAAATCATTAGAGAAATGCAAATCAAAACCACAATGAAATACCTACCTCACACCCACTAGGAAGCTACCATTAAAACACAAAAAACCCCACCAGAGAACAACGAGCATTGGTGAGGATGTGGTGAAATTGAAAATGTCAATGCACTGCAGGTGGAAATACAAAATGGTGAAGCTGCTATGAAAAACAGTATGGTGGGACTTACCAAGATGGCAGAGGAGTAGGAGAACTCAGTTTTGTCTGGTCCCAGGAATTCAGCTACATAGCTATCAAATCATTTTGAACACCTGTGAACTCAACCAGATATCTAAGAAAAAGAATTGCTGCAATTCTACAAATAGAAAGGCAACCACTGTCTACAAGAATGACAAGATGGAAAAACTCACCTCAAAAGAGAACAAGAGGCAGTACTGACTTACCAGGGACCTAATCAGTATGGATATAAGTAAAACATTAGAACTAGAGTTCGGAATGACAATTGTAAAGATACTAGCTGGGCTTTAAAAAAGCATAGAAGATACTAGAGAATCCCTTTCTGGAGAAATAAAAGAACCAAAATCTAAAAAGACTGAAATCAAAAAAAGGCTATCAGTGAGATGCAATTTAAAAATGGAGGCTCTAACTGCAAGGGTAAATGAGGCATAAGATAATTAGTGATACAGAAGACAAAATGATGGGAAATGAAGCTGAGAAAAACAGAACAGGATCATGAGAGGAGAATTCAAGAGATAAGTGATACCATAAAGTAAACAATACTAGAATAATTGGGATCCCAGAAGAAGTGGGGCAAATTATAGCTGAGAATTTACTTATCTGGGGAAGGAAGCAAGCAATCAAGTCCAGGGGGCACAGAGAACCCCCCCCCAAATCAATAAAAATAGGTAAACACCTTGACATATAATAGTGAAGCTTGCAAATCTCAGAGAGACAGAGAAAATCCTGAAAGCAGCTCAGGGACAAAAGGTCTATAACCTACATAAGGCTGGCAGCAGACCTATCTGCAGAGATTTGACAGGCCAGAGAGGACTGACATCATATATTCAGGCTGCTAAATGAAAAATATGTAGCCAAGAATACTATCCAGCTAGGAAGTCATTCAAAATAGAAGGAGAGAGATAGTAAAGCTTCCAGAATAAAAGAAACTAAAAGAATTTGTGATCACTAAACCAGCCCTGCAAGAAATATTAAAGGGGATCCTTTAAGCAAAGAGAAAGCCCCAAAAGTAACATAGACCAGAAAGGTACAGAGACAATATACAGAAACAGTGACTTTACAGGTAATTCAATGTCACTAAATTCATCTTTCAGTAGTTACTCTGAATGTAAATGGACTAAATACCCCATTCAAAAGACAGGGTATGAGACTGGATAAAAAAGACCCATTAATGTGCTTTCTACAAGAGACTCATTTTAGACCCAAAGACACCTCCAGATTGAAAGTGAGGGAGTGGAAAACCATTATGATGCTAGTGGACATCAAAAGAAAGCTGGGGTGGCAATCCTTATATCAGACAAATGAAATTTTAAACCAAAGACNAGATTGAAAGTGAGGGAGTGGAAAACCATTATGATGCTAGTGGACATCAAAAGAAAGCTGGGGTGGCAATCCTCATATCAGACAAATGAAATTTTAAACCAAAGACTGTAATAAGAGATGAGGAAGGATGCTCTATCATAATTAAAGGGTCTGTCCAACAAGAAGATCTAATAATTGTAAATATTTATGCCTCTAACATGGGAGCAGCCAATTATATAAACCAATTAATAACAAAATTAAAGAAACACATTGATAATAATACAGTAATAGTAGGGGACTTTTTAAGATTTATTTATTTAAGAGAGAGATAGAGAAAGCACATGAGGTGGGGAGGGGAGAGGGAGAAGCAGACTCCCCGCTGAGCAGGGAGCCCAACTCAGGGCTCAATCCTAGGACCCCAAGATCTATGACCTGAGCTGGAGCCAGACGCCTGACTGAGCCACCCAGGGGTGTTAGGGGACTTTAACACCCCATTCACTGCAATGGGCAGATCATCTAAGCAGATCAACAAAGAAAAAAAGGGCTTTGAATGACATAGTGGACTGGATTTCACAAATATATTCAGAGCATTCCATCCTAAAGCAACAGAATACATTTTTTTTTCTTTTAAGATTTTATTTGACAGAGCACAACCAGGAGTGGGAGGCAGAGGAAGAGGGAGAAGCAGGCTCCCTGCTGAGTAAGAAGCCAGATGCAGGGGTGCCTGGGTGGCTCAACGGGTTAAAGCCTCTGCTTTCGGCTCAGGTCATGATCTCAGGGTCCTGGGATCGAGGCCTGCATTGGGCTCCCTGCTCAGCGGGGAGCCTGCTTCCCCCCGCCTCTCTCTCTGCCTGCCTCTCTGCCTCCTTGTGATCTCTCTCCCTCTGTGAAATAAATAAAATAAAAATCTTTAAAAAAAAAAAAAAAAGAAGCCAGATGCAAGACCTAATCCCAGGACCCCGGGATCATGACCTGAGCTGAAGGCAGACACTTAATGGACTGAAACACCCAGGTGTCCCAAGAACATACATTTTTCTCAAGTCCACATGGCACATTCTCCAGAATAGATCACATACTGGGTCAAAATCAGGTACCAAAAGACAGGGATCATTCCCTGCATATTTTTGGACCACAATGCTTTGAAACTGGAACTCAGTCAGAAGAGGAAATTTGAAAAGAACTCAAATACTTGGAGGTTAAAGAGCATCGTACTAAAGAATGAATGGGTCAACCAGTAAATTAAATAAGAATTTTAAAAATTCATGGAAACAAATGAAAACACAACTGTTCAAAGCCTTTGGGATGCAGCAAAGGCAGTCCTAAGAGGGAAGTATACAGCAACATAAGCCTTTCTCAAGAAACAAGATTGGTCTCAAATACACAACCTAAAGGAGCTGAAAAAGAATAGCAAATAAAGCCTAAACCCAGCAGAAGATTAATAATAAAGATTAGAGCAGAAATCAATGAAATAGAAACCAAAAGAACAGATCAAAAAAACTAGGAGCTGGTTCTTTGAAAAAATTAGTATGATCGATAACCCCCACCCCCAGCCAGACTTAATCAAAAATGAACGAAAAAGGACCCAAATTAATAAAATCATGAAGGACCCAAATAAATAATAAAATCATGAATGAAAGAGGAGCAATCACAACCAATACCAAGGAAATATAATTACAAGAACATATAATGAGCAACTACATGCCAACAAATTAGGCAATCTGGAAGAAATGGATGCATTACTAGAGATGTATAAAATTACCAGAAATGAACCAGGAAGAAATAGAAAACCTGAACAGAGTCCAGGGCTGGATGGCTTCCCAGGGGAATTCTACCAAGCATTTAAAGAAGAATTAACACCTATTCTTCTGAAGCTGTTTCAAAAAATAGAAATGGAAGGAAAACTTCCAAACTCATTCTTTTAGGCCATGATTACCTTGATTCCAAAACCAAAGACGACCAATATCTCTTATAAACATGGAAGAAAAAATTCTTACCAGGATACTAGCCAATAGGCTCCGAAAGTACATTAAAAGGATTATTCACCATGACCATTTATTCCTGGGCTCAACAGCTACAAATCAGTCAGCGTGGTACATCACAATAAAAGGGTAAGAACCATAGGATCCTCTCAATAGATGCAGAAAAAGCATTTGACAAGGTACAGCATCCTTTCTTAATTAAAACTCCACAATGTAAGGATAGAGAATATCATAAAAGCCACATACGAAAAGCCCACAGTGAATATCATTCTCAATGGGGGAAAACTGAGCTTTTCCCCTAAGGTCTGGAACGCAACAGAGATGTCCACTCTTACCACTGTTCAACATAGTACTACAAGTCCTAGCCTCAGTTATCAGACAACAAAAAGAAATAAAAGGCATTCAAATTGGCAAAGAAGTCAAGCTCTTGCTCTTTGCAGATGACATGATACTCTATGTGGAAAACTCAGGAATTCAGCAAAGTGGCAGAATGTAAAATTAACACAGAGATCAGTTGTATTTCTCTACACTGAGGAAGAAAAAATTAAGGGGTCGATCCCATTTACAATTGCACCCAAAACCATAAGGTAACTGGGAATAAACCTAACCAAAGGGCGCCTGGGTGGCTCGGTGGGTTAAAGCCTCTGCCTTCGGCTCAGGTCGTGATCTCAGGGTCCTGGGATCGAGGCCCACATCGGGCTCTCTGCTCGGCGGAGAACCTGGTCCTCCTCTCTCTGCCTGCCTCTCTGCCTTCTTGTGATCTCTCTCTCTCTCTCTCTCTCTCTCTCTGTGTTAAATAAAATCTTCAAAAACAAAAACAAAACACCTAACCAAAGAGGCAAAGATCTGTACTCAGAAAACTACAGAACACCCATGAAAGAAATGGAAAAACATCCCATGCTCATGGGTTGGAAGAACAAATATTGTTAAAATGTCTAAGCTACCTATGGCAATCTATACATTTGATACAATCCCTATCAAAATACTATCATCTTTTTCACTGTCATTACAATCCTGGACTTCAAGTTTGTTTTGTTTTGGTTGTTTTTTTTTTTTTTTGCATTTTGCTATATATTTATTAAAGACAGTCATTTATGGTTTATAAAAAAAATATTGCCCTGATATACACAAAAATTTCCTGATAATGGTAATTAAAAACAGGTACTCCCAACCCCCTTGTGTCCACACCAGTTTTAAATCTAGATTGGGTTAATCTTGAAGTGTAATCCAATAAGACTGAAGACCAAACACTTCAGTTCCTGGACAAGATAATAAAATACTCGTAAGCCTTCTGGATCCTTGGATTGATTGACATCAATAAGAGAACCAGTTTTTGATGTTGTGAAAGATATGTGTTCATCTCCAATGACAATTTCAAGCTCCTGCCGGCCCACTCAGTCAGGGGGAGGCCACAAGGCATCATCCTCTTTGGTAATTGCACTGTCATCTGTTATTCTCTTCAGTTCCTCCATTACACTTCTATGTACATAAGCCTCTTTTCTGATCATGACATCATTTTTGTAATTGCTGCTGTTGGCATATCTCAATTTCCCATCGGGTCGGAACTCAAACCCCAGGAACTTGTGGCCGAATTTGCCCTTATGACCCACGTAGTAACGCAGGTAAAAGTCACTCTCCATGGTTCACAAGCAGGGAACTGAGACGAAATTTCACCAGCAAGCCGCACCATCGCTGTTTGCGCCCAACACTGACGTTTATCTTGGACTTCAAGTTCTATTGTAAAACTGTAATCAGGGGCGCCTGGGTGGCTCAATGGATTAAAGCCTCTGCCTTCAGCTCAGGTCATGATCTCAGGGTCCTGGGATCGAGGCCCACATCGGGCTCCCTGCTCAGTGGGGAGCCTGCTTCCTCCTCTCTCTGCCTGCCTCTCTGCCTACTTGTGATCTCTCTGTCAAATAAATAAATAAAATCTTTAAAAAAAATAAAAATAAAAAAGAAAGAAAAGGGCAGAAGGCATGAACAGACATTCCTCCAAAGAAGACATACAAATGGCCAAGAGACACATGAAAAAATGCTCAGCATCAGGAAAATACAAATCAAACCACAATGAGATACCACCTCACACTAGTCAGAATGGCTAGAATTAACAAGTCAGGAAATGACATGTTGGCAAGGATGCAGAGAAAGGGGAATCCTCTTACACTCTTGGTGGGAATGCAAGCTGGTGCAGCCACTCTGGAAAACTGTATGGTAGTTCCTCAAGAAGTTGAAAATAGAGCTACCCTACAACCCAGGTGCAGGGTTTTTGTACTTAACATTCTAAGGATTTGGTAAGTTGTACTTGTCAGTGCCTATTCTGTAAGATTTGAACTTGTATCTTAATCTTACCAAAGCCATGAAGTATACTTCTACATAATACTTGCTAGATTGTGATTATGTAAGTCATGGCAAGGATTTTATTAGGTTTCAGGTCTGAAGATTAAATTTCTGAGGTGAGGCAAAAAAATGTTTTTCTTGTGATGACAGGCATTAATGAAGTATTTGTGTTTTAATCTCTTACCCATCAATTTTCAGGGGTCCAGATTAGATGATCAAAGATGTGCTCCACCACCTGCCACCACAAAGGGACCAACAGTACCAGATGAGGACTTTTTTAGCTTGATTTTACGTTCTCAGGCAAAAAGAATGGATGAACAGAGAGTTCTTTTACAAAGAGATCAAAACAGAGACACTGAATTTGAACTGAAGGACCTTATACAAAGTAATGCTTTGTTGGAATTTAAAAATACAGGAAAAAAATAAGCAAACCACTAGTTATGGATATATTTTTTTAAAATGACCTTATTTCCTTTCAGAACACTGCAGGGAAATTCAATCTATTACTTTTTCCTTAAAAGGAGAAATTAAAGCACTGTAATACAGCTTAAAATATTCTAGAATGATGTAAATATTTAACCTTAATAGGATGATATTAATTAACATTTCCTCTGGACACACACTTGTTTCAGGGTGGGGGGGTCTTACAAAAAAAGGTGCTTCATCAGCTTTTGTGATTAAGGCTTGGCATCGTGTTCTTTGGCAACTTGTTAGATTGCTTTACCTAGAGTTTGTAAAGTAGGAAGATAAATGAATCTAGACTAGAATTTAATCCTCTTGCTGGGATAATTTTTAAAAATCTTAATTGACAATGGCATTTATTTATACTAAACCATGGATGTAGTGAGAAATTTTGTTACTTAGTAAAAAAATAACATACTTGCCCATGTGTAAAAAAGTCAGTCTTATTAAAAAAATCTAAATCTTTTTTCTGCTAAGATACTCATATTTTCACTATGTTACTAGTTTAAAATCATTATAAAAAAAACCCTTAAATAAACTTCTGGCATGTTTTGGGCCCTTTAAAGTGTGTATGTGGCTTAAAATTATACCTTCTGTTACAAAACACGACTGTAAAACTTCTTAAGACCTAATGTCAAAATGAAACTTTAAACAAGAAACCCCCCCCCCAAAACTCATGCAGTTCTATGAAGAACCTAAGCCGTGAAAATAGAAAACAGAGGAAATTCACAAAATTTAAGTATGAAAGATGTAAGTTAAGCCCTCAGTCATCATTAAAAGCTTCCCTCCCCCTCCCAGAAATTGAAGGTAGTTTACAAGGGTACATAATGACGTGACACAACCTTAGCAAAAGAAGACAGCAAGGATGGGACAGAGCAGAGCCCAGTCTAAAGGCGAATTCTAGAACACAAATGCCCACAGCCAGAACAAGTTGGCAACTCATTCACCTCTGGTTGCTTCTGATTCTGCACAGCTGGGATGGAATCTGGGCCTCTGTTCCTCCTAAAAATCCTTCAGGTGATTTGGTGGGCAGTGAGAACCATTTCTCCAAACGGCCAATGTTCACAAAAATAGAAAGATAGTTACTCAATCTGGAATCACATCGAAGGCTCAGGGAAAAAAAAAAAAAAGATTCTTGGTTCTAAGATCAAATTTTGTCAAAAGTACTCAACACCTGTCTTCTGTATTACATATATTTTAAAACGTCCTAGATAGCATCCTTTTAAAAACTGCACATTGTTTCATGGGTTTTTTTCTTACAAGCATATTTAGTGAGCAAAGACAGCATACCAAATCACAATAATGTAAAAATAAGTGTTTATTTTGTGTCTACAATAGTTCTTAGGCCCTGTAAACATTCAACATTATCTATTCCATTGAAACACTGCTTTTAAAAAGTTATCTACCCCATTCTGATTTTTCTAAAACCTGTTGCTAAAATCTGTGATTATAATGATGGATATGGGCTGGACAATAAACAAGTCTATTTCTCCAAGTTATAAACTGGCCTTGATCTGTTCGGTCTGCTTTAGTGTTTTGCCTAAATTGCTGTCATCATTCAACAGCAGTGGTATGTTGCCTCGCTAGCTGTCAAAGTGGACTGCATCCCCAAACGGGTATCTGTAATGAAAGAATACAAAGATGAAATTCTACTTAGGTTTTACAGATTCATTTTGGGATTGATAAACAGCAGTCAGGAGTTCAAACAGCATTAACTCCACTATCACAGTTAGTCTGTCACCTGAGGCATTCACTGCTTTTCAGAATCCAGTCACAGCTCAGAAGGCAACCACTGCCGCAGGCACATATTTACCAGTTAGTGTGAACAGGTCTGGCCCTCAGGGAAGACTTAATATGCATCGATGTTCACAAAGCTGCTCCGAACTGCAGGCACCCTTGCGTTAGTTAGTTCCTCTGTTCTAAACTTACTGTGTTGCAAATTTTTATATAAAATCCTGCTGCATTTTCTGGAAAGAACTATTACTTTTCTGATGTATTATTAAAGATGTTTGCAATATTAAACTAGAAAATAATATTAACAATAAATTTTACATCCTTTTGGTGAGGTAATTTTTTAAAATCTTAATTGACAACGGCACTTTTTTATACTTAACCAGGGACATACAGAAATTATGCTGTTCAGCAAAAACAATGTATTCGACCAATGTGTAAAGTATGTATTGGTGGGGAAAGAGTAAAGCTATTCACTGTCTACTGACAATGTAAAACCAAGATCACCGATTTAACAAGCTGTGGTAACTAAATTTTCCTGGCCATCTTCAGTTCTGTCTTAGCTGAGGGTAAAGAGGGGGTGGCAAGGAAGCAGACCCAGTCTGCGCTCGAAGAGTTGAGTGATGGAGGCAGGATTCGCAACGACGAAGCCATGATGAGCTGGGGCAGCCTTCGCGGAGACGAAGGGATGAAGACTCGGTGACTGCACTGAGACCCTGAAGTGCATGAAAAGGGTAAAGCTGACGACTGTGGACTGTCCTCAAAATGGTTTCTGAGTACCTACCACTTTTGGAAACATAACCAAATCTAGTGCACAACTCACAAATCATTAACTGAAGTAGGTATTACAGGACATCCACTAGGCAACACACACATTGGCTAGCTGGCTCCTATATATATGCGTGTGAACCATAAAACTTATTTTTCATTGTTCCCTGATTCAAACTGGCCTCTTTAATTATTTAAAATCAGTGATGCTTGCTATATGTTCATCTATGAGATCCTGTTCCAAAATTAACACCTCAAAGTCCACAGGAGGTACCAGTATGAAAATGAAATTACACAAAAGATAAAATTAAACAGAAATACATGTGTATTCATCCGTTCTGATGGTCAATAAAAATATTACTGTTAAAGCTGGCACCAGTAGAGTAGTAAATGTCAGAATATTTGTAGAGAAGAGCGAATAGTTGTGAAGAGTATACTTTACAAAACCCAATGACAACCTCTGAGCAGTGGTCCAAGTCTGTGCTCCTCTAGCCACATGGGCCACTATCCGGATCCTTTCCACAGCTGGCTGGGCAGGATGCGCTGCCTTCCTCTGGGCTGCCTCTGGCATCAGTCCTGAGCTGGGCCTTTTCCTCTGCAGGTGAACCTTCCACCTTCTCTGATGTGTCTGGGCCAGAGACAGGACTAGTAGGCTGGCTGCTTTCAGTACTGCTTTCTAGTGGTATGCTCTCTCCCTGGATTCCACCGAATTCTTTGGGCTTTGTATCCAAAACAGGTAATTTATTCTATAGAGAATGACATTTTAATTGTTTAATGAAATGTGAAGATTCAGTCATCAAACACGTTTAATAAGTTCCTATGCAAATCTGTATCAAACTCTCAACTCTTTCAAATCCCAGCTCCAGTGCTGTGCTGTAATTATGTAAATGTTCATAAGCCTCACAGAACCCTGCAGAGAGAGTGGGGGCACTTAGGATATGCCAGGTGGTCTAGTGACCCAGCTTAAGGAGGGCAGGAGGACTGGTGATCAGTACTGCTGACTCCTCTTGCCTGGTGAGAATAATTCATTGAATACCAAGCCTGTATTCAGTTCCAGATACTGGGGATACAGCAGGAACGAAACTGACAAAACCCCTTGCCCTCCCTGGAACTTAGGTTTAGCTTGGGGAGACAATCAAGCAACAAATTAACAAAGTACCAAGCTGGGATGAGACTGCTGTTTAAATTAGGTAGTCTGAAAGTTGACATAGGAGTAAAGGCTTAAAGAAATGAAGAAATTTCAGCATTCTAGACAGGGAACAGCAAGTAAAAAGGTTCTAATTCATGGAATAGGGACGGAAGAGGCCCTTGTGGCTGAAGGAGACCAAGCATAGACGGAGAAGAAATCCATGTACTAATGGAGGGGGACTGGGCAGATCAGGGAAGCCCTGGGCCACGAGGTAACTAGCTTTCCCTTTAAGTGAGATAACAGTCCCTGGAGGACTTGGGATGGGTGGTACATTGCCATTAACTATTAAAGCTGAAAGGATCATCTGAAAAATTTTTAGATGTATGCAAGTATGTTTATTCTTACAAGAAACTCCATGGGAAGGGATTTTAATTTTCTAGATTTTACTGTGCTCACAACTGTTTCTCAGAGGTTTACAGTTACAACTTAAACTTTGCCAATGACAACGCAAATTCCGCTCTCAAAGAGAAATGGAAATGTCCCTTTAAATGGCCAATAATATAGAAAAAACACCTCAGGATTCCGCAGATAGAAAGCAGAGTCTAGTCAACGATACCAAGGCTTTGGGAAAGCAGGGTGTGTGACCCCTCTCTGCCCAGTCTCCCAGCCAGCTGAGCCTTTAGGGCTCTCCTGCAGGATCCCCTGGGCTCCAGGCCTTCAGTGAAGACGTTTCTCTGAGCTCTTCAAAGGCAGAAATCTCAGTCACGGTTACTTGGTTTCCTACGAATTACCACCTGTTCTAGCTGTTTAATAGTATTTAACATAAAAATTAAATCTTGTTTTAGTTCTTCTGAGAAGGCTGAACTTTCAACCAGAAAAAGAGTAAACAATTATATCAATAATGATATAATTAATGGTGGAGGGTAAAAGAGAAGAAACGCCTGACCAGAAGCTCCCCAGTAAGCACGGAGGCCTAGCATGAAGGGACGGCGAAGTAAACAATTGCTGACTTACACAGGGTATGGCCTTGGGATGCGCTCTCGCCTCTGCCTGGGGTACATCACATGGCCGGAGCACTTCGGGGCTCTTGCTGCCAGTCCTAGGCCTCAAGTCAACGTCTCCTTCTCTCATACCATCTCTTCTACCCTCATATGTTCTGTCATAAGGGCCTTGCTCAAAGGGGCCGATGTGGCCTCTATAAGGGAAATCTGCATCACCTGCTCCACCATGGGGTCTATAATCAACCTCCTGCAGCCGTCCTCTATCACCGGGCTCAAGTGCCCGCGGTGGTTCTCTCTCAGGACCCCCTAAATGTCTCAGCATATTAACTGATTTTCCAGCACCATAGCAGAAACTCTAGAAGGAAAAGAAAGAGATACATAGTATTTAATGACTGACTTACAATGAAATTATTCAGGGTGCTGGCAAAATTACCTAACTTGACTCAATGGCATTTGGAGACATAAACATGTTTATTTCACTGTTATTTCATTTGCGATCCCTTGTTTGATTAATACTAGGCCAGAGTAGCCAATAAAATGTGAGCAATCATTAAGTGTTAAGTAAATATTTCAATCAGCTGAACACATTTTGACTGAATTGTAACAAGGGCAGTTGGGCTAAAACCTAGAAACTGAAATTGGAAGGTACTGATAACTGCTCATCAGCTGTCTATTTTCACACCCAGCATATAACGTAAATGCTAAAAATTAAAGTTACACACATCATTACATAAACGTTCTTATGTAGGATAACTTTTCTACAGATACAAACTTGGCTTTAGTGGCAAGTTTAGTGGCAATTAAAATCCAAGAGGCTTTGAGTCCCATTTCATGGGAAAAATCNCCGGGGGGCGGGGGGGGGGGGGGGGGGGGGGGGGGGGGGGGGGGGGGGGGGGGGGGGGGGGGGAGAATCCCTGGGACAGTTTCAGGGACTCTGTGAGGTCAAACTTTCCATACTTCAAAGACCTTAGTCAAAAACTCTTCCCTTCTGAGTGTGTGGTAGAGTCTTCTGGGGCTGGAGTGACTTCCTCACTCTGATGGCTCATAGACTGTGTGTTTGTATAGACTTGTATTTGAAATTTTTCTTAGTTTTAATTCCTAATACGGTAAATATCAATAAATAAAACCCCGATAAACAAGAGCTCTTTGTGGTCTTCAGTTTATGTTTGTTTGTTTGTTGGGGGGTTTTGTTTTTTTGTTTTTGTGGTCTACAGTTAAAGCAAAAAACAAAAAAGTTTGGGGGCACCTGGGTGGCTCAGTGGGTTAAAGCCTCTGCTTTCGGCTCAGGTCATGATCCCAGGGTTCTGGGATCGAGGCCCGCATCAGGCTCTCTGCTCAGCAGGGAGCCTGCTTCCTCCTCTCTCTCTGCCTGCCTCTCTGTCTACTTATGATCTCGCTCTCTCTCTCTGTCAAATAAATAAAATCTCAAAAAAAAAAAAAGTTTGAAAATCACTGTGAAGAAACTAAGATGAAGCAGTAAGAGATGATGGGTTTTTGCTTATAATATCAGCTTCAGAGACTAAATACAAATAGTCCCCCACTTACGATGGTTCAACTTACAACTGTTAGACTTCACAATGCTGAGAAAGTGACAGTGCGTTCAGTAGAAACTGTACCTCAAATTTAGAATCTGGATCTTTTCCTGGACTAACGATTTGGGGTCTGATCCTCTCTGGTGATGCTGGGCAGGGCAGTTCTTGGTCAGCCACAGGGTCTCAAGGGTGAACAACCCCTACCTTCACAAACACTCCGTACCCACACAGCCATTCTGTTTTTCACTTTCAGTACAATATTCAATAAACTATGTGAGATATTTGACACTTTGTTATAAAATGTCATGTATTAGGTGATTTTGCCTAACTACTCTGAGCATGTTTAAAGTGGGCTAGGCTAAGCTATTATGTTCTCTAAGCTAGGTGTAGTAAATCCATTTTCAACTTACGATATTTTCAATTTACAATAGGTTTATCGGGACATAATCCCATCAAAAGTCAAGGAAAATCTGCAGTACTGAACGATTAATGTCACCTAACAAAACCATATCC
>LNAC01000313.1:1724989-1807345 GCA_002007465.1 Ailurus styani | reverse complement strand
TCTCCCTCAAAAAAAAAAAAAAAAAATTTAAAAAAAAAAAAAAAAAAAAAAAAAAAAAAAAAAAACATATCCCTAAACTCGACTCCTGTAATGATGAGTCAAAAAACAAAACCAATACAGGAATAATTTCAAAGTGAATATAGTTAATTCTATATCCTTAGGAAGACAATCCTTTTTAATTATTAATAATTTAAATTGGAAGGTACTAATTATCTGATAATTGCTATGTTGTGTATATTCACACCCATCAGAGAAAGTAAATGCTGAAAATATTTCAAGTCGTAAACTGGCTTTTACTGTGGCACATCTGGGTTGTTTACATTTTGTTTTATGTGACAACTGCCTTATTAGGACAAGTCAACAATAAAATCAACAATAAAAAAGCTGAAGAGAGCACAGATCAATGATGGATAATGTTTCTTCTTAATAAATGTCTGTTCGGGGATCCCCAAACTGTTTCTCAGTAACTCACCTTCTTCCACATCCCTACTTAATTCTGTGGAAAAGTCAATGCTCTTCCCCTCTCAGTGCTGCAAAAACTCAGACTAAAAGAGGACAAAAACACCTGATTTCATGTATATTAATTCACAAAGAAAAGCAAATTTAGAAAAATGCTATTATGGGCGCCTGGGTGGCTCAGTGGGTTAAAGCCTTTGCTTTCAGCTCAGGTCATGATCTCAGGGTCCTGGGATCGAGGCCCGCATCGGGCTCCCTGCTCGGCGGGGAGCCTGCTTCCCCCCCTCTCTCTCTGCCTGCCTCTCTGCCTCCTTGTGATCTCTCTCCCTCTGTGAAATAAATAAAATCTTAAAAAAAAAAAAAAGAAAAAAAAAAAGAAAAATGCTATTATTCTATGTCACTGTCATGACATCTACAATCAAACTTGATAATCATTTTCTTGACTAAAGGAATATACATGTAAGTATAAATAAATCTGTATCACTTAAAAATCATCTTTTCATACCGTTAAGCCTAATTTAGCCTGATTTACAACAGTAAAGTTTTAGAACTGCCTTTTTTCTCCAACTGCTGTTAACAATCAATCACACTGTATACTAACCAGGACAGCTAATGCCATAATGATCAGCACTGGAATGTGAAGTAATACTGGAATCTCCTTCATGAACTCTTTAATAAATTCACCAGCTCCCTTCCCAATGTATTTCAATGGCTCTGCGACAAAGTTTGTCAATGTAACTGCCAGTGCCTAAAACAAAAGATAACAGCAACTTAATCTTTCCCTCAAGGGACTGAGCACAGAGAATGAGCCAAAATTCACTCTACACTGGGGCCAATTATGTTTGTAAGTTAAAATGCTTCTAATATGAAAATCATTGTGTAATGGAAGTATTTTTTCCAGGACAAGGATTTATTATTAGCAAAATGACTGTAAAAAAAAAAAAACAACACTACCGACTTTTAATAAATACAAGAGATTTTTGACTAACTTTGTGTAAGTAATTTTTACAAAAGTATTCTATACCTTTGTTGGTGGGACCAACCAAATAGGGTTGACTAATAAGAGCTCATAGTATTTTTGGCATGGGTCATCCTTATAGGTCCATGAACTTCTTAACAATTCTATTTAGAGAAACAGACAAAACACTGAGTCATTTAAAAAAAAAAAAAAGTCACATTTCATTCCCAAATAAGACAACGTTTTGGTTTTGTCCCTGTCCCTGCTACCAACCAATTTTAAATGCTGTACACACTCCCCATAACACTGATTTAAAATTTTTTCATCTTATGTCCAAAACGTTTATCTTAAAAATCTCTTCAAATTAGACAAGTCTTATGTAGATAAAACATTATATTTTATGAAAATTTCTAAAAGGTAAGTATTAAGAACTATTCTTTACACATACAAATGAATCCAACTAAAACCAAGGAAATCTTAGTGAGATTGCTGAATTACATGCAAGTTGATATCCTGCTATGATCTTGCATTGCTACAGTTGTGTAAGACATTCAGACGGGGGGGAAATGGGGAAAGGGTGCATCGATCTGTTTTCCTTCTTCCAACTACCTGCGCATCTAGAATTATCTCAGTAAAATTTCAACTTAAAAAACCCATTACTTTACAAAATAAAGAACATTAGTTCTCCCAATTTTTCTCAATCTCCAAATTTTTCTAAATTTTTTAAATCTAAATCTAGAGGAGGCATTCAGTTGTCCCCTATACCCAGGAAGCAAGGTCAGATTGATTTAGTTCCCACAACTTTTAAAGAAACATTAATTCGGACACCCTGTTTTGTACAATCTGTGGAGATTCTATTCTGGGTCAGTGATTATGGACTTGCATTTATAAAGTGCCTTTGAACACTAAACTATTGCTATTGCTAGATCTATAGAACCAAAGGCAGTCAACAGTAGTGAGAATGCTTATACAGTCTGTGAGGGGAAAAAAAGTTAAAGAACTCTCCTCTTAGGAAAAAAATGTATAGTAAAGCTACAACACAGGATTTCATAAGTGAGTATAAGGAGACTAAGTCTAAGATATTAATTCATATAAACACTGATTCACTTCTTTAATGCACATGCTGGCCACTCTTCCTAAGGACTAGACAAGCTGAGCACCGTCTCCATCACTGTCCAGTGGAGGAGACAGTAGCAATACGGGAGCCAGCAAAGACACAGGTCCTGTTCCCTCCTCCTGAGCTTACAGGAGCACAAGAGTCACGGTCTGAACCCTGACTCTGCGGGCATGTTCTTCTGACACTGAGGACTCAGTCATGGAAAGCCTCCTTCCGGCATTTTATCATTTCTCTATGCTGTCTCCTCCCCGGAAGAAAATGAGACCCAACACCTTACCCCAGAGGCTTCCAATCCAGTCCATCTTCTCAGCACACACGTTGTTTAATGGCTCCAGCTTGGCAACCTCGGCCTGATGCTGTGCGAACGCGAGCTGACCAACACCAAAAGGGAGCGGTGAGTGGCTGCGGACACGAAGGTTATGTCCACACATCCAAAAACCTGACTTCAAAATGTGTCTTCACCAGACACCAGACTGTTCACAGTTTTTAAACAGGGAAAAGTACATTTTTAAATAGCAGCCTTTTTCACTAATGGCAAAGCACAGTCTTAAAGCAATGAGTGAGGATAAAGAACTACAGTTGCCTTCTTTGTAAGTAATTTTGATGAGAAAGGCAAACCTTTGTACAAAAAGAGATTATTTTTAAAAATTAGTTCAAATCTAATTCATACCACACCCAAAAATATAGTTATATATATTAAATGACTACTTCTCATTTTCGTTCACAATTCATGATAAAATGGTGTTTTGTTCTGGATGGTTTTCAGCACAAGTGGCCTATATAAAGATAACGTATTTTTTATATATCCAAGCCCTGGGGGAAACTGCCAAGGTAACAGTATTCAACCAAACTTTTTCTTTCTTTCTTTTTTTTTTTTTTTTAAGATTTTATTTATTTATTTGAGAGAGAGAGAGAGTGAGAGAGAGCATGAGAGGGGAAAAGATCAGAGGGAGAAGCAGACTCCCCATGGTGCCGGGAGCCCGATGCAGGATTCGATCCTGGGACTCCGGGATCATGACCTGGGCCAAAGGCAGTCGCTTAACCAACTGAACCACCCAGGCGCCCCAAACTTTTTTCCTTTAATTTGAAAATATTAGTTCTAGAAGCTATAGAACTTAGAGCAAAAGGTTAAGGATTGATTTAATCAGAAAACTTCATCAAAAATATTTTCCTGGGCGCCTGGGTGGCTCAGTGGGTTAAAGCCTCTGCTTTCGGCTCAGGTCATGATCTCAGGGTCCTGGGATCGAGGCCCGCATCGGGCTCTCTGCTCAACAGGGGGCCTGCTTCCCCCTCTCTCTCTACCTGCCTCTCTGCCTCCTTGTGATCTCTCTCCCTCTGTGAAATAAATAAAATCTTAAAAAATATATATATTTTTTTTCCTACTTGACTCACCATGCTATACAGATCGAAAATTGTCCTTCAATGCTATTTCAATAGGAACAATAGTGCANTCTCTGCCTCCTTGTGATCTCTCTCCCTCTGTGAAATAAATAAAATCTTAAAAAATATATATTTTTTTTTTCCTACTTGACTCACCATGCTAGACAGATCGAAAATTGTCCTTCAATGCTATTTCAATAGGAACAATAGTGCATCATTTGATTTTCTATATTTAGCATGATCCCAATTTTGAAAGAATTAAAATTTTGGGAAAAGACCAGAAAGAAATACCTCAAAATACTGACAGCAATTGTCTCTAGGTGACAAAATTATAGAAAACTTTCAAAAATCAAATTTCTGGGGTGCCTGGGTGGCTCAGTCGGTTAAGCATCTGCCTTCAGCTCAGGTCAGGATCCCAGGGTCCTGGGATTGAGCCCTGCATCAGGCTCCCCACTCTGCGGGAAGCCTGCTTCTCCCTCTCCCACTCCCCCTGCTTGTGTTCCCTCTCTGTGAAATAAATAAAGTCTTTAAAAAAATTTTTTTTAATTAAAATTAAAATTTTTAAAAAATCAAATTTCTCTGTATAACTTTTTATCTTTTCTAAATCACCTACCGTTAATATACCACTTTTGTATTCAGAAAATAATCTAACTTTTTAAAAATAACATTTTGATATCCTTTCTGGCAAAGAATAAAAGGACATACTCTAGCTACATAAAATTTTTAAAAATGCATCTACCTTGGTTTATTTTGATTTAGCCACCCAGATGCCACCTGTCATAAACTGGGTTATAAAAATTAGGCCTGCACCAAACTGGTCAGGAACCCAGAACACCAGAGACAGGCGAGCAGCTGCAAGGGTCCCTGACCCCCACGTCTCCCATCACTGCCTGCACCCTCAGCAGAGGCAAGGTTATACATGACTCTGAAGGCGCTGCAGTCTCCTGTTATTAATGAAGTAACACTGAAAAACACGAAAACCCTCCACCTAAATACCTTATATAAATACATCCAGTTCCATCCCAAACTGACGAGGAAACTGATGAATAACACACGTCTCAGCTGGGTGTACCAATGCACACGCGTCCACAGCTCAGTAGCTACTAATGCCACGATACAGAGCAGGCACAGAAGCACCTCGAAAACACAAAAAAGCGGAGAGCAGGGTTACTGCCAAGCCACCGTCCCCACTGGAAAATGATAATCGTCAGCAAAAACAAAAGAACTGGCCTCAAATATGCAACATCATCTGTGCCATTCTGACACACGGTCAGTGACATAGAAGTGTCTTTGCACAGATTCTTAATGTGATTACAGTAGAGAGGCTTTTATTTTTTATTTGAATTCAATTAACGTACAGTGTATTATTAGTTTCAGAGGTAGAGGTCAATGATTCATCAGTCGCATAGAACACTCAGTGCTCATTACATCACGTGTCCTCCTTAATGTCCATCACCCTGTTACCCCAGCCCCCGCCCTCTTCCCCTCCAGCAACCCTGTTTCCTATGGTTAAGAGTTTCTTATGGTTTGTCTCCCTCTCTGATTTCATCTTTTGTTTTTTCCTCTCTTCCTCTATGATCCTCTCTTTTGTTTCTTAAATTCCATATATCAGCAAGATACGATAATTGTCTGGCTTATTATTTCACTTAACATGATACCCTCTAGTTCCAGCCACATCATTGCAAATGGTAAGATTTCATTTTCTTTTTGATGGCTGAGTAATATTCCATTATATATACCACATCTTCTTTAACCATTCTTCAGCAATGGACATCTGGGCTCTTTCCACAGTTTGGCTATTATGGACGTTGCTGATGTAAACATTCGGGTGCACGTGCCCCCGCGGATCACTGCATTTGTATCTTTAGGGTAAATACCCAGTAATGCGATTGCTGGGTCGTAGGGTAGCTCTATTTTCAACCTTTTGAGGAACCTCCATACTGTTTTCCAGAGTGGCTGCACCAGCTTGCATTTCCGTCAACAGCATAGGAGGGTTCTATGGTGGAGTTTTTAAACCATTTTTAAAAATGAGCTGTTACTTATGTCCCCCTTGTCCCATCTTACCATCAACACATTATATGGATCCACTCCAAAGGAGTCTTCAAATCTCCACTTCCATGTTTCAAAATCATGAAACTTAAAATTAATTAAAATATCACTTAGTGCATCATCCAAGGCTCCTGGTTTCCAATCCTCTCCACTGAGAAACTTCTGTATTTCTAACAAGGTTTGTCTTTTTAGGATAATCTCAGCATCATAATGCATATCATCTTGGTTTTCTTCAGGCTGAATTTGCCCAAAAAATAAAACAGAAAAGAGAAACACTTGAAGAGAAAAGCCAACTTGGAACTAAATATGTATGTGGTTCATATCTCACATGTATAAAATAAGAGTAATACTATCCACCTATTTGTCTCACATAAAAACCAGAGATCATACATGTGAAAAACATTTCAAAAATTATAAAACTCTATGCAAATAAGGTAATGTGCATTTTACCAAAATACAGTTGATTCTTACTACTAGCAACAGTTTGTTCTATGACATCACCTCAGACACTAGTTAACAAATACCTGAGCTACGGCTCCTGCAGGAAGTACGGGGTTACAATTCCACCAAGACATTTTCATCAGCCAATCAATACATAACCCTTTTATGTGTTTCCATTTAAAGATACCTTATTTAATATTTTAACACTGAACTCATAGCCAACAGCACTGTAACTCCTGCCCAAACGAAGCTTATCTGACATGAGTATTTTCCCTGGAGGGCACATCCTAGCCTTCTCA
Source organism: Ailurus styani (assembly GCA_002007465.1). Lineage (NCBI taxonomy): Eukaryota > Metazoa > Chordata > Mammalia > Carnivora > Ailuridae > Ailurus > Ailurus styani. Next base: position 1,800,645 of record LNAC01000313.1, on the reverse strand, counting down.
CGGCTCAGGGACATTAGACCGCACTACTCCTGGGAGTTAAACAGCCAAATAATATCAACAAAAGTGTGAAATATGTAGCACTAACTAAGCCATGAAAAAGTACTTGTTTATAGTCTGAGAGCTGAAACAAGGCAGAACACAGCCTTGCTCAGCCTCAGCTAGGAATGGACACACCAGGCAACTCAAATGCTTAGCGCTCTGTGCATGTCCGAGAGGCGCACACACGCTCCGCGAGCACTGACTCTGAAGTTACAAAAGAAGGTTAGCAAGTACATAAATTTGCAAATACGGAACCCACAAGTAATGAGCATCAACTGCTTATTTTGATTCATTTACAACTTTCCATTTGCTGATTTTATTTTCAAGTAGCCTAAAATACACAGTAATACAAATTTAAAAAAAAAAAAAAAGGTTCTCAAAAAGCAGGCAAATTGGGAGTTTCCATGAACAAACATGATATTTATAACTATCTTTATTAGCAAGAGGTTCAGGTTAGCAAAATCACTATGAACATTTTACATTCATTAACTGTTAACACAAACAGAAAAATGTTTCTCTTTTATAAAAGTAAATACAGATACTTATATAAAAGCAAATATAAAATATGCGTCATGTAACGTCACAAGTTATCACTAACATGAAAAAGCAGTCATCCATTACTATCTTTAAAAAACCTTGAACTGGGGCGCCTGGGTGGCTCAGTGGGTTAAAGCCTCTGCTTTCGGCTCAGGTCATGATCTCAGGGTCCTGGGATCGAGGCCTGCATCGGGCTCTCTGCTCAGCAGGGAGCCTGCTTCCTCCTCTCTCCTCTCTCCCTGCCTGCCTCTCTGCCTACTTGTAATCTCTCTCTCTGTGTCAAATAAATAAATAAAATCTTTAAAAAATAAAAAAATAATAATAATAAAATAAAAAACCTTGAACTGAAAAAAGCAAAACAAAAAAACCTTGAGCTAAATATTGCCAATTACCTCCACTGTAGTAATTTTTTGGCTCTATCTGTATCCTCATCCCACACACACTTATAAGACTTGAATAAAAGGATGCATGTATGAGAACATCTGCTTTTTCACTTCCAAAATAAGATGGGATTATTAAATATTCATCTAACATTCCTTCCCCTTAAGTTTTCTTGATGTTTTGACTCCTCAGAGTGAAAACAAGGACTCTAAAAAAATGGAATCTTAACATTAATTATGAACAATATACACATGATATGCAATTCTATAAAGGAGCCCCTGCCACAGTAAAAAGCTTCCAGGTGGGGAGAGGAACTACTTAAAACACACTGTTCTTTTTCTCAGCATAGAATGATCTCAAATCCTATAAATGAGAAAGTGTGCAAGTGGTAGAAAACAAGGACCAGCACAGAATTTCCTTGCCAAGTCACGAATGTATTAAATTTCCAACTGTTTAGTAAAGTTCAAACAGCAAATTTAAGGCACCTCCCCTCATGTGAAATTAATAAATAATTAAAATATCCACCACATTGATTAGTATCACACCAACACTCACGAGTCCGAGCTTTCTGGCTTCAATCAAAATCTTATGTAAGTATCTCCTAAAAACAGGATTGCTTTGACTTTCATAGTCTTCCTTCTTCTTCTTTTCACACTCATCAATCTGTAATTACAAAATAAATTCAACATTAGATAGCATCAAAGTTTCATGTATGGGTCAAGTTTCTAGCCTAGTGGCCCCTTCAAGATCAAGGTGAGGAGCTTGCTTTTATCAACTACATGAAACTATACAACTTCCTACCTTCTATGGGTTCTCTTTGCAAAGGGCAAGTAGGCAACAAATGAGGAACACATGTCTAGCATTTAGCCCTCACTGGCAGTTTTTCTGCTGACTTTCAGCAATTTTTTTTTAAAGACTGATTTATTTGAGAGAGGGAGAGAGAGAGCGCACACGCACAAGCAGGAGGGCAAAGGGAGGGGGAGAGAGAATCTCAAGCATACTCTGCTCTGAGAGAGAAGCCAGATGTGGGGCTGGACTTCCCAACTCTGAGATCATGACCTGAGCTGAGATGAAAAGTCAGAAGCTTAACCAACTGAGCCACCCAGGTGCCCCTGACTTTCAGCAATTTTAAAGCTGAAGATCGTGAAGCAAGGAGGCAGAGATGTGGATAAGAAGATCATCTGGGACAATCTGCCTCTTCCCAATCCCAGAGCAATGATTCAGTGAACAAAAACATAAAACGGAGGAAGGGAAAGGAAGAAAGAAAAAAAAGATGAGTGAGGGTAGTTCGTATCTTACAGCATTAGAACCTCTGATAACCAACTTTATTTTCTAATTGAGTTGAACCATGAGTTGAGTTAGCATTTGAAATTGGCTTCAGATGATGAACCTGACAACTGAATGTCACACACAGACTTAGCAAAGGACCCTTGGAAAGTCACGTGGCAGTTTCTTCCACTTACAGGCAAGGTTTACAAACCTTTTTAAATTTCTTTTTAAGAGAATTTGAGAGAAAGAGAGAGCGTGAGCAAGCAAGTGCAAGCGGGGGGTGGCAGGGGTAGGGGAAGAGGGAGAACCTGAAGCAGGCTCCACACTCAGCACGGAGCCCTACATGGGGCTCGATCCCAACACCCTGACCATGACCTGAGCCGGAATCAAGAGTTAGATGCTTCACCAACTGAGCCACCCAAGAGCCCCTTTAAGAGAATATTGTGTTTGGGTTTTTGTTTTTGTTTTTTCTTTTTCTTTCTTTCTTTTTTAGATTTATTTATTTTGGGGGTGGGCAGAGGGAGAGAGAGTCCCAAGCACTGCACACTGAGCATGGAGCCTGAGATCACAACCTGAGTGGAAATCAACCGACTGCATCACCCAGGTGCCCTGAGAATGTTTTGTAAAACAAGGACTCAAGACTCCATTTTATCAATCTTACTTTTACAATGCTTAGGCCAAAGATGCAACGAATGGAATGAAAAATTTCTGTATTTCCTAGTGTGCAGACAAACAAGCTCATGATACTACAAAACACAGTTAAACTGAGGCAAATTTTATCCAAGCATTTCTTTGCTAGCATCAGATGAGACAGCACCCGGTTAGAACCACAGCAGTGGTAAGAACCACAGCAGTGCTGACAGATCTGGAATTGAGATCTCTATCTCTGTTCACAAGCTCTCCCAGTCTCTCAAGCTGGAAACCTCCCTCCTCCAGTCTATCCCTTTCCCTCCTCCCTCAGCTACCCAAATTGGCCTATCCCACCTTGGAGAAATCCAACGCTTTCCTCTTCAACACCTGTCACTGCCTCAGTTGGAGAACTGGGCATTGCTGGACCTCCGCCACCCTCTCCTTCTAAGGCCCCCTCCACAGGGCCACCAGAAGACAGCCTCCACAGCCAAGAGGCCAGTACCCCCCCACCCCACATCATGCATTCAAGCCCCTTAACAATCTTGATTTATTTCCTTTCTCATAAACTCCACTTCAGCCACACAAATAAAGGTTGGATAAATGAAGGAAGAGCTATCACAGATACTAAATTTTAATAATCCCTTATATTTGCAAGAGTAATTCTTATGTTTATCAGGTGGTCACAGGCCCATTTCTTTATAGGCTGCCTTTGTCTTGAGTCTATTATGACCCAGCACTGTAAAAAGTGATAGAGAAGCAAAAATTAACAAAACATATCCTTGTACCTGGGGCACCTGCGTGGCTCAGTTGGTTAAGCGTCTGCCTTTGGCTCAGGTGATGATCCAGGGTCCTGGGATCCAGCCCCACGTCGGGCTCCCTGCTCAGTGGGGAGCCTGCTTCTCCCTCTCCTCCCTGCTCATGCTCTCTTCTCACTATCTCTGTCTCTCTCTCTCTCTCAAATAAATACATAAAATCTTTAAAAAAGAAAATATTCCTTGTCCCAAGAAATGTTCAGTCTGGTAAAGAAATAATTATAACATGGTGAGATAAATGTTATTACAGGAAAATAAAAGTACTAAATAAAAAATGGACAAGGCCAGAGTAATGAAAGAGAAGACTAAAGTAACTAAAGAAAAAATTATATGTAAGTTGTGTAGTCCATACACAGAAATACATACAATGTTAGCAAAGACAGGAAACAGAGCAACATACTATAAACATAAAATTCATGAATTAAATGGGTTATGGACATTGGGGAGGGTTTGTGCTTTGGTGAGGGCTGTGAAAGATGTAAGCCTGATGATTCACAGACCTGTACCCCTTGGGCAAATAATAAAAATAAAATTAAAAAAAAAAAATTCATGAATTAAAAAAAAATCAAACCTTATGAGTTAAAGAATCAATTCTGCTATAACATTCCGACAATTCATCAGCATATGACAAGTCAGGACTGACTTCTTTTTTCTCTGATACACCGTATTTTACCTAAAGCAAAACAGAGATTTAAGAGTGCAGTTGTGAAAATAACCTACAGTTAACGAAGACTAAAATTTGACTTCATCATTTTATGACTTGGTCATAGTCTTCATCTGCGTTGAACAACCAAAAAAGAGTCTCAAATTTATATACCAGCTAAGAACTAAACTCAAGTTAGTTGGTGGCTCGACAGACTGTACATTCATATTCAACCCAGAAATAAGCAGGTGGGGCTGAAATCGTCTTAGACTAAGACCCGGGGAGATGTCCCCCACAGCTGCTAGTCATTGGTATATGACTCTTGACTCTGGAAGCTCTGTGAGTAACAGAAGTAGACTATTTCCATTACAGGACCGATAAGGTCTTACGCACACACACATGCACTTTTTTTTTAATACCTGAGATTTTCTCATCGTTCCTGAAGCAGCGTCATAGTTAAGCATGTCTGTGGGGTCAATCCAGTCATCATCATGAGCATAACCGGTTATTAGCCATAGACACTCACAAAGGAGCAGAGAACACAACATCTTGCATGAAGACTAAAAAAAATTTTAATAGACATAATGAAATATAATTATTTTTAGAAGAAATGGTTTTGTAATAAAAGCTATCTACTTCCTTCTAGTGCTAAATAATGTTTTCTTCCTGATTAATAACTGAAATAAAAATACTCAGTACAATGGCATTCACATTTAAACACATACACACGTATTTGTGCTGAGACAAAAAGAAAACAGGAACTTTTCATATGATTCACAATTCCATTCCTTGGTTTATACCCAAGGAATGAAAACATATCCACACAAAAATTTACAGCCACATTATCCACAACAGCCAAAAAACAGAAACAATTTAAATGTCTATCAACTGACGGGTAACTAGTATGTGGCGTATCCGTACAACGGGAGATTACCAGGCACAAGAAGGGCTGAAGTACTGCCACAGGCTACAACATGGATCAACCTCGAGAACACTGTGCTGTGTGAAAGACCACAGAGTAGAGGATCCCGTTAATATGAAATGTCCAGAACAGGCAAATCTATAGACAGACTAGATAGATTAGCAAGTGCTCAGGGTTGGGAACGGAACAGACAGCTCGTAGTTAAATGGTACAGGGTTTCTTTTTGAGGTGATGAAAACTGTGGTGATGGTTGCATGTACCTGTGAATATACTAAAAACCACTGAATTGTGCTCTTTATTTTTTAATTTTTTTAATTGTGCTCTTTAAATGAGTAAATACTATGTGAATCACTGCTCAGTACAACTGCTTTAAAATAGAGGTATTTAACCAAACCCTCTCCCCCCAAATTCTTTTTTTAAACACATGGAAAATAAGAAATGTATAAAATTAACATGCAAACAAGGTGACTGAACTCCCAAACCATTCCGAGAAAACAACTTGCTCATCTAAGCCTCTGCGGACACACTGTCAAATCACTGCAAAACTTAATACCACCTCTATTCGACACTGCCCAGTACAGTAGCCACTAAGCGTAGTAATTTTAAACTAATTAAAATTAAATAAAATTAAAAGTTCAGTTCCTCATTCACGCTAACTGCATTTCAAGTGCTCAACACCCACGTGGGGCTAGTGGCCGCGACAGCGGACAGGGCAGATACAGAACAATTCCATCATCACAGAAAGTTCTTTTGGACAGCCTGTCTTATACTTAATATGAATAAAAATCTGGTAAGGGAATTCCCAAATGAGAAAGCACTTGGATTTAGAGTCTAGCTGTAAAAATAAAATTATCTCCAGGCTGTATCACACAGTCCTCTGTGCTCCCAGCATGCTCCGTTTATTCTTCTAGCACAACACACAACAAAATGAGCCACGTGTTGGTCAGTATTGGCCAGGCTTTTCCGCTGGCACAGTAGCTATCGATCTTGGCTGTGCATCAGAATCACCTGGACAGCTTCTAAAAATCTCAATCTTCCTGCCACATTCCAGATCAATCAACTCAGAATCTCCAAGGGTGGGACCCAGGGGCTGGGATTCTTAAAGCACACTAGTGGTTCCAATCTGCAGCAAGCGGAGAAAACCTCGGTGCTATGATGTGAACTTTTCCAGGGGAAAGTAACATCTTACTCCCATCGGAATTCACCTTCTGAGGACTCTCCATCTTGCCCCCTCCACCTCTCTATACCCAACACCTAGCCCAGTGGCTGGTGCATGAGAGGCATTCAATAAATGTCTCTTAAGCAGCAAATGCAAATGGTCAAAGCCACAAGGGAGTCACAGGGTTTTAGAGGTTCAAAGGATGAGGCAAGCTCATCTGACTGGGAGAAACTGGCACCACTTCATGGAGGAACGGGCGTGGAAACAGGTAGGTGTGGGTAACATGCTGAGAGAGCAAGGTGAGACAGGCAGAGAAGCAAAGTGAACCTTTAAAACTATAAATTTGAGGATGGACGTGCTGGGGCCAGAAGATGGTTGGATGACAAGGTACGCTGGGTCGACAAGGCCCACAGCCAACCTCATCTGCCAACAGCAGCTTTGAACGCATGGGAGCCTCATTAGGGGAGGATAAAAGTAGCATTAAGTGCACGGAATGAGGGAAAAACTGGACTTAGAGAGTCCTACGAGGAGGCTGAAATAGTGAAAGGAGGCCAAAGGGTGTTCTGAAAATTAGTTCTACAGGCCTCAGCCACTGAATGCCCATAAGGAAAGGAGAAGATGGCAAGCAAGACCAAGATTTTCAAGGCTGACCAACAAAAAAAGGTGGTATCATTAAATTCAAAAGAAATTCAGAATGAGAACACGGTGTTGGGGAAAAGTTCAGCATTCATTTGTTCAACATTTACTAAATACCTATTGGATACTGGGACTGTCTTAGGTGACGGGGATACCAGGAAACTAGCCCAGCCAGGTTTTAAGAAGCTACATGGAGGGGAGGGGCGCAGGAAAAGATGGGACAATAAGTTGACCAAAAAATAAATATCATTTCAGATAATGACACATCCTATGAAAAAAGAAAGCAGGACAATGGTAGAATGGATTAGGCAATGTTGAGTATTTTAGGGAAGGCCTCTGAGATTAAAGATAGCTAAAATTCCATCAAGTCTCCGTCCAGAGATGGAGGTTTTTTCCCCTCCTTTGAATCTGGGCTGACCTTGTGACCACCGTCAATCATGAAAAGAGGAAAAATTGAAATAAAACAAAAACATTTATTTGGGGTTTAGAATTGCAATTTGGGGAGCAACCCAAATTGTGGCCACTGCAGGGAAAAAGTTAGGGGTTTTTAGAAGAAAAAGGAGGAAGTATAATATACCATACATCACTTGTTTACCAAGAATTGTAATTGGAAGATATTACAATTTATAATTCATTGTCTTCTAGGTATGTTAGTTGCTAGGAAAGTCCCTTTTTCAGAGTGTCCAATTTTTTTTAAAAAAGATTTTATTTATTTAAAAGATTACAGAGACAGACACAGTGAGCGAGGGAACACAGGCAGGGGGAGAGGGAGAAGCACGCTCCCCACCAAGCAGGGAGCCCGATGCGGGGCTCGATTCTAGGACCCTGGGATCATGACCTGAGCCAAAGGCAGATGCTTAATAACTGAGCCACCCAGGTGCCCCTAGAGTGTCCAATTTTTATTAAAAATACAGACACATCGTCAAGGTGCTCAGGCATATGCCCTTGCCCAGTTCAACAGTGGAACGCAATTACCGTTTCAAAAACGTGATGAAGTTTTGGTCACAATCTTCTTACGAGCAAAGGTTTTACATAGGTTCACAACATTCAGCCAAAATATTGTGGTAGAAATGATGTTGTTTTGGTTCTGGGCGTGGCTTGGCCTATATGAGGTTTAGCTGCTTCTACTTTATCACTTTGGAATGCCTGCTTTATGATGTCTGCCGCCATGCTGTGAAAAGGCCTGGCCACATAGAGAGGCCATGTGTGGAGGGCACACTTAGCTTCCAGCTGGCAGCCAATACCCATGGCCAGCCATGTGAATGAGCCATCTTGGTGGGCCCAGTCCAATCCCATGGTAATGGACTTGCGACCCAGCCAACATCATGCAGAATAAAAGAACTATGCAGATGAGTCCAGTCAAGGCCCATAAGCCCACAGAATCATGAAAAATAATAAAATGGTTGTTTAAAGCCTCTAAACTTTGAAGTGGTTTGTCACACAGCAGTAGATGACCACAACATTTAAGCAGACAAATGATAAGAAGCTAACCTTAGGAAAACTTGGGAAAAGAACATACAGAGAGTAGAAATAGCAAGCATAAAGATCAGAGCAGGAAGAAAATTTGAAGCATTCAAAAAACAGCAGGAAGGTCAAGATGACTTAGTCACCCCATGCTCCAAAGCACTCCCAGGGCTCCTACAACCTGTCAAAATGAAGTAACAGGGGCCAGGTGTACCCTCCTGCCTGAACAACCAAAACCTCTGCACAAAGTCTATGAGACAAGTTTTCAACACACTGGACACCAGGCAAGCAAGTATAATGGTCTTTGCAAAATGGAAAACAAACACAGACAGCCCTTCCACTGTCCCAGTTGACCGCCTTAAGAGTTTCCAGGCCAGGGCGCCTGGGTGGCTCAGTGGGTTAAAGCCTCTGCCTTCGGCTCAGGTCATGATCTCAGGTGCTGAGATCAGGGCCCGCATCGGGCTCTCTGCTCATCGGGGAGCCTGCTTCCTCCTCTCTCTCTCTGCCTGCTTCTCTGCCTACTTGTAATCTCTCTCTCTCTGTGTCAAGTAAATAAATAAAATCTTTAAAAAAACCAAAGTTTCCAAGCCACTGCACAGGAAGAGGGAACTCAGGCAGAGCCCAGAAAGCCCCTGTGGATACAGAGCTGAGAATCTGAGGGGACCGGGGCAAGAGAAAGCTGCAGAGAGAACTCCAGACATGTGCAGAGGGTCCCTGCAATATAGTAAAGGGTATCTGGTTTTCGACCCCAGTTCCTTCAAAAACCCTAGGAATTTCCTGAGTGACAGCAGTGTCTCCTGTGATGAGGCGCTACTGACGTGACTCTGCTGGACCCCAAGGTAGCGTCGGGTGGGGGATGGTCATCAGAAAGACCAGGCACACAATTAGAGCATCGGAACTTTCAACTCTCCGACCTCAGGGGAAGGAAGGAAAGTGGTCACTAAGTTCAATCACGCAGCCAACGATTTAATCAGTCATGCCCACATACTGAAACCCCAATAAAAATTCTGGACACTGAGGCTCAGAGGAGCTGGTTGGTGACATACAGATGTGCCAAGAAAGGGACATGCCTGGATTCCATAAAGAGAGGACACAAAAACTCCACATCCTCCCCCACAGACTTTGCCCTGTGTGTCTCTTCATTTGGCTGATCCCAATCTATATCCTTTCTAATAAAACTGTAAGTATAGAACTTTCAGGGAGCTCTTCCTTTTTTTTTTTTTTAAGATTTTATTTATTTATTATTTGACAGAGTGAGAGAGATGAGACAGATCACAAGTAGGCAGAGAGGCAGGCAGAGAGAGAGAGGAGGAAGCAGGGTCCCCACTGAGCAGGGAGCCCGATGCGGGCCTCGATCCCAGGACCCTGAGATCATGACCTGAGCCGAAGGCAGAGGCTTTAACCCACTGAGCCACTCAGACACCCAGGGAGCTCTTCCAATAAGTCATTCTAGTGAATCATCCAACCTGAGAGAGTTGTGGGATCCCCCTAATCTATAACCAGTTGGTCACAAGTGCAGGTGGCCCCCAAGATGTGTGTCTGTCATGGAGGCAGTCTTGTATAGGACTGTGCCCTTAACTTGTGAGGGTCTGTACTACCTCGGGTACACAGTGTCAGAACTGATCTGCTGGACATCCAGTCTGCATCAGAGAACTGGTCTGAGAACAGTCCCCCTTGAGTCTTCAGCAGGGCATGGATCAGTGCACACATAGCAGAAAACTACCTCAGGCCTGAAAAAGAACCACTGAAAGGATTCAATACAAAAATAAACAGGAGTAAAAAATAATAAATTAGGACACAAACTTGTAATAGAGAAGATAAAAACCAAAAGTTATTTCTTCGAAATGACTAAAAATTGATAAACACATAGTAAAATTAAGAGGAAAAAGAGACCGCCCCCCAAATTAAGAATGAAACAGGATAAATTATTCATGACTAAAACACTTAGCAAGCCAGGAATAAAAGAAAACTTTGCCAGACACAGTACTATAGGCAAACACTATACTTGATGGTAAATATTGAAATCTTTCCCTCTGAGATCAAGAATGAGGTGAGGGAAAATGCTCTGGAAGGTTTCTGGGATATTGACAGTGTTCTATTTCTTAATCTAGAAGGTAGTCACATATATGCATGCTTTTCAATAATTTGCTAAGATGCACATTTATTTATATACTTTTCTGTATATATGTTATATTTCACATTTTACAAAAGGTTGGGTTTTTTTTAAATGGGAAAGACTAATTGAGAAACTGTTACAGTCTGAACTGTATTCCTCAAAAATCCATATGTTGAGTCCTAAACCCCAGTTCCCCAGAATATGACTGTACTTGGAGACAGTGTCTCTAAAGTGGTAATTAAGTTATAATGAAGTCATTAGCATGGGCCCTAGTCCAATATGACTGCTGTCCTTAGAGGAAGAAATTAGGATACAGGTCAGAGGAAAGATGGTGTGAAGACACAGGGAGAAGGCAGCCATCTACAAGCTGCGAGAGGCCTCAGAAGAAACCAACCCTGCTGACACCTTGATCTTGGATTTCCAGCCTCCCGAATCTCTTCCCTCCAGAATCTCAAACAACAAAACTAAATTTCTGTTAAGACATCAGTCTATGGCATTTCGTTATGGCAGCCATAGCAAACTAACACAGATTTCTTCAACCATACAAAGACTAAGAAAGTCACCACCCCACAGACTCTTGACATATTAAAGAAGTTTAACCTCGATAAGAAAAGGGGTGAATAAAAGATACAACGATATGCAAAGGAACTGGTCAAGTATATTGACAAATGAAGTCAACTACTGACAGTAAAAAAAACCAAAACCCCCACAATCTTTTATGTTTAAAAATGTAAAACCAGATAAAGGACCCAGAAAGCAACTGGAAAACTGGCAGAATAAGACTCTCCACAGCCTAACACAGGCAAGACGCCACAGCGAAGCAGACCCACCCCCTGTGATCACTCTTGGCAAGATCCCATCAAAGCAGAGCCACAAGGCTGGCAGTGTGCAAGCAGCCCAGACAAGGGCCAGCACCACTCCAGAGGGAGTCCTGCTCCAGGGAGAGGGAAAGATAACCACACACACCAGTCTGACTGTGGCCCCAGCAGTGGGCTGGGGGCAGGCAGCTAGTCTGACTGCAGGCCCCACCCACCAACAAAAGCTTCTCACCGCACAACACAGGGAAAGTGCCCTGCAGTTTGGTGCTACTTTATCTCTGGCAAACCCCTGGTCTGACTCAACTCAAGCCCAAGGCAGCCCTGGACCAGCCCACTAACAACTCAAGCACCAGACTCTACCCACGACAGGCAAACAGCCATCACAGGGCGCCTGGGTGGCTCANGGCACATGGTTGGCTCAATGGGTTAAAGCCGCTGCCTTCGGCTCAGGTCATGATCCCAGGGTCCTGGGATCGAGGCCCACATCGGGCTCTCTGCTCAGCAGGGAGCCTGCTTCCTCCTCTCTCCTCTCTCTGCCTGCCTCTCTGCCTACTTGTAATCTCTCTCTGTGTCAAATGAATAAATAAAAAATCTTAAAAAAAAAAAAAAAAAGAGCCATCACAGACTGGAGGCAAACACAGCTCCTCCACAACGGCAGGACACCCTTGTAGCAACACACATAGGAGATTCCCCTGAAGCACCATTTTCTGGTGAAAAGGAGACACTGCACTGTGGGACCTCTTCTTCATAAAGCCACTAGTTTCAAGTGTGGGAGATGTAGCTGACTTTCCTAACACAGAGAAACAGACATAGCAACAGACAGAATGAGAAGACAGAGAAATACGTCCCAAGTGAAAGAGCGGAACAAAATCACAGCAAGAGGCCTAAGCAAAGTAGAGATAAGAAATATGTCTTGTAGAGAATTTAAAGTAATGCTCATAAAGATACTCACTGGACTTGAGCAAAGAGAGCAGGTCCTCTATGAGACCCTCCACCAAGAGACAGGGCATGTAAAAAAGAACCAGTTAGTTACTGGACTCACTAAATGGAAATAAAAATAGACCATCTGGAATAAACAGCAAACAAGAGCATATAGAAGAACAGACCAGCAACCTGGAGGTCAAAGTAATGGACAGTAATCAAGCAGAGCAGATGAGAGGGCAGGAAAAAAACACAAAATGAGAATAGACCCAGGGAAATCAGCAACACTGCCAAGCCTAACAGTCTCGTGATAGGGATCCCAGAAGGTGAAGAGTGAGAAAAGGGGGCAGATTTGTCTAAAGAAATAATAACTAAAAACTTCCTGAACCTGGGGAAGGAAAGAGAAATCCAGATCCAGGGGGCACAGAGAGCCCCCAACAAAACCAACCTAAAGAGGTCTGCACCAAGACACAAAGTAAATAAGATGGCCAAAAGTAGTGACAAAGAGAAGATTTTAAAAACAGCAAGAGAAAGGAAAGTAGTTACATACAAGGGAAACCCCATACAGCTATCAGTGGATTTTTCTGCAGAAATTCTGCAGGCCAGAAGGGAGCAGCATGATAAATTGCAACTGCTAAAAGGAAAAAATCTACAGCCAAGAATACTCTATCCAGCAAGGCTTTCATTTAGAATAGAAGAAGAGATAGAGTTTCTCAGAAAACCAAAAGCTAAAATCAAAACCAGCCATGTCCCTGTCACACATGATACCATCAGCCTGTGGGTCCCAAATTCACAGACCAGCTGCTCTCCTACCCAAGTCAGCATGCGCGACCTGCCACCTGCTCAGTGCCAAGTCAACACACCTTCACCTCACACTGCCAAGGACTCAAACTGGCACTCTTCCCCCTCAAATTCCAGCCCCTGTGCTCAAGTTTGTATACAAAAGTCAGCATAATTATAATAGCAGAATGAAGCAACCCAGTGACACTAATTCTGTGGAATGGATAATGGATAAAAGGAATGTGCTAGGCTGAGAACATCGCCAACAAGCACATCAAAGAACAGTACATACAGCATGATTCTGGTTATTAAAAGAAACAAACCCGGAAAAAATAAAACCAGATGAAATCAGAGGGAGACAAACCATAAGAGACTCTTAAGCATAGGAAACAAACTGAGGGTTGCTGGAGGGGAGCAGGGGTGTGGGGATGGGGCCACTGAGTGATGGGCATTAAGGGGGGTACTTGATGGAATGAGCAACTGATGAATCACTGAACTCCACCTCTGAAACTAGTAATACACCATATGTTAATTGAATTTAAGTAAAAAAAAAAAACCCCCCCCCCAAAGTAAGACCAAAATACTAAGTAACCATAACAGTGGGAAAAGTATTCTAGGATCCCTGTTGAGCTCCAGAGACAGAAATACTGGATGACTGAATATCTGGCATGGGGGGAGGAGAGTTCAACTAAGGAATAAAGCCTTGAGAAGACCCAAACCCAAGAGAAGGCAGTTAAGACTAATGAGAGCAGGGCACCTGGGTGGCTCAGTGGGTTAAAGTCTCTGCCTTCGGCTTGGGTCATGATCTCAGGGTCCTGGGATCCAGCCCCGCATTGGGCTCCCTGCTCAGCGGGGAGCCTGCTTCCTCCTCTCTCTCTGCCTGCCTCTCAGCCTACTTGTGATCTCTCTCTCTCTCTCTCTGTCAAATAAATAAATAAATAATAGTTTTAAAAAAAAAAAGACTAATAAGAGCAGGATCACCTGGTGGCTCAGTTGGTTAAGCATCTGCCTTCGGCTCAGGTCATAATCCCAGGGTCCTGGGATCGAGTCCCACATCAGGCTCCCAGGAAGTCAGAAAGTCTGCTTCTCCGTCTCCCTCTGCCTGCTGCTCTGCCTACTTACGCTCTCTGACAAATAAATAAAATCTTAAAAAAAAAAAAAAAAAGACTAATGAGAGCAGAACACAAGCTAAAAAGTGCAATGTGTAGAAACCAAGAGGTGCTTCATTTCAAAGAGGCATTAGTCAACAATACTTTAGGGGTGCCTGGGTGACTCAGTTGGTTAAGCGGCTGCCTTCAGCTCAGGTCATGATTCCAGAGTCCTGGAATTGAGTCCCACATCGGGCTCTCTGGTCAGCGGAGAGCCTGCTTCTCTCTCTCCCCCTGCCTGCCTCTCTGCTTACTTGAGCTCTCTATCAAATAAATAAATAACGTCTTAAAAAATAAAACAAAAAAACCAGTACTTTAGAGAAGCTGAAAAAAATTAAGTCAGGGGGGCGGGGAGGGTAGCCATTGAATTGCTCAGTCCACTGACAGGAAGAGAAGCCTAATTCTAAGCAGTGAAGAACTAAGGTGATAAAAGGGAGTCTCTGAACTGAGCAGAAGCTCCCAGAAGATGGCAGCAAATGAAATCAAGGCTACAGAAAAGGCTTTTCAGAGGCAACAAGGTTTTACATTCCTTCAAAATAGAAATGAGTAAGGAGGGTTGGAAAGAAAGGTTCTAAAACAAAAAGAAGAGACGCTGACAGAGTTCACCTTACTACCCCGTATCAAGAAGACGGTGAAATGGTCCACTGGAAAGCCAGGAGTGTCACTGTGTGTCAGGAAGTTGGGACATGGGAATGGAGATCTGGGAAAACAGCTTCTGATTAAGTGTGAGGTGGGCCTGAGATTCTGCATTTCTAACAGCTCCTGGTGATGGCAGAGATGTTGGCCCACAGACCACATTCTGAGCAGCAAAGTGTTTAAGAGAAGTAACCATCCTGTGTGGGTTTAGTTTAATGGGGGCACCTGTGACTCTACTACTTGGCAGTTACTAACAAGCTCTCTCCTCTAGTTCTTTTTACTCACCTTTCGCATCTGCTTCAGGCTTTGACACTAATTAACACAAACGGGGTGGTGGGAGGGTTGGGGTGGCTGGGTGAAGGACACTGGGGAGGGTATGTGCTATGGTGAGTGCTGTGAATTGTGTAAGACTGATGAATCAGACCTGTACCCCTGAAACAAGTTATACATTATGTTAATTAAGACATATATATATATATAATAATAGTAGTGTTTGATTACTATGTGGCAAATAGTTACACACGTTCATTTAATTCTCCGAAAACTCTTGGCAGTGGTATGGTTATCTTCATTTTACAGATTAGGAAAACAAGTAAACTGAGTGGAGAGCTACCAAGAAAGATCTCCAAGGAAAAAGTCTCAGCTGAGTGGACACAGGCACAGAAAAAGTATCTGATTTCAATGAATTACACGTTTATGAGGAAGACCAAGGAATCAAATTCTGTATTAACCTAGAAGCTGCATGGCACAACAGTCAGGAGTTTGCAATTTAGTCCGTTTCCCTACGTGTAGTTTGCGAGGCCGGGGCTCTGAAATTTGAGAATGAGCACCTCTAACAATTTCCCTGATGAGGATGATGACGCTAATCTGGGGACCACACTTTCATAACCACTGCCACGGAGAAAATACGAACTGTTTTTCACCACCCACTCATAAATCTGAATCTCTAGCTTTTTACATTCAAATAAGATTTGGAGTTTTAAAAAAATTCACCCCAACCAAATCCGAGCTATTCCGCTGACGCCGTTTGCTCAAATTCTGCGTAAAGTTTACCGAGATAACTAAAGCCCGCACAATTCAGCGTTCGCTCGGTCCGGCTTTGCACTTGCTCGTCCCTCTCCCCAGGCCGCTCTTTGAACCGTGTAACGCGACAGCAGCCACGCTGCACCCGAAGATAGGGCGGCCAGTCGCCCGCTCATCCAGGCACCCGCAGCGCCGCGAAGTCCCCCCCGCAGCCCCGGAGAGCGCGGCCCCCGCCCCGGCCAGCGCCCGCGGCCTCCCCGGCGCCCGCCCGACCCGCCGGGGCCGAACCCGCCACCGCCCGCCGCACAGACACCCGACCGCGCCCACTCACGGCCAGGTCGCCCGCCTGCGTCTGGGAAAGACCGAACCCTGACCTGCCGGCTGGAAAAGATGGCGAGAGCCTGCGGGGCCCGTGGAGCGCTTCAGCGGGCGCGGGGCGTCTAGCTCGTCCTCATCGACTCGCTCGGCGTGCAGCTGTGCGTCCTTCCCGGCGCGCGGCTGATTGGTCCGCCGAGGGGGCGGGGCCGGGCTCCGTGGGCTTTTTTTACTTTGATCAGTTGAACAGTCTGCAAATGAAATCTTACAAGGGAGCAAGTATATACACAGAATACACCGCGTGTTTTCTTAGTGTTGATTTATTTTGTAAATCCGAATATGTAACCTTCGCAATAAATATTTAAAGTAGGGCATAGGGGCGCCTGGGAGGCTAAGTGGGTTAAGTAAGCCTCTGCTTTCGGCTCAGGTCATGATCTCAGGGTCCTGGGACAGAACCTCGCCTGGGGCTCTCTGCTCAGCAGAGAGTTGGCTTCCCCCTCTCTGCTGCCTCTCTGCCTACTTGTGATCTCTCTCTCTCTCTCTCTCTGTCAAATAAATAAATGAAATCTTAAAGAAAAAATACTGGTACAATGGCAACAGCAGCTTTACAAGTATCTTAGAATTTCTATAGCATTTTTTAATTCTGTAGCATTTTTATGAACCATTATTCCACAAAAATGATCAAAGCATCACATCATTTAAGTTGAGACAGTACAAGGTGGTTTATTAATATTACAAACATTATAAGTGCCCCATAAAATATTGTTACAGATACTCAAATGTTTTATTCTCAGTGACCATTCCCTTTATTCTTGCATAATATAAATGTAGCTAGCGGGTTTTTTAAAAAATGGAATCAGATATGTTTCTTAACTTCTTTATCTGTTTAATTCTCATTCATAAGTGTGTTGTAAACATAAATGTGGGTCTCATAAGAACAAAACATTGTCCCCAGGTCTGTTTTCCAGTCTAGTGACTTCCCACAACACTGTTTCGCATCTCAAAGCAATATCTATCTATAGAAAAATAGGTATTTCTGAGAAGTTACTAAAATATCCTTTTTAGCCTGTGCTAACAAGGGGATATTCCAAGGATATCATCTATGTAGCCGCTTCCTGTCAGGCTAGAAAGTTCAGTGAAGATCAGAACCCCTTGTTTTCTATCCATGAGGCTCTGTATCCTTATTCTTGGAACTGCAGTGGAGGTTATCATCTCCAGAGCTAATCCTGTTCGTTCAGTCCCATTCACCCTAATGATAGTTCCCCTTCCTCCATGATACTTAACACATTAATGATGGTGATCTTGGCTGAAGCTATAGTAGTGTCCACTGCTAAGTACTTATATCTGACAAACTAGAGGTTCCCAGAAATACCTGGCAATTTTGTAGGGGTCTGACTTACATAGGGTTGCCAAATAAAACACAGAATTCCCAGTTAAATTTGAATTTCAGATAAACACTGATTTTTTTTTAGTATATAACTATGTCCCGTGCAATGGGACATAATTATACTAAAAGACACCATTCGTTGTTTATTGGGGCATATTTATACTTAAAAGTTATTTGTTGTTTATCTGAAATACAAATTTGATTGAGTGTCATGTATTTATAATTGCTAAATCTGGCAACGCTGGACCAGCAGAGAAGAACCTGTGTTTTTCCACACAGGTGTCCATTATTACTGTTATTGACTCAACAGGCTGTTGAGTCTCACGGTGAATCTGCTATGGACTTCAGAGAATCCTTCAGGGCATTGTGGAAAATACAAGGTTCATGTTGAGGTCCTCGTGAAACTTATATTTAGCTGCATGAATGTGGACGGCAGATACAAAGTAAGGAATATCTCAGACTTCAGTGAGCCAGATATCAGCACCTACATAAGATGCAAGAAACGGTACATTCTAATTTTTAAGGTCATATTGGGCATTTTGCTTCAGATCCTTTTGGAAAAGTTTGAATGTGGGATGATCTTACCTCTTAACTGTTTATAGTGAACAGAAATCAAATCTAGAGGGTCTTTTTTACTGATTAAGTTTGTAGCACTTAATGAATGCATTGGCTTTACAGGATAAAATACTTTTTTAAAAGATTTTATTTATTTATTTGACAGAGAGAGAGAGAAAGTGAGCGAACACACAAGCAGTGGGAGCGGCAGGCAGAGGGAGAGGAAGAAGCAGACTCCCCACTGAGCAGAGAGCCTGATGCGGGGCTCAATCCCAGGACCCTGAGATCATGACCTGAGCCAAAGGCAGAGGCATAACCTACTGAGCCACCCAGATGCCCCTCAACATTGACTTTCCTAAGTTGTTTCTGCAGGTCTATCTGGCTTTTAGCAGGAGTAATTAAGACATGCATAAGTCGAGTTGGTAACACTTTGGAGTTGGGTTTCAGGATAACACACTGCAGGTCAGAGATGATAACTAGTGAATGCTGTGCCTCTGGTGATGATACAAATTTCTTCATCAAAACAGTGTGTTCTTTCATTTCAGTCAATAGATCTTTAACTGTTGTCTGCATGGGTCCATCTTTTTTTAATGGTCCAGCCTGAAGTGCTTTAGTACAATCAGAATTTCTGAGCAGCCAAGAGCCATAGGTGATGGAGGTACAGGCAGAGGAGGAGGGGGGTCAGAGGCAGAGATGGATGAGGAGGAAGTGGGTGGCTGGCTGTGGCAGTATGGGAGGAAGTACAGCTTGGGATTCTCCACGGATGGTTAGAACACAGGCAGGCACATTGGTAAATTTACCACTTGTGTGACCCATTTGACCACAACTTAGACAAGGATGAATCTTCCAAGATGGCCTCCAGCTCCTCCTGTTGTTTTCAGAATTCACTTTCCAAAATGTAAAACTGTTGTTTTAGACTGTGAAGTTTTTGGTGGCAATAATGGGATAGAGAGATGACGTCTTTCAAGACTTCTAAATTCTGGGCCATGCAGTTCCAGCACCAGTTGTATATAGACCACACTCTATTTGTCCTAAGTTTTACTGTATCTTTGATATTGGGAAATTTGAAGTTCCAGTTTGATCTTAGCCAAACTTAGCCAGCTTCTGCTGGCTTCTGTGTGGAAAGAATAACCACTCTTTCTGGTGACGGTGGCAGGGGTGGGGGTGGCGGGTTGTAATTAGCTTGAACTGAAGTGGGAGGCTTCTCTTTTTTTTGAGTAATCTTTTCACATAGGCCTTTAGCTTTTTTCTTTCTTTAGCTTTGAACTTGAGCATTATTTAAGTCTAAGAGCCTGGGGATTAGGAGTTAGGGTAGTGGCCCTCCCTTGCCATTGTGACTACACCATTTTGCATTGCCACCACTAGTATACAAGAGTTTCGATTTCTCTACATCCTTGCCACTACATAGTATCTTGTGTTTTTGATAATGGTCACCCTAATGGGTGTGAGGTGGTATCTCATTGTGGTTTTTATTTTCATTTCCCTAATGATGAGTAGTGTTAAGCATCTTTTCATGTGCTTATTGGTCATTTGTCTATTTTCTTTGGAGAAATGTCTATCCAAATACTTGGACATTTTTTAATCTGGTTTGCGTTTTGGTTGTTTTTGTTGCAGTTCTTACATATTCTGGATATTAATCCTTTATCAGATACATGATTTGCAAATATTTTCTCCCATTTTGTGGGTTGCATTTTCTCTGTTGATTATGTCATTTGGCTTATTACAATTAAAATATTTTTAAATAAAATTTAAATCAGACCCGACACTTTTGTGGGGAGGAGCTAAGAATTTCGGCACCCCACCCATCCCTACTCTCCTTCCCCATGCCCTCACTGAGAAAGGTTCAGAGAATGTAGATACTTTAGTTCTCTTACTTTCTCTTTTCCATAAACCTCCAAGAATCTATTCACTTCCATGGAGAAGATAGTATGGAGGCATGGGGAAAAGGACATATGTAATTGGATATTTATTATAATAATTTCTAGTGCTTATTATTATCTAATGCATTGCAAAATGAATTCCATACCCCATATATAGGAGGATCTTAAAGTTCTCTCCTTGAAGGTGGAATAATTCTATGAACTTTTTTTTTACCATAAAGTTGAGCGAGCCTGTCTATATCAAGAAATGCCTTTTTTTAATAGTCTTATATTTAACACTAGTATCCTGCTGTAATATCTAAGATGTATGAAATTAAGCATGAAAATAAACTGAAGAGGAGACTGTGGCATACTTTTAGCAGAATTCCCCTCTGCAAAGGTAGGAAAACTGTGTTATCTACTGAATATACACAACTACAACTAATGAGATTTCATTTCTTTCTAAAGCACTCAGTTCAGGCACCTGGGTGGCTCAGTGGGTTAAAGCCTCTGCCTTCAGCTCAGGTCATGATCTCAGGGTCCTGGGATCGAGGCCCACATCGGGCTCTCTGCTTGGCAGAGAGCCTGCTTCCTCCTCTCTCTCTCTGCCTGCCTCTCTGCCTACTTGTGATCTCACTCTCTCTCTCTCTGTGTAAAATAAATAAATAAAAATCTTTAAAAAAAATAAAGCAGTCAGTTCAACATAACTTACAATTTATAAATCCTGCTGGGCTTTTATTAATCGACTTTCACAATATATCCAGGATGGAAATTTCCCTAGATCTTGAATAAAAGAGACAGGAGACACATGAAAGGCAGTTGAAAAGGGTTAAAAAGTAAGTTAGTAGAACTTCATTTATTTTAAATAATCTCTACATCCAGTGTGGGGCTTGAACTCACAACCCTGAGATCAAGAGTCACACACTCCACCAACTGAGCCAGCCAGGCACCCCAGTAGAAGAACTTTAGAAAGAAATGTAAGAAATTGATTGTGGGGGGACGCCTGGGTGGCTCAGTCAGTTAAGTGTCTGCCTTTGGCTCGGGTGGTGATCCGGGGGCTCTAGGATTGCGCGCCACATCGGGCTCCTTGCTCAGCAGGAAGTCTGCTTTCCCTCTGCCTGATGCTCCCCAGGCTTGTGCTCTTTTTCTCTCTCTCTGACAAATAAATAAAATCTTAAAAAAAAAAAAAAAAGGAATTGATTGTGGGGTTCACCCACTGGACCACACGACCTCCAAGTAAACTGGAAAAAATAACACTCTAAATTGAAAGTCACAGACATTAATGAACAGGAATATTTTCAGGTGTCAAGAGGTCTTTATTGAAATAATAGCACAGTTACACTTCTAATATCCTTTCCACTTGTATACAATAGATTAAAAATGCTTGCTACATACAGTGCACAGACAGTTCAATAATTAGAACCAACTCAACTGCATTTGAAATAAATAAAATAGCCTATTTAATAATTTAAAGTAAAATTACTGTACAATATGAAAATAAAGATACATAAATGTTAGGATCTACAATGCCATAGGAATAAAATCATTATTTTGCATTACACAAAACAGTGCAAGAAACAAATCCAAATACGCTTTTGGAGTGCAAAGTTTAAATTTTTCCATTTTAAATTATCATGCAGACATAGCATTTCAAACCATGCTATAGTCTATGGCAAAGTTTTTACTTTTTAAGAGGAAAAACGCTAGCCAGTAAATTTACTGTACCATCAAGTGTTGCATCACATAACACCGCTCTTCTGCTTCTACAGTACAGTTTAGAAGGGAGGTATCTTGTTGCATTCAAAAAATTGAAATTAACAAGTTTCTGAAGCAAACATATTTACCTTTTAAGCCTGAAACAAAATAATGTGACAAGATAGTAATTATATCCCTGGGTTTAAGAAAAAAGAAACGGCCAATATCACATCATGAACTAAGAAGCAGTTTTCCATCCATCTTTAAACTCCATAATGATCCTTAGTGAAAATAGCCATGTAACTTTTGAGAAACATATAAAATTTTGACCTCTAGCTGACAAGTGATATAATATCATGGGAGTGTGAGAAAAGTAATTTCTGAACACCTATGTTTAATCTGTGTAGAACTTGGTTGCATTACATGTAATAATATGCTTAAAGTAGAGTTCAATTTCAATGTGCATATAAAACTGTTATTTAGGTAAAGACCAAGGAATGCATTTAATACTAAACCGTAAACACATCGTCCACCTTGACTTGGAGTGCACACTGACAACATAAGAGCTCTTCTGCAGACTTTGGCAACAAGACTACATATAGCAGGTCACAGCAGCACGAGCTCACATGGAAGACTGAAAGCACTGCAGAATAACACCACCCAACGTTCCTATCAAAGGGATACATGGTAATAAGGGGCCTCTCCTCGTGCTAAGCCACTTTTCCGATCAGTCTATGTTCTTCAAATGTGTAATTTTCACAACTCAGTAGTCTGAAGTCTCTGTGCTTTCACTGCATAGATTGACACTGGGTGTACTCTACCCATTGTAAGTCCAGAGAGTTACAGTTCTGTCTGCAGAGGATGACAGGAAGGAAAGATCCTGGGTGTGCCATCGGCACTGAATCACTTTGTCCTTGTGCTCCCCCACCACCATGATAGGAAGCTGTTTTGTGAGATCTCCTAAATGGAAAAGAGAGACACTGATTTACAATACAAAATAAGTATATGTATATATTTCACAGACTTCCTGGTACTTGAAGGCATTACAGTATACAAAGTCCTAAACTACATCAATACAGTTAAAGGTTTAAATAGGGATAAATTCTTCAATTTAAGTTTTTTTCCCTATGTTAAGTAGTATTTGGTAAAATATACACAGCAACATTTGACGTAGCTGTCACTCTCTCCTTGACTTCTCCCTGACTTTGGTGCCACTACACCTTTGGTGCCACTACACCTTCTCCTTTGCTGGTTTGCTGCTCCTTTCCCAGGAGGCAGCCTTCGGATCTCCTGTTCCCTTTACACCCACTTCCTATGAAATTTCATCTAGTACCATGCATGGTACCATAGCCATTTGTGTACTTATGACTCACACATTTCACCTCCAACCCTGACTTCTCATCTGAGCTCCAGACTAGTATCCAAATAGCTATTCAATTTCTCATTTGATTGCCTGATAGTCATCATAATTTGTTTAAACCAAACTGTTGATTTTCTTGCCCAAACCTGTTCCTCCTCCTACCAATTAATGGCACCATCTGGTTGCTCATGCCAAAAGCCTACGAATCAGCATTCCTCTCACTCCCCAAACTTAATCTAAACAAATTAAAATATATCCCAAATTCAGTCACTACTTACCACCTCCACCTCTACCACCCTAGTCCAAGCTACCATCATCTCTCACCTGAATTGTTCCAATAGCCTGATATATACACTTATATTCCATTCTCCCCAAATTACCTTTTAAACTGATATCAAAAGATATCAGATCAAATCACTCCATTTAAAATATTCGAATGGATTCCCATTATGCTTTTTAAAAATGTCTATAAAACCCTGCCTCTGATCTATTCTTGTCTCTCCCTCCCTTAGTTCTCTAAGTCCCAGACACATTGGCTTCTTGCAGTGTCATGAACATGCTGAATCCACTCATGCCTCAGCACGTCCTGGCCTGGCTTGTGCCTTCTCATCATTCAGGTCTCTGTGCAAATGGCACTTCCCTAAAGAGACCTACCCGAGCCTACCTAAAATAGCCTTCTCCATTCACACAGTCACTTTCTCCTGCCCTTGCTAATTTTTTTAATAGCACTTACCAATACCTGAAATTACATCAGTTGTTATTTATTTTTACCTCCAAAATGTAAGCTCCATCAAGGAGGAAGTTACCTTATTCATATTTCTGTCTGTCCCTAGTTGGCAGAAAATAAATATTTGCTTACTAAATAATTAAAAATAAAACTAGATGCTGAAGACATGATTACACCAATTATACACTACGTTTTTTTGTCTTTTATTTCTGAATAATGTGTTTATGGTGTCCTACTGATTTTTCAATTTTAGACATTGAATAATGTTGATAATCATCAATCGTTGGAATTGATAATCATTGAAAATTCAATTTTCTTGAACTACTTCCATCCTTCCCCCACTCTAAACTTCCTCTTCCTTGCAANTTGAAAATTCAATTTTCTTGAACTACTTCCATCCTTCCCCCACTCTAAACTTCCTCTTCCTTCCAAATATATATATATATATGTGTGTATATATATATGTATATATATATATACATATATATATATGTTGTTGTTTAAAGATTTTATTTATTTGACAAAGAGACACAGCAAGAGAGGTAACACAAGCAGGGGGAGTGGGGGAGGGAGAAGCAGGCCTCCTGCCGAGCAGAGAGCCCATTGTGGGGCTTGATCCCAGGATCCTGGGATCATGACCTGAGCTGAAGGCAGAAGCTCAATGACTGAGCCACCCAGGTGCCTGCAAATATAGTTATATAAAAATTTTTGTCTAAATTAATAGTGAGTGCTACATTATCATGAATATGTATGTACACACTGTCCACAGCTGAGCCACATAATGCATTATGATTACACTTCCATTAAATTTTTAAAATTGCAGTTAAATACACATAATATAAAACTTGTCATCTTAATTACTTTTATATGTAGTTCAGTAGTGTTAAGTATATTTACACTGTTGTGCAACCAATCTCCAGACCTTTTTCATAACTGAAAACTCCCTAATTTCCCCTCTCCCCAACTCCTAACAATCATCATTTTACTTTCTATTTCTGTGAGTTTGACCATTATAGATATCTCATGTAAGTGAAATTGTATAATATTTGTCTCAGCATACTATCCTCAGGGTTCATCCATGTTGTAGCATGTATCAGAATTTCCTTCCATTTTTTAGGTTAAATAATATTCCATTGTATGCATATACCATGTTTTGGTTATTTACCTGTCAATGTTTATTTGGGGTGCTTCCACCTTTTGGCTATTGTTAATAATGCCACTAGGAACAAGGATACACAAATCTTTCTCTGAGACCCTGCTTTTGACTCTTTTGGATATATATCTAGAAGTGGAATTGCTAGCTTATATGATATTTCTTTTTTTTTTTTTAAAGATTTTTTCTCTATTTACTTGACAGAGACACAGCGAGAGAGGGAACACAAGCAAGGGGAATGGGAGAGGGAGAAGCAGCCTTCCTGCTGACAAGGAGCCCGATGCGGGGCTTGATCCCAGGACTCTGGGATAATGACTTGAGCCGAAGGCAGACGCTTAACGACTGAGCCACCCAGGCGTCCCTTATATGGTATTTCTATTTTTAGTTTTTTGAGGAACCACCATACTGTTTTTCATAGGGGCTGCATCATTTTACATTCTCACCAACCATGCACACAGGACTTAATTTCTCCATATCCTTATCCACCCTTATTACTTTCTATTATTATATTTTTATAGTAACCACTTTCCCAATGATTGATATTGATCATCTTTTTATATATTTGTTGGCCATTTTACACTGTTTTTTAAAGTAGAAGCAAATAAGAGTACATAATGCATATTTTAACATCTATCATCACTGAACTCAAAATGATTTAGTGTAGAAGTTTATTCCTTCAAATATTTAAAAATGACTTAATAAGACTATTCACTCGATTTGTTTAATAATTTGCTATAATTCACATCAATATAGTACCAGTAATTTGCTCAGTATGTGTTATAAAACTAAAATTTGAAAATGTTATAAAGTTGATTACACCAGATTAACAACAACAACAACAAAAAGATCCAAATATCCATAAAAACCCAAGAAGAGAGCACAGGCAGTAATCTTTATGGCAGTAGCAATATTTTTCTAGATATGTCTTCTAAGGCAAAGGAAACAAAAACAAAAATATACTACTCGGACTACATCAAAATAAGAAGCTTTTGCACAGCAAAGGAAACAATCAACAAAACAAAAAGACAACCTATGGAATGGGAGAAGATTATTTGCAAATGATATATCTGATAAAGGGTCAGTAACCAAAATACATAACAAATGTACATAACTGAACACCAAAAAGCCAAACAAGCCAATTAAAAATGGGCAGATGACATGAACAGATATCCAGATAGCCAACAGACACATGAAAAGATGCTCAACGTCACTAACCATCAGGGAAATGCAAATCAAAACCACAATGAGATATCACTTCATACCTGTCAAAATGGAAATAAAAAGAAACACAAGAAACAACAGGTCTTGGTGAAGATTTGGAGAAAAAGGGAAGGAACCCTTGCGCACTGTTGATGGGAATGCAAGCTGGTACAGCCATTGTGGAAAAAAGTATGGAGGTTTCTCAAAAAATTAAAAATAGGATTACCATATGATCTAGTAATTCTACTACTGAGTATTTACCCAAAAAATTCAAAAACACTAATTCAAAAAGATATATGCACCCTTATGTTTATTGTAGCATTATTTACAATAGCCATGATATGGAAGCAACCCAAATATCCATCAACAGATAAAGAGATAAACAAGATGTGGTATACACACACATACACACAAACAATGGAATATTAACACATATACATGATGGAATATTAGCTGTAAGAAAGAACGAAATCTTGCCATTTGCAACAACATGGATAGAGGGTGTAATACTAAGTGAAAGAAATCAGTCAGAGAAAGACAAATACCATATGATTTCACTCATATGTGGAATTTAAGAAACTAAACAAAGAAAAAAAGAGACAAACCAAAAAACCAGACTCTTAACTATAGAGAACAAACAGGTTACCAGAAGGGATGTGGGTGGGGGGATGGGTGAAATAGGTGAAGGGGATTAAGAATACAATAATCTTGATGAGAACCAGGTGATGCATAGAATTATTGAATCACTATATTGTGTACCTGAAACTAATATAACACTGTACATTAATTATACTGGAATTTAAAAAATAAATTTTAAAAAAGTTATATGTGGGCTAAAAAATAAAAAGAGAAAGATCCCAAATAGAATAGAAGAGACTACAAACAAGGGAAGAGGTCAATCTCCCTCACCTTGTAGGTCTGTCACCTTTATTTTCATATCATAGGATCCTGTTAGCAAGTAGTGAGCTCCAGGAGAGAATCGAACAGAGCGAACATCACTGGAATGAGGGTGATAACTTTGTACCATTCTTCCTCCTCTTATGTCATACAACATGCAGCTAGAATCTTCTTGTCCCGTGGCTAAGAGACGGCCACTGGGATCTACAGCTACAGATGCCACTGCACTCCCTGTATTGAAGAAAGAATAAAAGTTTCGTATGGAAACATCAATACAGCCCAACTACAACAGCTAATTATGTTCACTGAACCATACATATTTAGTATTTTAAATACTAAAAATTTAACATAGCTTATCAAAACTTTAAGGAAAAATCCAAATTAACATTCAGCCAATAAACACTTGCATCCTTTTTAGACACAAAGTATGAAGCAAGATCCTATGAGAAATGAGAAAGTCTGTTTTCTCGGTCACTTGGGGGAACCCCCTGGGACGCCATTACTTATAGTGCAATAGTGCAAAAGATGACCCACTTTTCCTAAGGCAGTGCTTGCACTGGGTAAGTGTCCAGAATACTCCCATAATAAGTTTAGAGTCTAGTTAGGGGAACAAGAAATTAAACAACAAAATATGTTTTAGGACACAGTGTAGGAAATGTGTCTAAGCAACACACCAATAACTGCCAGTGGAAAGTAGATGAAAATAAGTGCTGAGTCCTAAATCTAGATGGTGAACTTTCAATGGGGGCAATAATGTCCACCCAGGGGGTTGTAAAATGGTTTTCAGGGGATGAAAAAATCTTAAACATTAACAATAGTTTGTAGCCCTCCAAAGCTTAACCCCACCCAATAAAATCTTATTCCTAGTATTTAATTTCTCTGGTTAGGAAAAAATTTAATTTAGTTTTTCTTCTTGCGTGGGGGGGAGCAATAATGAAAATAAAATTGAAGAACACTGCTCTGGACATGGTAAAAAGTATGCACTTTAAGCTAAGCGCAATCAAAAGGCACTGAAGTACTGTGAGAAAGGTATGATGGGCTCTGGCTGTTGTGTGGACCATGGACTGAAGGGGGCAAAAGTGGGAATGCAGATTAGAGTAAGGAAGCTCTTGCAGTGGTTTAGCTGAGAGGTGGTGGTGGTTTATCACAGAGTAGCGGCAATAGAAATGGAAAGTAGTACAGGGACTTAAGATAAATTTTGGAGGCTAAAACAACACAATTTGCTTATGAATTGGTTATTGGAGGAAAGGAGAGAAAGAGGGATCCAGGGAGACTCTTTTTGGCACAATGGGTGGTGGTAGTACTTAGGTGAGGAGATCTGGGGCAGTTTTGTTTGAGAAAAGTCATGACTCAGTAGTTTAAGACATCCAATATTTTAAGATATCCAAAAGGACATGTCAAGTGGGTGGGTTAAAAATATGAGCCTGGCATGTAGAATAGGTTTGGTCTAGAGATAAAAATTTAAGGTCAGCATAGGAATTATACTTAAAGCTGGAGGAATAGATACACTCATGGAGAGAAAGGAAGGAGACAAAAGTCCTGAGAGTCCTAGGGAATCCCAAAATTTAGAGATTGAGCAGAGGAGGAAGACCAGCAAAGGAGTAGTTATACAGGAAGGTAAAAGGAGACTGAAAAGTCCAAAAGAAAAGAGGAGACAGTCAACTATTGCATGTCACTGAGAGCTGAAGTAAAATAAGGATTTAAAAGTGATGTGCCAGCATGAGATTGTTGGTGGCCTTGAAAAAGGTAGCTTTTGATGGAGTAGATGTAGCAGGAGACAGATTGGAATAGACTGAAGACTAAGGATGAGAAAATGGAAACTGCATATGTAATTGGACTTCTGAGACCTCTGGGTAAGAAAGAGAGCAAGAAATTAAGGTAAAAGCTGTGAAGGGGATAAGGAGGTCAAACAAGGAACTTTGGGGCATTGCCAATTCTAGAACATTTTAGTATATCTGCGGTAGAGAAGAAAAGAAGGGCAGATCCAGTAGAGAATGAGACAATACTGCAAGAGAAAGGAGATGACCAAAAAACTGAAGTCTCTGAAAAGGAGAGAAAAGGGGATGAAAATAATTTAGACAACTGGGGAGAGTTTGGAGATAAGTCAGCGATAAGTATATAGAAACTAAGCAAGCAAACAAACAAACAAAAAACAATTATTAACACCAAGAAAAACAAAAAGATATGAAAGAAAAGGGGAAAAAAGGATACAAATAGCACTGTAAGTGCTAAAACAATGTAAGGAATGAATACTGATCTAACCAAAAATGGCACAACTATATAGAAAGGATGGGAGATAGGAAGTATATGAGGGGATGGGAACAGTGGGAATTGGAAAGGGATATAAAAAATCTCCATCTTTTATTGTGGTAAGAGAGTAAATAATCCTAAAAAACTATAATTACAGGCATATTATTTAGAAATATGAAAATAAGGGGGACCTGACTGGCTCAGTTGGTGAAGCATGTGACTCTTGATCTTGGGGTCGTGAGTTTGATCCCCATGTTGGGTGTAGAGATTAGTTAACAAATAAGTTTAAAAAAATAAATATGAAAATAAATATGAAAACACAACTATTATAAAAGTTAAAAATGGATGTCTTGGAGAAATGGGAAATAAGGCAGTGGCTGGAGGACAAGGGACAATTCTCAGGGCAATGTTTTTCTTAATCAGACTTTTTGAACTGTTTGGTTCTTTAAACCATGTTACACATTAACTTTGGTGACAATGCAAACTAAACTTTAACAAGTCAATGATAACATATTCACATGTAAGAATATAATTATACATGTGTGTATATTCCAGAATTGAGTTTGCTAGAACAAATTGTATCCTGGTTTGAATTAAAGTATAGAAAACGGTCCATGTAGATACTTAAAAAACAATAGAACAGATCAATGAAACTAGGAGCTGGTTCTTTGAAAAAAATTAATAAAATTGATAACCTCTAGCCAGACTTATCAAGAAAAAAATCAAGTGGGATTTATTCCTGGGTTGTAAGGTGGTTCAGTATTCTCAAATCATTCAACATGATGCAGCACATAAATAAGAAAAAGGGTAAGAACCCTATGATCATTTCAGTGGACACAGAAAAAGCATTTGACAAAGTACAGCAACCATTCATGATAATGAATGGTCATTAACTCAACAAAGTAGGTTTAGAAGGAACATACTTCAACGTAAAAAGGGCCATTTATGAAAAATCTACAGCTAACATCATCCTTAATGGGGAAAAACTGAGAGCATTTTCCCTAAGGTCAGGAACAATACAAGGATGTTGTTCACTCTTACCACTTTTATTCGACATAGTACTGGAAGTCCTATCCACAGCAGTCAGACAACAAGATGAAGTAAAAGATATCCAAAATCAGTAAGACATAAAGCTTTCACTATCTGCATATACATATACATATACATATACATATACATATACATATACATATATATATAGAGAGAGAGAGCCTGAAAGACTCTAAAAAACTGCTAGGATAAATGGATTTAGTAAAGTCACAGGATACAAAATCAATGTACAGAAATCTGTTGCATTTCTATACACCAATAATGAAGCAGCAGAAACAGAAATTAAGAAAACAATCCCACTTACGACTGCCCCCAAAATAGTAAGATACCTAGCAATAAACCTAACCAAAGAGGTGAAAGACCTGTGCTCTGAAAACTAAAACACTGATGAAAGACATTGAAGATGACACAAAGAAATGGAAAGACATTCCATGCTCATGTATTGAAAGAACAAAGATTGTTAAAATGTCTACACTATCCAGAGCAATCTACACATTTAATGCAATTGCCATCAAAATACCCAACAGCATTTTTCACAGAACTAAAACAAACAGTTCTAAAATTTGTATGGAACCACAAAAGAACTCGAATAGTCAAAGCAATTTGAAAAAGACAAGAAAGCTGGAGGCATCACGATTCTGGACTTTAGATTATATTACAAAGCTGTAATCATCAAAACAATACGGTACTGGCATAAAAATAGGCACATAGATCAAAAGAACAGAAAAAAAAGAAAACCCAGAAATGAACCCACAACTATATGGTCAGTTAATCTCTGACACAGCAGGAAAGAATATCCAATGGGAAAAAGGAGTCTCCTCAACAAATGGTGTTGGGAAAATTGGATAGCAACATGCAAAAGAAACTGGACCAGTTTCTTAGACCACACACAAAAATAAATTCAAAATGGATTAAAGACCTAAATGTGAGACCTGAAACCATAAAAATACTAGAAGAGAATATATGCAGTAACTTCTTTGACATTGGCCAAAGCAGGTTTTTCTAGATGTCTCCTGAAGCAAGGGAAACAAAAGCAAAAATAAACTATTGGGACTACATGAAAATAAAAAAAAACCCATCTGTACAGCAAAGAAAACAATCAACAGAACTAAAAGGCAACCAGGATGGGAGAAGACATTTGCAAATGACATATCTGATAAAGGGTTAGTATCCAAAATATATAAAGCACTTATACAACTCAACACCAAATAATCCAATTAAAAATGGGCAAAGACATGAATAGACATTTCTCCAAATAAGTCACACAGATGGCCAACAGACACACAAAAAGGTGTTCATCATCAATTACCATCACGGAAATGTAAATAATGAGATATCACCTCGTACCTGTCAGAATGGCTAAAAGCAACACAAGAAACAACAGTATGAAGGTTCCTCAGGAAGTTAAAGATAGATAGAACTACCCTACAATGCAGCAATTGCACTACTAGGTATTTACCCAAAGAATGGAAAAACAATCAAAAGGATACAGTCATATAAAATGATATATTTATAGCAGCATTATTTACAATAGACAAATTAGGGAAGTAGTTCTTCGGACTTCCAATTATGTAAAAGGTGTCCATTGGTTGATGATGGACACACACACACACACACACACACACACACACACACACACACACACACACACAGAGGAATATTACTCAGCCATAAAAAGTATGAAATCTTACCATTTACAATGACATGGATGGAGCTAGAAGGTATAATGCTAAGTGAAATAAGTCAGTCAGAAAAAGACAAATACCACATGATTTCCACACATATGTAGAATTTAAGGAACAAAATGAGCATGGGAGAAAAAAAGAAAAACAGAGACAAATCAAGAAGCAGACTCTTAATTATGGAGAACAAAGTGATGGTTACCAGAGGGTAGGTGGGAGGGGAGGATGAGTGAAAATAGGTGATGGGGATTAGGAATGCACTTGTGATGAGCACTGGGTGATGTATGTTAAGTGTTGAATCAATAAACTGTACACCTGAAACTGATATAACACTGCATGTTAACTAACTGGAATTAAAATAAAAACTTAAAAAACCAAAAAAGTAACCCAGAGCACTGACTGAGCCTCAAGTGAAACACTCAGCAATATGCACTGCACTGATGCCAATCCTCAGTGAGCTGCATATTAACATGTGGCTGGTAATTTAATGGTACCTCTAGTCATAAATGAAGCTTTATTAAAATAGTAAGTAAAATATTCCTGAAAAAAAAAGTCTATGGAAGTCAAGAGAACAGACAAAGCATCAAAATAAAACAAAACACCACCAAAAAGTAAGTATAAAAGGCAGGTGTTTTCACTTGGAATAGTGCCACAGAATTGCTTTTAAAAACTACAATGGCAGAAAAAGGACTCTAAAATAAAATAAAGACAATGGGAGGATACACTATCACTCTTAGATACCAGTGTTTTAAAAGGGGATATAACACAAAGAGCAGTACCCTCAGTTGACATGGAACAATCCAAGACACAGTATTAAGTTTAAAATGTGAGGCATCTATTATTATATGCTACCATTTCTGTGTGCATGTGTACATATGTTTAAAGAAGACAGAAGATTATGATATATACAAATTTCTTGGTTATATACTTACAGATTATGTATAGAAGAATAAATAAGAAACTAGTCCCTTAGGGAAAGACACCAAGGAATAGGAGTGGAAGAAAATGATATTGTTTAATTTCAATTTCTGCACTGTGTATGTATTTTAAAAAATTTTAAAGGTCTGAATTCTAAAATACCCCTACTAACATGTTGTGATGAGCACTGGGTGTTACATGCAACTAATGAATCATTGAACACTACATCAAAAACTAATGATGTACAACGTGTTGGCTAACTGAACATAATAAAAAAAAAAGAAAAAAATGAAATAAAATAGCCCTGCTAACATAATAACTGGGGCATGATACTTAATGGGCTTTGGTTTCCTAAACTGAATTTTATTTTTACAAAGAAAGTAACAGATGAAAGTATTTTGAAAGAATTTAAGGTAATCAATAAAATATCAAGTATCTACTATTTGTTTCTGTTTTTTTAACATATGTGTTACAGGGGAGAGGAAGTAGGTAAGCATAATTTACAAATTTTCTTTCTCAGATAAATTCATTTGAATTCCAGAAAAACCCACCAGTTCCATGGAATGTTGTGCCAACAACACGAACACAGCTTGGCACCCGAAGATCCCAAAACCTAACAGTCTTATCTTGGGAACCAGACGCAATCATCCAACCACTCCAGGTATAAAGTGCTAAAATATGGCCTATAAAAGATCATATACTCAGTTATTACTGTGGAACAAACAGTACTTTTCCTTAACACATTCAAAGGTAGGTACTCCTCAGTATTGGACATGGGATGATCTGGTTAATCAAATATATTGGCTGGTAGAGGTCTTCCACATGTATGAAATATATTGGCAATTTTCTTTTCTTTTTTTTTTTTAAGATTTTATTTATTTATCTGTGAGAGAGAGAACAAGAGAAAGAGTGAGAGAGAGAAGCAGATTCCCCACTGAGCAGAGAGCCAAATGTGGGGCTCAATCCCAGGCCCCTGAGATCACAGCCTGAGCTGAAGGCAGGCACTTAACCAAATGAGCCACCCAGGCACCCCAGGTATCGGCCGTTTTCAAAAAACTAAAATCCAATAAAATGCACAACATGAAAGCCATACTAAATAATCTGTTTTGTGACTCTGTATTTCAGGATATCATAATTAGTACTGAAAAAATATTATCATTTGAAATTACAGGAAATTATGGCAAAGCACAGGACTGTGGGGTTAGAACACTGGGTTTGGAAGACACAGACCTGAGGTCATATCTCAGTCCTGCCATGTTTAGCTTTAAGATACTAGTCAAATCTTGCCTTTTCAAGTTTTGTTTATTTCATGTGTAAGATAGAGATAAAACTTCGTGACTTACAAGGCTGTTTTGAGGACTAAGTTAAGGAATTATCTGTATAAGCAAAGGATTTAGCACACTGGGGAAATGTTATTTATCATTACTGTGTTGGTATCCAAAGTTCCCAATTTAAATTTTTAAAATAAAAATTTCCTGTCTCGAAGAAGTCCCTTTTGATAAAATATACCCCATTAATGAAAATGTAGAGGGGGGAAAAGTACAGGTTAAACAAAAAGAAAAGTAGCATCTAAGACTATCACATACCGGTATGTCCACTCAGAGCATGCAGGCCCTGTCCTCTTTGACAATCAGTTGTATAAATGTTACAATCCCCTGCTCCAGCACTTATCAAAATAGCTCCACCACTTTCTGGGCCTTCCATAAATGCCAAGTCTCTAATTGTCCCATCATGCATACTAAATTCCAGATCCGGTCCTGAAACAACAATAAGAATTAAAAAAAAAGATGCTGCTCAACTTACTGTGATAATTTGAGATTGCTAAACTATCTCAAAACTAAGCAAGAATAATGGTAGAGAGGTGTGGTTGATATTTTCATTCAGGGATTAATACTATAATCAATTTTACTTTACTGAGGAACGAACTTTAAGTGGTTTTTTTTGGTTTTCATTTTTTAAGATTTTTTATTTATTCACTTGAAAGAGAGCAATCAGGAGCATGAACTGGGGGGAGAAGCAGGCTCCCCAGTTAAACAGGGAGCCCTATTTGGAGCTTGATCCCAGGACCCCAGGATCATGACCTGAGCTGAAGATAGACACTTAACCAACTGAACTACCCAGGCATCCCAGCAAAGAACTTTAAAAAATCAAAATACTGATTCAGTTATCATCAAAAACAGAGCTATACATAGTTATCTTCTCTTAAATCCCAAAGGAAATGAAAGAGAAGACAGGTACTCAAACATATTCATTAATGCACTGTTAGTAGTTATTTAAAAGTTATCTAATAACAATTTTTTAAAGATTTTTAAATTTTATTTGAAAGAGAGAGTATAGCAGGCGGAGTGGCAATGGGAGAGGGAGAAGCAGACTCCCTAATAAGCAGGGAACCTGAAGCAGGGCTGGATCCCAGGATGCTGAGATCGTGACCTAAGCTGAAGGCAGATGCTTAACTGACTGAGCCACCCTGGCATCCCTGATACCAAGAGCCTTCTAATTATGAGACAACAACTACAAGAGCTTACTAAAAAAACAATTAATCATGCCTTATGAAGGCAATTAAGTAATTATAATATAAAAAAAAACTCTCCTTAAGGCTGTATCCTGGGCACCTGGGTGGCTCAGTGGGTTAAGCCTCTGCCTTCAGCTCAGGTCATGATCTCAAAGTCCTGGGATCAAGTCCTGCATCGGGCTCTCTGCTCAGCAGGGAGCCTTCTTCCTCTCTCTGCCTGCCTCTCTGCTTACTTGTGATCTTTCTCTCTCTCTGTCAAATAAATAAATAAATCTAAAAGGCTATATTCTTAGATTATATTGGAAATAATACAGAGATATATCAAAGCTACAACACAGGGAAAACATTAAAAATACATTGGTAAACTACTGCTTACATACTTGGGACCTACCTGTTGCATTACAAGTCTCTGCATTGAAGGGCAGAACTTTGACATATTTGTCATTTGATCCTGTTGCTAATAACTGCCCACAAGGACTCCAAGCCACACAGTAAATGGATCCTTTATGATGTTTATTCCTTTTAAAACGTACCACTGGCTGCTTAGGGATGTCATGTGCACTAAAAAGAAAAATTACAGAAAAACATTTCAATTTCTTGCTTGCTAAAGTTAATAAAGTTCTATATTATGGTTGTTCTTGAGGGAGGGAGCAAAAAAGTATCAGACAACATGTCAATAACAATTTTTAAAATCTTGGAAGAAATAAATTTAAAGCATATTTAAAACCCAAAAGTAATATTATGAACTATTATTAGACTAACCTCTTATTTCAGACCACATAAGAAACAAGGTTATTTTTTAAAAAGTCTCCATTTCACGTATTTTTCATAGGTTTTAACTCAAACACAGAAGAATGAAAAAAAATACTAATGCTTCCCAAGTCAAAAAGTTCAGAAAACATTAAACATATAATATGGAGCAATTGATTGGGGCTGAGGGAAGGAAGGGATGAATAAAAAATAAAGGAAGCAGAATTCTTTCTGGAGTTTCAAATCTGGCAAGGGTTGATGTCATGACTATTCACATGCAGTAAGGCAGGTGTAAGTGTTCTGGTCCAGTACAAAGTACCAGGCCTTAAAGGACAGGAAGAATTTTTACAGAAAAAGATGATGGCAGGAGAATAGTTCCAGTGAAGATAAAATATAGTAGGGAAAGTGCCAGCCCAATGTGCAGTATGGGAAACAGTCTATGGGGCTAGCAGACAAAAGCCCAGGGCATTCTGGAGACTGAACGGGATGGACACTAAGGTAGGTGAGGAGCTGCAGGCATGGCTGTGGAAGGTCCTGAATAACCATGCTCCTCAAGAGTGTGGCTTCTGATAAAAACCATAAAAGACTCTTAATCTCACAAAACAAACTGAAGGTTACTGGGGGGTGGGGAGGTAGGGATAGGGTGGCTGGGTTATGGACATTGGGGAGGGTTTTGCTATGGTGAGTGCTGTGAAATGTGTAAGCCTGATGATTCACAGACTTGTGCCCCTGGGGCAAATAATACATTATATGTAATTAAAAAAAAATAAAAATAAATTTTAAAAAATTAAAAGAGAAAAAAAAAGAAAAAAGTGTGGCTGCTAATGGGAGTCATAAACACTGGTTTAGTGGAGTAATAGCATCTTATCTGCGCTTTAAAACACAGCTTAATATTAGGATACTAAAGATCTTATTAGATATGATAACATCAAACCTATGTCAGAAAATGTACGCGTTTTTGGAGATTCATCCTAAAGGGTGAAATGACATATCTAGGATTTACCTTAGAATACTTTAGCAAACAAACAAACAGGATGAAGCAAGTATGACAAAAATCTTGATAATTAGTTCATTTCACTGTACTAATCTCTATTTTTGTATATGTTTTGAAAAGTTTCATAGTTGAAAACAGAAAAAGAAGACTGATAAATTGCCAATACCTAGAAGGTACCTAATACTGATCTAGAAAATAGATCATATCAAAAGATTCTTTTTAGTTGCATAAAGTTCATGGCCTAATCAAAACATTTTATGACAAAATTTATAGAATTTGTTAATGATTCTTATGTATATTTCTTAAGCATTGAAAATAAAAATTTAAAAAATAAAAGGAAAAGAAATAAAAATTAAACACTACTGAATGGCAACTCTGAAAAAGGAACCAATATAGCTAAATTAAAAACTAAAACAAGAATGATAGTACAAACCACCTATCTTTACCTTGGATCAATTACTTCTGGATAGGCACATACTCTCAGAGTTTTTGAATTTGAACCTACAGCATATAAACCACCACCTGGATGAAAAGCCACTGCTCTAACAGCTTGCGTGTCTTCTAGGGTATTAATACAAATAAACTGCTTTTTTGATTTGTCATCCTGTGGAAAGAAAAAATATGAAAGCCATCTTAGGAAAAAAATGAATTTGAAAGAATTCATCTTTAGCCCATTTTATATTCATTTGAATTGTATCATTCATTTTATCAATTTATGTAAACTACCTATAATCACATATTCTTTTAAATGCCAAATTCAAATCAACCCAAATTTTTCTACTTTTTGCTACCCATTGCTGAACTAAGTTCAGAAAGCTCATAAACATTCAAGTTTTTCTTTGCTTACTATGACAAAAAGAAGGCTATGCATTCTCATATAAAGTTATCTTTAACTATCAAGAAAAAAATAGCCCACATACATATTTTTATAAAATTAACAGAATATCATTTGTGTTTCTAAAAATAGAAGTATAAAAGACTATTAATCCACTTCCTCTTGGGTAAGAGGGGGGTTGTTTACCATTATCTCCAGCAATGAATACTTTAATATTTCAAACTGAAATTGTAAAATACTCTTTTAAAATTATAAAAATGATACTAATCAGAATATTTAATTTGAACCTCATTTTTATTTTAAATTGTCAACCTATCTGGCCTCTTCTGAGGAAGCAAGTTAAAGCAGTTCTATATAAAAGTTGTGATGACTCCTGCTATTAATATCATTTGAAACTACCCTGCTACCCTGACCACAATGGACTGGACCTGGAACAGGGACCTCTAAACTGGGTGTAGTCAATAGACCTAACCAAATCCTGCCTTTGGGAAGTATGAATGTCAAGTACACACACAAGGCAAGTCACTTCAGCTCTAGGACCCATAGTGACTATATCAACAAAGAGATTATGCCTCTCCCTCCACAAAATTTTATGTATTCATGCAATAAATACATCCTTAGGGGGCAATCGGGGGAAAACCTGATGGGTCATACTATGTCTCTCTTATGTAATTGAATTGAATTCTTTTATTATTCATTTGAATTTATTTGATTAAAAATGCTACATTTTCCATTAACTCACATACAAGAAATGTGACTGCCAAATGAACAGCAACGGTAGGTAAGAGAAAAAGAGAGGTAAATGACTAATTGATTAAATGGCCTATAGCACACTAATAATCATTATTAAGGGCTGCTTTAGAACAGATGTGGCAGAGCCATTAGTTAACTTCATTTGCTATTATTGTGTTTAAATATTTTAAGAAACTTGTTGCTGTTTTAAAAATAGATTTCACATAAAAAATCTACATTCCTGTAATTTCTTGAAATCAAAAGAACTGGAAACACTAGATAAGCATATTTCTTTGTGCAAGGGACAAATATTCTTACGTGCTTATCACAATAGTCAACTTTATTCATTTATGTTACTTGTTTGGCCCCATAAGTGTCTGAAATAATGGCTTTATTTATGGGGTTAAAATTTGAACTAAAGAAAATAAGATAGAATAAATCTGTATGGTAGTTTAGGGAAGGATGTCTGGTTCCAAAGCAAAAAACAGCTGAATTGATGAGAAGCCCAAAAGAAATACCAATAGTATCTGAACAAATTAACCACAGGGTTCAGAGAGTAGTGCACAGCCCCAAATCATGAGCCAAGACTGCTACTGGGCCATTAAAATGACTTATAAGCTTTCACTAATCCACTGAAAGCTCAACTACCTTGAGACAAATAACATCATTAACAATAATGATTATTTCTAAAAATGGTTCTTTCTATGAATTGAGAATTCCTTATCAATATCTGCAGATATATATAAAAATAATAATGAAACCTCCTTCCCCAAAGCATTACCTCTTCCCCTCTTGACCTTGATAGATTCCCTGAAGAATCTCCAAGAGGTGGCTTAATGACCGAATGTTCTGATGAGCTGTGTGAATAGAAATTCAAATAAAGTTTACTCTGAACATAAAACAAAAATCAAATTTTTCCTTCAATCTCTAATATTTGTTTTTTTGGTAAATGACCCGCACTGATCCCAGTCAAAGTAACTCCCTGAAGCCATTTATTAAGAGGCTCTGGGACTCAGTGACCAAACACAGTTGTAAGGAGGGAGTAAGAAGCCATCCTGGAAAGGAGATTAAGTCAAAGTCTACAAATTTTATAGTGAGATGTCAATGAGCTTTCTCCTGCTGAGTTCTAGAATCCTGGATGCTATGCTTAAATGTCACCCCAGGCAGGAACTTGGATTGCTCTTTAGGAAAATTATCTGGCCCAAGAGAAAAGACTAACAGAAACTGACAGTTGAAAGTCTTCGATAAAACAATGTTTCCCTTTAATCACTTTGTGTTGTGTT
This sequence comes from Ailurus styani, assembly GCA_002007465.1. Lineage (NCBI taxonomy): Eukaryota > Metazoa > Chordata > Mammalia > Carnivora > Ailuridae > Ailurus > Ailurus styani. Next base: position 1,760,557 of record LNAC01000313.1, on the reverse strand, counting down.
TACAGATACATCTATATTACATGGCCTTCCTTCCAATCAGTTTTTTCTTTATGCCTCACTCTTGACAGATAGTCAAAGATTTCCAGATACTTGAAGAAAGCCTCCTAGATAAAAGCCAAAGACTAAAACAGAAAAAGTGGGGTGCCTTGGTTGGCTCAGTTGGTTAAGTGTCTGACTTTGGATCAGGTCATGATCTCAAGGTCCTGGGATCAAGCCTCAAGTCAGGTTCTGCACTCAGTGAGGAGTCTGCTTCTTTCTCTGCCCCTCTCCCTACTTGTATACCTGCGTGTGTGTGCTCTCTCTCTCTCTCAAGTAAATAAAATCTTTTTTTTTAAAGCTTTTATTTATTCATTTGAGAGAGAGAGACAGAGAAGGTACAAGCAGGGGCAGGGGGGAAGCAGGCACCCCGCTGAGCAGTGAGCCAGATCGCAGGCTCCATTCCAGGACCCAGAGATCATGACCTGAGCCAAAGGCGAATACCCAACCATCTGAACCATTCAGGCACCCCTCAAATAAATAAAATTTTAAAAAGAAAATAAACAGAAAAAGGAGTTTGGTTTGTATTTCCCTGATAAGTGATGTTGAGCATTTCTTCCTGTGTCTGTTGGCCATCTGTGTGTCTTTGGAAAAATGTGTATGTCTTACAAGCTCATTTTTAATTGAATTATTTGTTGTTGGGGTGTTGAATTTTATAAGTCCTGTACATATTTTGGATACTATCCCTTTATCAGATATGTCATTTCCAAATATCTTCTCCAATTCCAAAAGTTACTTTCTAAGTTTGTTGATTGTTTCCTTCACTGTACAGAAGCCTTTAATTTTGATGAAATCCCAATGGTTTATTTTTACTTTTGTTTCCCTTGCCTCTGGAGACTTATCTAGGTAGAGGTTGCTACAGCAGATATGAAAGAGGTTGCTGCCTGTGTTCTCCTCTAGGATTTTTGTTTTCCTCTCGGATTTTAATGGCTTATCTCACACGAAGGTCTTTAATCCACCCTGAATTTATTTTTGTGTACGGTACAAGAAAAAGGTCCAGTTTCATTCTTTTGCATGTTGCTGTCCAATTTTTCCAACACCATTTGTTAAAGAGACTACCCTTTTCCGATTGGTTATTCTTTTCTGTTTTATCAAAGATTAATTGACTATACAGTGTGTTTATTTCTGGGTTTTCTATTCTGTTCTATTGATTTATGAATCTATTTTTATGTCAGTGCCACGTTGTTTTGATCACTATGGCTTGTGATATAACAAAACTACGATGAGATATCACCTCACATCTGTCAGAATGGCCAAAAGCAACAACACAAGAAATAACAGGTGTTGGCAAGGATGTGGAGAAGAAAGGGGGACCCTCTTGCACTGTTGGTGGGAATGTAAACTGGTACCGCCACTCTGGAAAGCAGTATGAAGATCCCTCAAGAAGTTAAAGACAGAATTACCCTACAATGCAGCAATTGCACTACTAGGTATTTAACCAAAGAATGCAAAAACACTAATTCAAAGGGATATATGCGTATAAAATGATATGTTTATAGCAGCATTACCTACAATAGCCAATTACGGAAGTAGCCCACCATTGATTGGTGAACTGATAAAGAAAATGTGGTATATATACACAATGGAGTATTGTTTAGCCAAAAAAAAGTATGAAATCTTGCTATTTGCAACAAGTGGATGGAGCCAGAGAGTATTATGCTAAGTGAAATGAATCAGTCAGAGAAAGACAAATACCATATGATTTCACTCATATGTGGAATTTAAGAAACAAAACAAATGAGCAAAGGGGAAAAAAAAAGAGAGGCAAACCAAGAAACAAACTCTAACTACAGAGAACAAACTGATGGTTACCAGAGGGTAAGTGGGTAGGGGCAGGATTAAACAGGTGATGGTGATTGAGGTAAGTGTACTCTCTATGACGAGCCCTGGGTGTTGCATGTAAGTGCTGAATCACTAAATTGTACAACTGAAACCTGAGTGGCTCAGTTGGCTAAGTGTCTGCCTTCAGCTCAGGTCATGATCCCAGGATCCTGGGATCAAATCCCATATCGGGCTCCTTGCTCAGCAGGAGCCTGTATCTCCCCCTGCCTGCTGCTCCCCTGCTTGTGCTCTGACAAATGAATAAATGAAATCTTTTTTAAAATAAAAGAACAGATGAAGCAACTCATATGTGGAATTAAAGAAATAAAACAAATGAGCGGGGGCGGGGGAAGAGACAAACCAAGAGACAGGCTCTTACCTATAGGGAACAACAAACTGATGGTTACCAGAAAGGAGGTGGGTAGCACGGGGAAGGGTGAAATAGGTGATGGGGATTAAGGAGTGCACTTGTAAGGATGAGCACTGGGTGATTAAAAACTTAAAAAAAAAAAGAATAGATGAAGAAAATATTCCTTAACTATTCCTATTGCATAAATTAACACTTGTTTACTAATGATAGCCAGATAAAAAATCTTCCCTGATTAGTAAAAACATAAATATGCAAGATGTCTTCAATTGCTGTAACTGCCAGAGCTGCCAAGACGGTCTTGCTACAATCATCCCAACATGTTATAAAACACCTTGTGCCCCCAAAGTCTGTAAATTAAAATATTATTTGCTGAAAGGTACCAATGGCAAGAAAAAGAAAATCAGGGAGAAGATAAAAACTGTAAGATCTCTGAGTAGAATGACTTATAAAAAATAGAATTGTCTTAGTGGTAGTGAGAAACCAAATATAAAAATAGGAAAACAAAGACTACTAAGAAATTTAGAAGTCAGTAGAAGAGAATACAGATAAAGACAGATTAGAAAAAGATTTGGTATGTAATGATCTCCAAAAACTTTAATTTGTAAGACTTCAAAGAGAAGTTCAACTTTCTAGGTTTCCAAACATTAATTTAGGATGTTAATATTTCCAGGTTTTACAAAGTAAAGTACTTACATTTGGTTTCCACAAGAAGGTGATTCCTCAAGAAAAGGTATGTGATTTGTTGATCCAGGATTACGCGGGGTGCTTGTGTGAATATTTGAAGCATCATGTGTTAATCTCTGACTGGAGTCTTGGGGTGGTGTAGCAAAACTAGTCACAGAATTATTAGATCCATTGCTTTTGTTCCCATTACATTGCTGGTTGAGCACTGACACCTCATTACCAAGGCTATCCATTCCAATATTTAATTCACCAAGCTTTTGAATGGACCTATAAAATAAAATGAAGCAATTACATTAAAATGAAAACTTAATCACATTCTTAACATATAGAAGAGGGGTACCTAGGTGGCTCAGTCAGTGACGCGTCTGCCTTCGGCTCAGGTCATGATCTCAGGGTCCTGGGATCGAGTGCCCACTTTGGGCTCCCTGCTCAGGGGGGAGTCTGCTGCCTCCTCTCCCTTTGCACCCCCGCCCACTCGTGGTCTTTCTCTTACATGCCATCTCAAATAAATAAATGAAATCTTAAAAAATATATATATATATATATATATATATATATGGGGCGCCTGGGTGGCTCAGTGGGTTAAAGCCTCTGCCTTCGGCTCAGGTCATGATCTCAGGGTCCTGGGATCAAGCCCCGCATCAGGCTCCCTGCTCAGTGGGGAGCCTGCTTCCTCCTCTCTCTCTGCCTGCCTCTCTGCCTACTTGTGATCTGCGCACTCTCTCTCTCTCTCTGTGTCAAATAAATAAATAAAAAATCTTAAAATATATACATATATGTAAAATTGTAAGTTTGAGAAGGTAATTACAGGCACATACAATATATAAATGGTAAGTTCAGTCCTAAAAAATTACCATCATTGGCTTAAGACATAACCAAAATACTGAAAGATCCAAATTTTCCTACAGTATGCCACTGTAGGATATAGGTATTTTATCATTTTACGATAAAAAAAATGTTTCTTCTCAAGTTAACTTGGGAAATGCTAAGTATAATGTCTAAAATGCTAACATTATTTTGACTCTCTAGAAGTGAGGAGGATGAAGCAGAATATGCTTATAATAAGTGCCAAATCAGTGGTGCTATTTATTAGAATTAACAGAAACAAAATATCAAGAAGTATAAAATAGTGATACAGTACTGTTAATAAAAATTCTATCATGCTTTAGTTGATTTTTTCCAGTAAGATCTATTATGTAACATGACTCTTATTTCCTTTCCTCTTTCATGACTCTTGGAAAAGAGTCGCAAAATTTAAATCTGTAAACTATGCTCCACTGCTAGAATGATTTGAAAAAATAAAACATTAAGGGGGGAAAGTATATTTTATTTTATAGATTCTATCTCTATTGAAATTATCCATGGTATTGGGTACTGTAAAGTCCTGGTACTGGCTCAGACCTATAAAACTAAAGGCCTAGAAAAAAAGGTTGAATAAAAGTATTATATTAAAGGGTTAGAAAATAACAGATAAGAGAGTTAGGAGAACAACAGAGAATTTTTATGAAACTAATTTACAAAAGCCAAATACCAAGAAGTAACTTGAATTCTATTTACGATCGTCTTTAAAGGAAGGATAAACCATCTTGAACAGTTTAACTTTTTTTTCCGAGGAAGTACATCCCTTACTACCATTAGGATCACATAACCTTGCCACTTTATCTTCTTATTTAATGCTAGCCATCTGCTTCCACTGAAAAATAAATGGCTAGGAAATCCAACTGCAACTATGGTCTTTTTGGATATGAAGAAGACATCTAAGAACCAGAAATGGCAGTTCATCAAAATAGGATAATTCTGATAAGCCACTGACTTATCAGAGGTGATAAGAAAATGATCCTCAGTATGGAAAAAGGGGAACCCTCCTACACTGTTGGTGGGAATGCAAGCTGGTGCAGCCACTCTGGAAAACAGTATGGAGGTTCCTCAAAAAGTTGAAAATAGAGCTACCCTATGACCCAGCAATCGCACTGCTGGGTATTTACCCTAAAAATACAAAGGTAGTGATCCAAAGGGGCACACGCACCCGAATGTTTATAGCAGCAATGTCCACAATAGCCAAACTATGGAAAGAACCTAGATGTCCATCAACAGATGAATGGATAAAGAAGAGGTGGTATATATATACAATGGAATACTATGTAGCCATCAAAAGAAACGAAATCTTGCCATTTGCAACAACGTGGATGGAACTAGAAGGTATTATGCTAAGCGAAATAAGTCAATCAGAAAAAAGACAATTATCATATGATTTCTCTGATATGAGGAATTTGAGGGGCAGGGGGTCATGGGGAGTAGGGAGGGAAAAAATGAAACAAGATGGGATCAGGAAGGAGACAAACTGTAAGAGACTCTTAATCTCACAAAACAAACTGAGGGTTACTGGGGGGTCAGGGGGGTAGGGATAGGATGGCTGGGTTAAGGACATTGGGGAGGGTTTGTGCTATGGAAAATTAATTAACTAATCAATTAATTAATTAAAAAAGAAAATGATCTTCAAATGCAATGTTCAGAAACCTATTTAGACTCTTTACATTACCTCTATAAACATTCCTTGTGTGAAAGTTTGAAGACAGAATCAATTTCAGGCTGATGTGCACAACCCTCAGAGTAACAAGCAGATTACTTCCAATGTTATTGAATCAAATAAAGAACTGACAGTCACCACTCCATTGCCTAATCATAAACACAATAATAACCTACATTTATCGTACATTTCCTATATGCCAGGAATTATTCTAAGTAATTTTTTAATATATTAACTCATTTAATCTTCTAATGACCTTTGCTCATTTAAATATGAGTATTCTAGTGTACTGATTTTTAAAAAGACACATTATCATCTATCTATATACATAGACACACACACCCTATAATTAAAAACAATGTAAGTGGATACTTCTTGGCAAAAATTATAAGAAAGAATAATTTTAGGGCGCCTGGGTGGCTCAGTGGGTTAAAGCCTCTGCTTTCAGCTCAGGTCATGATCTCAGCGTCCTGGGATCGAGGCCCACATCAGGCTCTCTGCTCAGCAGGGAGCCTGCTTCCTCCTCTCCCTGTCTCTCTACCTACCTCTCTGCCTACTTGTAATCTCTCTCTCTGTGTCAAATAAATAAATAAAATCTTTAAAAAAAAGAATAATTTTAATATATTGAATTCTAAAGAATCTGAAAGTTAAGGACCCAAAATAACAAAAACAATAGTGAACACTTAGTGTAGTGCTTACTATATGCCAGGTACTATTCTTAGCACTTTGCACAGATTAACTCATTTAATCTACATGTTTATTCTGCGAACTAGATTAGGAAACAAGCAAAAAGAAGCTAAGTAACCAGGACCCCTAGGATCTCAGCAACCCTGGGACAGCTGGATCCACCTGGGTATCTGCTTCCAGCTGTGAGCTGAACCACCACACTTCTGCTCTCATTGCTTAGAAGTGAAAAAAGGTTTAAAGAGAAGAGGACCAAAATTAGATGAACACTCAGAATGCTGTGAAAGGAAGATATTCTGTAACTCCCCATTACTTGAAACACTTAAAACTCTTTAACATTTCAAACTGTATGTGGAAAGTAGCAGTCGCTGCATGCTTTCAATAGCTTTGAAACAATTCCTGATGTTTTAAAAAGTGACTGAAAGACATACCTATTAAGGAATTGTTCAGTAAGATTCTGCTGCTGATCAGGTCCATCCTCCTGATTCACACCTCCCTCGAGCAGCATTTGTTGGTATATTTGTCGCTGTTGCTCCTTCTGTTCTAAGTGCTGTTGATAGCGTAATCTTTGCCTATAATATTCTTGAAATTGTTCTGTTGAATCTCGAAGCTTTAAAATATTAGAAAAAATAATATATTTGAGACTATGATTAAATATATGTCCCTACCCAACAGTAACTTCTATAAACACTGAATGAAATATACAAGTAGTTATATTTAACAATTAGAAAACAATACATTGCTCTTTGAAAAACAGTATCCACGAGTTTTTATGGTCAAGAAAATCAGTTAATTTACTTTATTCTAAAGCGAGAGACTGACCAAAATGAATGGTCATCCTGGATCTCTGACTAACCTAAAATATAAATACAAATTATAGAAGTCACAAGGGGTCATGGAATTAGATCTGTATTGCTTGAAAAAAATACTGAAATACCACGTTAGTATTTAATAAACACAGTATTAACTTTGTCCAACACTCTTTTAAAAAAATTTTTATTTATTTATTTATTTGAAAGAGAGCACAAGCACGGGGAGTGGCAGGCAGAGGGAGAAGCACGCTCCCCACTGAGCAGGGAACCCAATGCAGGACTCGATCCCAGAACCCTGGGATCATGACCTGAGCCAAAGGCAGACGCTTAATCAAATGAGCCATGCAGGTACCCCTAACTTTGTCCAACACTTAATTTAAGCATGTAAATGGTTTAATAGGTTACTCCAGAGAAAAACTTTAAAAATTTCTCTCAAAAACAATACTTTAACTGTTTCAAATGGCCTTTCACAAGAAAGTGGAATAAATGGGTAGTAAACTTAATCTCAACATTTCCACTTTGTTCTTCTAAAAGAACTATCTAGCACCCAAACTTACAGGACTTACATATTTAGTAAATTGCAATACTGGCAAAGAAAGATGGAGTCCAGTCATATTACATGGGTCATGTGAACTAGGGTCACTCTGGAACAAGTCAATCATCTCTAAAATTGGCCCACACTGACAATAAGCTTAATGAAGAGTCTTATACAGCTAACTAAAGCTGCCTGCCCTTTTCCAAGTAGTAGTAACAATCCTCCTGTACTTAACTTACAGCGGTAACTCTGAGACAAAATTATCTATGTGTCTTTTTAAATTTTTTATTGCTGGTAAATAGAAACTTTGTCATTTTAACCATTTTTATATGCACAATTCAGTGACATTAATTATACTCACAACACTGTGCAATAATCACCACTATCTATTTCCAAAATTCTTCATCAACCTATAGAGAAACTCTGTAACCATTAAGCAATAACTTCCCATTTCTTCCTCCACCAAGCTCCTGGTAACCTCTATTCTACTTTCTTTATGATTTTGCCAATTTTAGATATTTGATATAAATGGAATCATATAGTACTTGTCCTTTTCTGTCTGGCTTATATCACTCAGCATGATGTTTTCAAAGTTCACCCATGTTGTAGAATATGTCCGAATTTCATTCCTTTTTGTGGTTGAATAATATTCCATTGGATGGATATGCCACTTTTGTTTATCCATTAATCTGTGGATGGACACTTGGGTTAAAACTACCTTTTGGGGCGCCTGGGTGGCTCAGTGGGTTAAAGCCTCTGCTTTCGGCTCAGGTCATGATCTCAGCGTCCTGGGATCTGGGATCGAGGCCCGCATCGGGCTCTCTGCTCAGCAGGGAGCCTGCTTCCTCCTCTCTCTCTCTGCCTGCCTCTCTGCCTACTTGTAATCTCTCTCTGTGTGTCAAATAAATAAATAAAATCTTTAAAAAAAAAAAACTACCTTTTGACTATTGTGAATAATGTTACTATTAATGTGAATGTGTAGATATCTTGAGTCCTTGCTTTCAGTGCTTTGGAGTGGAACTTCTGGGTTATATGGTAATTCAATATTTAGCTATATGTTTTAGCTATATTTAATTCTGTATTAAAGGTACCACCAATCCACAATGTACCATTTTACATTCAAATCAACAACAAATGAGGGTTCAGATTTCTCCACTTACCCACCAACACTTGTTATTTTCCACTGCTTTGAGTTTAACCATCTAGCAGTTGTGAAGCTGCATTTCATTGTGTTTGGGTTTAAATTTCCCTAATGACTAGTGGTACTAAGTATCTTTTCATGTGCCATTGCATGTGCCATATTGGCCATTTGAACATATTCTTTGGAGAAATGTCTATTCAACTCCTTTCTTCTAAGATGGACTATCGTTTTGTTGTTGAATTGTAGTTCTTTATATATCTAGATATTAAACCCTTATCAGATATATAATTTGCAAATATTTTTTCACATTCTGCTGTTCATCTTTTCACTATCTTGATAAAGTCCTTTAAGGCACAAAAGTTTTTAATTTTGATGAAGTTCAATTTATCAATTTTTATGTTTATTGCTCAAGCTTTTGGAATCATATCTAAGAACACATCATAAAATCCAAGATCATGAATATTTGCTCTTATGCTTTCTTCTAAGAGTTTTATACTTTTGGCTCTTATAATTAACTTTCTAATCTGTTTTTAGTTAATTTTTGTACATATTGTGAGGTAAGAGGTCCAACTTCATTCTTTTCCATGTAGAAATCTAGTTGATCCATCATCGTCTGAAGAGACTATTCTTTCCCCATTGAATAGACCTGGCACCTGTGCCAAAAGTCAATTAGCCACAGATATATGGAACTACTTCTGGTCTCTCAGTGTCCTCCACTGGTCTATACTTCTACCCTTACAAAGTACCAAACAGTTTTGATCACTGTAACTTTTGTAGCTTTGAAATCATGAACTGTGTGTGAGTCCTCCAACTTTGTTCTTTTTCAAGATTGTTTTGGCTATTCAGAACACATTACAATTCCGTATGAATTTGAGTATTTGCTTTCCACTGCTGCAAAAAAGGCTGTGGAATTTTTATAGGAATTACATGGAATCTGTAGATCAAATTAGTACTGACGTTCTAACATTAAGTCTCCCTGTGAACACATGGTATCTTTCCATTTATTTAGATCTTTTAAAATTTCTTTCAGCAATGTTTTATAGATTTCAGAGTACAAGTTTTTCACACTGTTGGTTTAATTTATTGCCAGGTATTTTATCATTTTATATGCTATTATAAATGGAATTGCTTTCTTAATTTCCTGTTCAGATTGTTCAATGCTGGTAGTATAGCACAACTGACTTTTATGTGTTGTTCTTACACTCTGCAACTTTGCTGAACTTGTTTATAAACTCTAGTAGTTTTCCTATGAATTCTTTGGGATTTTCTATAAATAGAACCATGTCATCTATAAATAAAGATCAGCTTTACTTCTTTCTTTCCCGTCTGGATGGTTTTTATTTCTTTTTCTTGTCTAATCACTTTAGCTAGAACTTCAGTAAGTGTTGAATAGCGGTGGTAAAAATAGGCAAATTCCATTTTATTCTTAGTTTTCTGAGAGCTTTTATCATGAAAGAGGGTTTGATTTTGTCAAATGCCTTTTCTGCATCAACTGAGATGAGCAAATGTTTTTCTGTTCTTCATTCTATTAATGTGATACATTACATCGATTTTATTTTTTTTAAATGTTGGCCCAACCTTGCATTCTGGGATAAATCCACTTGGTCAGGGTACATACCCTTTTAAAATGCTGATGAATTTGGTTTGCTAGTATTTTGTTAAGGATTTTTGCTTCTATTCATGAAAAATGTTGGTCTGTAGTTTTTTTAAAAATTGTATTTATTTCGAGAGAGAGTGAGAGTGAACATGAGGGGGAGGAGCAGGAGAGAGAGAATCTCAAGCAGACTCCATGCAGAGTACAGCGTCCAACAAGCAGCTTAATCTATGACCCTGAGATCATGACCTGAGCTGAAATGAAGAGTTGGATGCTCAAATGACTGAGCCACTCAGGTGCCCTGGTCTGTAGTTTTCATGTAATGTCTTCATCTGAACTTGGTATTAGAGTAATGCTGGCCTCATAGGATGAGCTAGGAAGCATTATTCCTTCCTCTTACACACTTTTGGAAGATTTGAGAAGGACTGATAACCCTTCCTCAAATGTTTGGTAGAACTCACCCATAAAGCTATCTGATCCTAGATCTTTCTTTTTGGAAGCTTTTTGATTACGGATTCAATCACTTTACTCATTATAGGTCTGTTGAAATTTTCTATTTCTTCTTGAGTCATCTAGGTAATTTGTGCTTTCTAGGAATTTGTCCATTTCAACTCAGTTATCTAATTTGTTGGCTTACAATTAGTCACAGTATTCTCTTGTAATGCATTTTATTATTGTAAATAATAGATACTATAACAAACATTACAATAAAATACAAAAAGAAGTATTATCCATTTCTGATTTTACTTGCTCGTGTGTGCCTTTCTCTTTTTGGTCTAAGTGCTTGTCAATTTTGTTGATCTTTTCAAAGAATCAACTTTTGGTTTTACTGATGTCCTCTATTGTTTTCCTATTCTCTATTTTATTTTTCTCCCCTCTAATCTTTATTACTTTCTTCCTTCTGATAAAATTTGTTCTTCTTATTCCAGTTCCTCAAGGCATAAATTTAGGTTATTGATTTGAGATCTTTTTTTTTTTAATGTAGTCATTTACAGCCATAAATTTCCCCTGAGCACTGCTTTTGTTGTTTCTCATAAGTTTGGAATGTTGTATGCTTTGGTATGTTATATTCATTTTTATTAATCTCTAGGTATTTTCTAATTTCTCTTGTGATTTCTTCGATCCATCAGAGTGCGTTAATTTTTATAAACTTGTGAATTTTCCAAATTTAACCTCTGTTATTAATTTCTAGCTTCATTCCATTGTGGTCAGAGAAGATATTTCACATGATTTCAATCTTTTTTTTTTTTTAAGTTTTATTTATCTATTTGACAGAGAGAGAGAGCACAAGCAGGGGGAGCGGCAGGCAGAGGGAGAGAGAAAAGCAGACTCCCCACTGAGCAGGGAGCCCTATGCAGGGCTCAATCCCAGGATCCTGGAATCATGACCTGAGTTGAAGGTAGATGCTTAACTGACTGAGCCACCCATGTGCCTCTGATTTCAATCTTTTAAGATTTATTGAAATTTGTTTTGGGTAATAACATAGGCTCTATACTGAAGAATGTTACATGTGCACTTGAGAAGAAATGTGTATTCTGCTAGTGTTGGAGTGTTCTTTTTCTTGTTAGTTCACTTTATTTATATATTTTCACTCACATATTGTTAGTATTCACATATTCACAAACTTACCAATACGTGGAATACTAACACTGACCTGAGGTGTCTAAGAAAACAACTTCCTCTAAAAAGATTGATACAGGCACCTCTGGGTGAAAAAAAGGTGCATCCTCCAAAGCAACAATATTGTTCTATAGATGTCTATTAGGTCTAGTTGGTTTATAGTACTGTTCAAGTACTCTGTATCCTTACTGATCTTCTGTTTAGATGGTCTACCCATTATTTTAAGTGGGGTATTGAAGTCTCCAACTATCATTTCTCCTTTCAGCTCTGCCAGTGTTTGCTTCACAGATTTTGGGGTTCTGTTGTTCAGTGCATATTCATATATGTATTTTTAATAGTAATTTTTCTACTTCATTCGTAATATTTAGTTGAAGACAAAAAATTTATTGAACTTATTAAAACTACCTCTTTGGGACGCCTGGGTGTCTCAGTGGGTTAAATGTCTGCCTTCAGCTCAGGTCATGATCCCAGGGTCCTGGGATTGAGTCCTGCATCGGACTCCCTACTCAGCCGGGAGTTTGCTTCTCCCTCTACCTGCTGCTCTCCCTGCTTGTGCGCGCTCTCTCTCTCTGACAAATAAATAAATAAAATCTTAAAAAATAAAAAAATAAAAAATAAAATAAAACTACCTCTTCACCTCTTCTAAGTGGCATACCATATAAGATAAAATTTATACTCTATTACACAATTTCTTTTCCAAATCACCACAGAAAAATAATTTGAAACTCTAAAGACTTGGATAAAAGTATTTTATATTACAAATGTCATAATGTTTGTTCATTAAATCTAATTAGTAAAATATACAGGATATGTCTTATAAATACAAGCTATCCACATTCAATGTGAGTTCAATTATGTAAGTCCTGAAATATGTAAGATTAATATAAACTGTGGCATTTTAGATTGTTAATAAATTCACCTGTTAAAAATGTTCCAAAATACATGACAACTAAAAATACCATATTATCCTTAGGGGAAAAGGGAGAAGATTAATTAATAAGAAAGTCTAGATATTCTCTCACCTACTTCCAAATATTGGAAAATTCCTTTTACATTCTATCTAAGCAAATACTACTACTTCTTCCAAAGAGAATAATTCTAAAAGGCACTAGGTATATTAAATATTACCTCATTTTTTTCTTGTTTAGCCGGTCCTGGATTCTGTGTTCCATTTGCAGGCTCTTTTTCTGAAACTGAACTCTGGCCCAGGATTTCACTGCTTATAGGCCGCTGTGCCTCAACGGGTGTATCACTTCTTTCAGAAAGGTGCAAGAAAACAAACAGGAAGAGGTAGGGGTGGAGGAAAATGTACTCTAGTTAGAGAAATTTTAATTAACAAAATGAATACTTAATCTAAATGTTTATCAAATGTGAAAAGATAGATTTTTAAATCTTCCTTTCTTAAGGGTACTATGTAAGAGTTTTGTTTTTTTTTTTAATAGAATGTGCTTATAACAGAAGTGCACTGGATTATTAAGCAAGGAGGGTAGCGGCTCCAGTCTAAAACGAGATGTGTGGTCTTGTGAAAATCACTTACATTCTCTGTGGCTATAAATTGAATTGAATAAGCTGGATGACCTAATGCCTGAATTTTCTTCATGTATCTTAATCTGTGACTTTCTTATGCAAACATTAATTTTTTTCCCTCCAATACATTTCAATAAAATTTTAAGAACTGTTAAGGTTTTATTAAAAGACTGTCTTTGGTTTATTTGTACTTAACATAAAAGCTAAATATACATCTTTCCAATATTTTTAATGTATACTAATTAGTAAGCTTAATATCATATGTCAGGTTGTTTCTAATATTCTTCTAAACACTAGCAATTTCTACTTTTCATAGTTACTCTGTTCAAAATTTTTAACATCATCCAAAGATGATCAATTCCACATTTATATAGATTACCTGTTGGCACAAGGCACCATGGGGACATGTACAAAAGTAAAATGGTCTTTGCCTTAAAGGAATCTGATTATGGGATGGCTTCATAATGGCCTCTCCAGGCAGAAGTATGTTAAGACATAACAAATTACAGGTCTAGGGTTCAGGAAGCAGAGCTAGTCATCCTCAGAAAGGCACCATTGGTTAGAAGCTTTCTGCTAAGTATCTCAACACACAGAATCACACATGTACCCAGAGGAGGAAGTAGAAAGACCTGGGAAGTTTTCAGCTACTAGTCAGTGCTGTAACCTGCTAATGACCATAAGAGGTCCCATTTTATGTCCACAAGACAGATTTTCTCTAAGCGTGATTAACTGTATAGTGATAGAATAAAATGACTTTCATAAGGTAACATTTAATTTTGCAATTTATATAGCATTTTCACATGCATTATCTCACTTAACTTGCACAGTAACTTATGAAATAAGTTGTAACTACCATTTCACAGATGAGGAACAAGTGATTTTCCTAAAATTGTATAGTGGGTAAATGAAACTAGGATTCGAATCCAGATCTTCAGGATCCAAAAGCAATGCTGACCCACTGCTGAGAATTTATATATTTTTACCATTTAATTTTGAGACCATTACACTGAGTAGCCAAAGCTTGTGTATTTCAACTGATGTGAAAAGCTGTCTTTACAAAACACTACATACTCCCTTATAAACCTTTCTTTCGTGTTTTATCTTCTTGTTAACCATAGTAACTCAATCACTATACCCGGATGCATCATGGTTCTAGCACAGAGTAGACACTCAAATATTTTTAAACAAATATTGACTTCAAACACGAATTACCACAAATAAGAGGTTTCTTTATGTGGCATCTTCAACATAATTATCTAATTAAGCTTCCCAATATGTTTCAATTACACCTCAAATATTTTTAAAAACAAGGTTAACTTTTTCCAAAGTAAATTTTTATACTTTATCCACACCACAGTAGCCCTCCATAGCATGTTATTAGGAGCCCTTTTGACATACTGTCCTTATCAGGAGTATGAAGGGGAGAAATTTATATTTACTAAGCACCATTCACATACTTGCCTTTCTGCTAGGAGCTTTATCTCACTTTGCAAGTTAACACCTTATTTTATAGAGGAGGTCTTTTAGGCCTAGAGAGATTAAGGAACTATCTCAAGGTCACACAACTACTAAATGGCAAAGCTATTGTTCAAACCCAAGTCTGGCTCCAAGGATCATGTTCTATTCATTATTCCACGCTGTTTTGCTTCGTTAAGTCTTCCAATTTGACAAGCATGACAGATGTTTTCTGGGTTACTGCTACTGCTCAGCTAATAACACATGTATTATTCACTTTCTGATATGTCACTTTTTTACCTCTCTGTTTATTCTGTAATCTAGTAATTTATACTCCACTTTTTTACATCTTTATCCAGTCATTCCTCAATTTCTACTACTTTCTTTACATGAGCAACAGCACACGTAGAGTCAGATCTAGCTGGATTTTTGTGTGTCTCCTTTCCACACAATCCCACTGGTGTACAAGTCCAAACACGCCATTCATTATACTAACCAAGAAGCTCTTCTTATGCACTCAGAAGAAAAACAGCAGCTCCCCCAGAACTGAAGTTCAACATCCCAAACAATGAAAATTTTCTTTAAAGATATTGGAAAGTCCAGGATAAGTTTAAGATAGTCTCTACCAATGCTCATGACTCTATTTCTTTGGGATCTAGATAACAGGAAACTCCTATATTAAGTTATATGCATCCATTTTTATGATTAGATATCATCTCTTTCCAGTAGAGCAAAAAGAAGCCTTAAGAAGTCACCCTAGGCTTTAGCAAGTCACTTATCATCCTAAAATTCCCCCTTCTCTTTAAGGAACATTAAACAAGATATCACAACCCCCTCCTCTGCAATCTCATAGCAACTCAACAGAAAATAATCTCAGGGCTGTGAGATCAAGCCCCACATCAGGCTCTGTGCTGGGTAAGGAGCCTGCTTAGGATTCTCTCTCTCCCTCTGTCCTTCCCCAAACCTCCCTTTCTAAAAAAAGACTAAAAAATAAAAATTAAAAAAAGGGACTTGAAAATTAAACATACACACACACAATCTCACACTTGTGAATATTTTCTAATTTTTACAAGCAAATATTTACCGTTCAGGGGATTCTTCATAAATACTGTGACATTCTGTATTCTCAAGCATGAGACTTCTACTGAGGTTTTGCACACCTGGATAATGGAAGTTAGCAAAGGAGTGTGACATTGGAGAAGTTTTGTTTCCAAGGTCTGAGATTCTCTTATCATGACTGGTTAGTCCACAAGTGAGGCCATCTAAAGCAGGATTCAGAGAGCGGGTCATATAGGCATCAGCTGATTGAGGCCTTCTCATTGGAGATGATGGATAGGGAGAAAGTTTGCTGATAAGAGGAGTCAAAAGATCAGCATATGCAGCTTTTGTAGGTTTCAGAAGTTTGTCAACATGAATATTAAGCATTTTCTGTTCAAAAGCACAAGAGAAGACAGAAGATGGGAGATTCTGAAGCCATGACAATAAACTCAGATCCAAGTCATCACAACCATTACCACACAAAAGGTCAATGCCAAGAAGTACTTCACTTTCTGTAATTTCTTCTCCAGTTGCTTTACTTTGACAAAATTCTACACAGCATTCATAAAGTAGACCCTTCATTACAAGCTGAAATAAACGATTGTTACTTGCTTTAAAACCAGCCTCACTTAGCTTCCTATCAGCAGGGATGAATTCTGCAACCATGACACAAGCCTCTTCAAAACAGTGAACTCTTGCAGTGCTGGGATTCCAGTCCTTAAATTCAGCATGATTGGTCAGACGAGGCAAAGTCAAAAGCAAACAGAGCTTGCTATAATCATCTTTAGAAGGACAGTACTCTTCTAGGGCATGCAAACATTGCACAGCTTCTTGCATGGTAAATTCCAGCTGTAAGAAAAATTTAAGTGATCACTATAAAGAGAGATGCTGTGAGATATGAAAACAAGAGTATTTTGTTCAAATACAATGATACTTTACAAACTTTCATGTACTATTCAACTGCAAAAGGATAAATTCTACTGTCCCAGAATACTCATATAACTTGGAAGATATTTAACAACTTTCAAGTCAGGAATCAAAATTCTTTTCACTACTAAAAGAAAAATATTAAACAATTTGGTTAATTAGTAAATTAAACTCTTACTATAAAAATAGTGTTCCAGTTCAGGCTTGACTATCATTCTCAAATGTGTAATTTTTTAAGGTCAAGAATAATTGAGCTCTCTAGAAATGAAAACTGAAGCATGTCAATATTCAATTGTTTATATAGCTTGCTATCACTCCACCTTACCCAAAAGCAAAAGTGACATTCTCAAACTTGCCATAAGAGAAATTTGTGTGGAGAAAGAAAGGAAATTAAAAAGAAAGAAAGAAAAAAACATTTACAGTTCATTTACTACAAAAACAGAATGAAACAGAATAAAGGAAGCTTAGCTTAGATTACAATAATTTGCTTACTGAATATTATCTTAGACTCAAACTTTTAATGATGTAAAGCAATCTTAGAACTTATGTATCCACCTTTCTTCATCTTACATATGGAAAACGTTAGGGAGCAGATTTAACTGAAGTAATGCAGTTGGTTAGTGACAAAAACAAAATAAAAATTAGGTCCTTTTACTTACATTCCAGAGTTCTTTCCACATTTAAACATCATTATCTGACAAACATTTCTCTATTATACATGAAAGTTCTCATTGTAATATCTTTTGAGTTTATCTTAGTGAACACCTCCTGGCACTTAGTAAGTTCCCTTGGTTTGGATGTAACAATACTACTATTAAAACTTTAAAAATAACTTTCTAATCAAAAAACCCTCATGGAGCACCTGGGTGGCTTGGGCAGTTAAGTATTTGAGCTCAGGGTCCTGGAATCAAGCTGTGCAGGCTCCTTGCTCCATTGGGAGTCTGCTTCTCTCTCTTGCGCTCCCTCTGCCCTTCCTTGTGCTCGTGCTGGCCCTCTCTCAAGTAAATAAAATCTCAAGAAAAAAATAAATGTTTAAAAAAATCCTTTGTATTGTTAAATTTAAATTGTCATAAACGCATAAAGATTTTATCAAAAACCACCTCTGTTGTGCTGAGCACTGGGTATTGTATTTAAGTGATGAATCACTGGATTCTGTACCTGAAACTAATATTACACTGTATGTTAACTAACTAGAGTTTAAATAAAAAGCTGGAGGAAAAAAAAACACCTCTGGTAAATGTAAATACTGAAAAAACAGAAAGAGAAGGTAAACATAATCCACTTCTGGGATAAGAAAAAAGCAACAATGTAGCATCTTTAAGTCAAACATCTACTGCAATCTAAATCACTTTAAATAAGAGAAGAGCACATACTCACCTACAAGCCAGCCATTCACTTATCATCTTTGTCTAAATCTTGGAACAAGTTTAGAAGCATTACAGACTGAAAGCACTACAGCTGCAAAAGAGTAAAATCTTACCCCATCCTACTTCAAAAAAACTTTGAAAATTCATGATACTAATCTTTTCTTTTAGTGAATAAAATACTTATGACTGAAACAAGACTATGGCGCAAACCTTCAGGAATAAAAATCTTACATGCTGGGGCTCATCTTCTGCTGACATTGCATTGTTAACACATAAAGCTTCTAAAAACTTCTGCTTCAGGATAATATAACGAAACCTGTGAAAAATAAAATATGAAACATTAAAATTAAAAAGCTGAGTTACAGGAATGTCAAAGGTTGGAAATGAAACCCAAGTCCCGAGAGCAACAGAGGTCATATTTGTTCCAAAGGACTAATTATTCCTTTAAAATAATTTTTTTAAAAAGTTAATTTTTCAATGTCTCATAAATCAAATATACTTATAAGTTAGTATACCTACCTTTGCTTTCAAAAAATTCTTAAAATTCTTAAAAGTTTATCACATTGAGGCCACAATTTCAGAAGTAAATACAATTTAATACTCAAAGTAAGGATTTTTATTTCCAATATTAATTCTGAACAAAAACCAAGTTTTATGGAAGATGTCAAATATTATCTAATATGAAATCAAAGTCCTTTACATTCAAAATGCTTTCTTAATGATTTATTTTCTTTTATTATTTTGTATTTTATTCAAAATATGTCTTTTTTTCTCTTCGAACATGGGAATGGTCTAATAAAAAGCAGGCTGAAAGACTGTAAAAAAATAAACATTTCTGAAAACTCATAAAATAACCATAAACTTTAAAACTTTTTTTTTTAAGGAGGCTCGACCATGAAGCCCAACATGAGGCTTGAACTTAACAACTATGAGATCAAGAGCTGAGCTGGGATCACAAGTCAGATGCTCAACCGACTGAGCCACCCAGGTGCCCCTTAACCTTAAAACTTTTTGACAAGATGTTTCAGGGAGAAGAGTCTACTTGACTTGCCTAAGAATTAAAAAATGTTGGATGCCTTAAGCACCTTAAAGAAAAATTATTTCTAAGGACTAAAAATAGTAATGAACCTTCAGTCATTCTTTCAACATTGTTATGGTAGCAAATATGTGTCCAATAAAACAAAATCCTTGCCTTCAAAAAGAGGGTCATCTAAAAAATTGTATGAAATATGTACACTGTTTCAGTAAGGTCTCAAAGGAATGTGAAACCAATTCTATCAGAAGGGGTGGGAAGTATAAGGAAAGTCTTATAAGAGCTGACTCTTAGAAGATGACCATGTGTGTGCTATGTAAAGGCAGGAGACAGTGAAAGGAATACTATTCCAGATGAATGAAGAATGTACAGAAGCAAACAGATATCAAATAGCACCAGTGTTACGAATAGAGGATCAAAAACAATATAAGACCGTACTTCCATTAATGGTGGAATAACTTGTATCTGGCTAACTTTTCTGCAGATAACAATGATAAATGCTACATCAAATTTAAAAAAAATAAGTACTTGAAAGCAATGAAGAACAACAAAAAGCTGGCACAATGAGAGGGAAGTCAATCCTTGAAAAAAAAAAGAACCTTTGGAATGAGATTCAAGGGTATAAGGTCTTCTGGCTGGGGGCACTCTCCAGTCAACACAATGTAAGCTAAAACTCAAGTAGAAAGTTGCAGTTTAGCTTTCTTGAAAAGTCAGCAAAAACGGCTGGTACTGCAAGAGTAGATGAAAAGCAGGGAGACATCTAAAAAAGAAGGAAGCCCTAATGAAAAATACACCAAAATCTATTATATAAACTCAGCCCAAATCTTTGGCTGTCCCTGAAACTATGAAGATGCAAAGGGCACTCCAAGGAGCCCAGGGAAAGCAACAGATGGAAGCCTAATTAACTGAACAAAGATCTCAGCTGACATCCATTAAGAGAGAATGTAACCGAGTGAGAATGTAACCAACTAACTGCATGAAAAAAAGTCAACATTTTTCAAAGATAACAGAATCCAGAGTCTCAGCAATGAATCTACAGTATGCAGAATACATTTTAAAAATGACTAGATATATTAAGATAAATAAAAGTGACTCACAGTTAAGAAAAAGGCAATCAATAGAAGTTGAGCCTAAAATGACCTAGAAGTTGGAATTAGCAAACAAAGACTATTAGCAAGCAATAGCTACTATAAATCTGTTCAAGGACTTAAAGGGAAATACAGTCACAATGAGTAAACAGATGAAAATATCTCAGCAGAAAAATGATAAAGGAAATTCTGAAATGGAAAGGTATAATTATCTGAAATGAAAAATGCATTGTTTATGAGCAGACTTGTAATAGCAGAAAAAGGCAATGGTGAACACCGATGGTAAATCAGTAGAAATAATCCAGACTGAAGAATACACAGGAAAAAAAAAGGTTTTAAAAAAAGGAACACAACCTCAGTCCTGTGGGACAGTATCAATCATCTAATACTGCATAGAATCCCAGGAGGAAAAGAGAAAAGAGCAGAAAAAATATTTGAAGTAATGGCCAAAAGCTTGCCAAATTTGATGAAAAATATAAACTTAGAGATTCAAAAAGTTCAGCAAACCCTAAGCAGGGAAAATACAAAGAAACCACACATGAGCACATCATAATCAAACTGCTGAAAGCCAATGATAAAATATTACTGCCAGAGTCAGGAGTTGGAAGGGTAGGCAGAACAAGTGAAGAGGATCCAAAGGTACAAACTTCCAGTTAGAAAGTAAGTCATGGGGATATAATGTACAGGATGGTGACTACGGTTAATAATGCTGTATTGTACATTTTAAAGTTGCTAAAAGAGACATTAAGAATCTTCCTCACAAAAAAGAAGTTTTTGTAGATATGTACGGGGATGAATAAATATTAACCAGACTTACTGTGATGATTTCACAATATATACAAATATCCAATCACTGTATTGTAGACCTGAAACTAATATAATGTTATTTATATGTTACCTCGATAAAAGAGAAAAAAAAAGAAAAATCTTGAAGGCAACCAAAAAAAAAAAAAAAAGAAAGAAAAAAGAAATAAAGTGAATCAGGATACAAACACAGCTAAGTGTTCATAAGAAATAAGAAATAATGGAGGCCAGAAGACAACAAATCATAACTTTAAAATCTTCATACTTTATGAAGAAACAACTGTTTCAGATATGGCGCTTGTGACTTTTTGTAGACACTGTCAAAAAAGGTAGGTTTATATATAAGATTTCCAATCAATTGAAGTACATGCAACTTGCCCTCAATTCAATTCAATTGGATTGATTACACTATTTTCTAGGAAAGGTAACAGTTTTGTTTTTAAATTTTTGTTTATTGTTTTGTTCTGCTAAGCCTCTACCAATGATCAGACATTAAAAGCTTCACAAGAAATCTTACCTTTTTTTGTCAAATTTTTCCATACATTCTAGAGGCTGAATGAACTGAAGAACTTCATCCCATTGACCATCAAGGATTAGCTGCCTATATAAAGAAAAAAACCCATGCATGTTATCAAATTTGGGTCATACTAACTAAAAGCAGAATAAATATGACACCATTAAAACTTCAGTCTGAAGTCTGTAATGAGGTTAACATTTTACATGGCTCCTCAACCACTATAAATACATTTTTCACAACTTATTTGTAACAACATACCCTACATGAGAAGAATTTGTGACCTGCAACCTCTTCTCATTCTAATACACATGTGTGTTTTTCATGTATAAAAAAACATTGGGCTAAGTCTAAAAGTTCCTTTATTTTCCTATTCATCTTACAGTTTTAAAGTTCTTCTGTATTATTTAGGGGCCAGTGCGTGGGTATGCTCCAGACTCACCAATCAGTGGTTCTTAATTGGGACAATTTTGTCCCCAAGACATCTGGTAATGTTTGGAGACATTTTGGGTTGTCACAATTGCGGGGTGCTATTGGCATCAACTGGGTATATAGTCAGAGATGCTACTAAACATCCTACAATGCACAGGACAACCTGCACACCCCCACACGACTAAGAATTATCCGGCCCAAAATGTTACTAGTGCTGAGGTTTAGAAATCCTGCTCTAAACTGTGATTTCTACCTCTCTGAGGCATTTGACACTAAAATTTATACTCTGAAAATAAAAACAGCAAGGAATAAAACAGATTTCATCCTACTTGAGTGGTCTATGGGAACTTCCAAAAGTTTTAAAGCATTCTTATTACTGCTCTTTTTATACTAGCAATTTCCCTATTTTTGGCTTTCAGAACAGTAAAATTTTAAAAGGGCAGGAGGATCTATATTGGATTGCCAACTTTTGAGTCTGCGAATAAGGAATATTAATAAAAAGCAAACATAATATATATCATAATCATTTTATAAAGAACTATTTTAATATTTAAAAAGTAGGAAGGACATAATTTCAAAGGTTAATCCTTTAAGATGAATACATTTAATTTAAAAACTTACTCTTCTATAATTCCTTGCATTTCACCTCAGACCAGTAAAAAAACTTCATCCCAATACCCAACAGGTTCTTCAAAGCAGGGTATTTGAGAGCCACTGCTAAATTCAGGAGAAGCAATGCTTGAAAGAGGACCAAAAGAATATGGCCTCAGTACTGGTTCCTGGGGATTATCACCGACTAAGCTCCCCAGCGCTAAATGACATTCATAATACCAAATACAGAGAAGTTCAAGCAATTTAAATAAATTCTCTTAAAATATTTTAAGTTCCTTTTCATGACTTCGGGATACTTCATCTTTTAAGGCTTTCCAAGTCACAAAGTGCCACATGTCCGAGAATCTGTACTCTTTGTCGAAGGATATTCAGTATCACGTAAGCAGAGAATACATTTCTGTCTGGAAATTTGGGTTTTTCTGTTTCCATCCAATTCAAGTTAGGATATATTTAGCTTCCCATTTTAGCAAATATGTTAATTCCCTTTTGCTCTGCAATTCCAAGAATCCTGTTCTAAGGAAATAATCCAATATATAGAAAAAGCCATATGTATAAAAGATGCTCAAAAGAGCACTTATTTAAGATAAATTGAAATAATTTGTCTAAAAACAAGGGAACCATAAGGAAATTAAATTGAAAAATTTTATAGTATAAATTTGTAGTAACACAGGGAATCCTCATGATGTTAATGGATAAAGGATACTAAATTATAAATGCAAGAGAACTGCTGGTTTTTTAAAAATATGTACAGAAAATTATTAGTATGAAGTCTGGATGGTGGGTGATTTTTCTTCTTCATTTTTGTATATTTTCTATAATGAATAGGTTTATATTCATTTCTATGGCAAAAAAAATGGTATTGCCGAAATATTATACCTTCCTAGAGTCCCCGATTTCTTACTCAAGTATTTTCGGTGATGACACCACAACCATAAGGGAGTTGTGAATCCAGTTTTTTTTAATGGACCTCTGGATCTTACTACTGAAAACGTTTTATAGAGAACATTACTTTGCAAATGTTCCCTTATAAAAACAAGCATTATATTTAAAAATTATACTAATAGGGGCGCCTGGGTGGCTCAATTGTTTGGGCGTCTGCCTTCAGCTCAGGTTGTGCTATCAGGGTCCTGGGATAAAGGCCCACATCAGGTCCCTCCTCAGCAGGGAGCTGCTTCTCCCTCTCCGCCCCTCTTGTGCTCTCTCTTGCTATCTCTGTCACTATCTCTTAAGGAAATAAAATCTTTTAAAAAATGACTTTAAAAATTATACTTATGTAGCCTTCTTATGATTAAAAATGTCTACCTGTAATACACATTTATTACCTTAATACTTCTTTAAAAGAGCTACAAAACTCATATTAATGAAATCATACCTCAGAAAAAGCATATCATCTGAAAATAGGCCATTTATGACTCCACTTTCCTTCTCAAGGGCCAACATACTTATGTGAAGCTTCTTTGAATTCAAGAAGTCTAAAATTAGCTTAATGATTTCAACCTCTTTTACATTCACTGTTTCTTCAGCCGTCATGTTGATAGCCTAAATATTAAACAGAACAAAAACAAAAATTAGTCCTACTGTTTTATTTCTAAGTGTTATTAACTGTCTGGAAACTACACATTAGAGATTTCTTGGAAATATTTAGTACAAGTATTTTGAAGTGAAATTAATTTAATATATATCAAAATCAGTCATTCTTGAAGGTGTAATAAAGGTTACGGCTGTAAATTTTTTTAAGTCCTTATTTTTAAGAGATACATAATGGAATAATACAGATTAAATGATATAAAGTCTACAATTTGCTTCATAACAATACAAGAAGGGACTGGGAGGGTGCCTGGGTGGCTCAGTGGGCTAAAGCCTCTGCTTTCGGCTCAGGTCATGATCTCAGCGTCCTGGGATCGAGGCCCGCATCGGGCTCTCTGCTCAGCGGGGAGCCTGCTTCCTCCTCTCCCTGTCTCTCTGCCTGCCTCTCTGCCTACTTGTAATTTCTCTCTCTGTGTTAAATAAATAAATAAAATCTTAAAAAAAAAAAAAAAGAAGGGACTGGGAGGAAGTAAAGAGAAACAAGTAATCATGACTATTGAAGTGGGGTAATGGGTAAATGAAAGTTCATTTATATTTGCTGTGTCTCCCTATTTGTGCTATTTGTGTCTACCAAATTAATCTGTTGAAATCCTAATCTCCAAATTGGTGGTATTAGGATGTGGAACCTTTGGGAGGTGATTAGTGGGATTAGTGTCCTTCAAGAGGCCCCAGAAAGCTAGCTCAACCCTTCCACCTTGTAAAGATGCAATGAGAATACAGTAGTCCGCAACCAGAAAGAGAGACCACATCAGAACTGACCATGCTAACACTCTGATCTTAGATTTCCAGCTTCCAAAACTGTGACCAATAAATTTATGCTATTTATAAGCTACCCAGTCTATGGTATTCTGTTAACAGCAACCCGAATGGACTGAGACAGTATTATTCTATTCTTACACATGTCTAAAAATTTGCTATAGTAAAGAATATTTTAAAAAATCACTAATAACCAAATCATGTTTAGCTATGTTCTAAATAATCTGCTCTAGGTATATACCCATTCCATAAACACTTACTGTTTTTTCTCTGTGACAGGCACTGTTCTATACTTAGGAGACACTGGCCTTGTCCTTAAGAAGTTTATAGTCTAGCAGCAATATGTAAAATGTTGTACCTTGTACTTTGGAGCCAAACAAAGTAAGGCTGGTTAAAAAAGTGCAACTTGAAGTCCTGTTGGTACTATGAACCTAAACGTGAAACAAAGATATTTCAACTCTCTACAATCTCTTCTAACTTTTAGTGTTCAGTGTTCAGTGATACAACTAAGCACATAGGTTATTAATTCATAAAGATTTAGAATGATGAGGAATTCTGAAGATCATTTCACAGATGAGCCCACACAAGTTAAAGGGCCTAACTTGTTGCAATTTTCAAACATCAAGGCTCAGAGCAATACAAAAGACTACCATGCTAAGGGGATTAGCTGCAAAGACACATCATCAGATCAAATGGACATCTTTCTTACAGGACCAACTAACTTTAACCAAGCTCACAGAAACACATACATGTATGCAAACATGTTAATTTTTTTCCAATTTGTTTTATCAGTCAACTCCTTCATAATGAGAAGTATAAATGTCTAGCATACTAGAATGCTATCAGGTGAGTACATATTCTCTTTTAGAGAATAGGGTAAACAAGGGACAGAACATGGAAAGATAATTGTATGATTCAAATATTAAATGACATCAGACTAAGTTAATCTCCTATTATCCATCTCCAACAGTAAGGACATGCTTGCCTCAAGAAACAAACAAATCACCAAAAAACAAAAAACAAAAAAAACAAAAAAAATCACAACAGCGCAGCTGCCCCAGTTCCACATGCTTTGAGTTTCTCTTTGCTTTCTTCTGATCTGACCATCCTCCTTTTCAGAGACTTTGTTCAAAAGAGGATACACTAAAATTAACGATATTTCTACTCACGAAATTCTTTTTTTTAAAAAGATTTTATTTATTTATTTAACACAGAGAGAGAAATTACAAGTAGGCAGAGAGGCAGGCAGAGAGACAGGGAGAGGAGGAAGCAGGCTCCCCGCTGAGCAGAGAGCCCGATGCGGGCCTCGATCCCAGGACGCTGAGATCATGACCTGAGCCGAAAGCAGAGGCTTTAACCCACTGAGCCACCCAGGCACCCTACTCACGAAATTCTAATTACATTTCAGAAGTATCTCCTTGAGGTTACTCGTGAAGTACAATGATTAGTGATTTTAGCATTTCCCAAACTTCATGTAATTCTTACTAGCAAAAGCATGGCTTTAACTAATTTAGTGATCAGAAAAATAACTGCCCCCTCGATCTCTAAGTTCTTAGAGGGCACTTCACTTGTATTATTATGTATGTACCAACCATACAACCTAGTGCAGAACTGAGATGCAATTTTCTAATATTGTTCAATATACCCAGTGATACTGAACATTTTGTAAGCCTCCATTTAATAAATATTCAGTCTAAATATGGAGTAACTCTGGAGTTACGAATCTATGGCCATAGTCCCACTTTAAATCATAACTACAAGTTTAATACTGCCATCATTTCTGATTATTAAAGCCTAACAAATACTTATTTTACACTGACTTTACATTTAAATTTTGAATAGAGAAAATGTATCCTAATTAACCTAGAATTGGTCAGGGTTTTTAAAAAAATAAGCTTTTAATTCTAGACTGTGAACTTCCTAGTAGAAAAGTACAGTATTTTAACCACCGAACCAAGAATTTTAATTTTTAAATTTTATTTTATTTATTTGACAGAGCGAGAGTGCACAAGCAGGCAGACCAGCAGAGGGAGAGGGAGAAGCAGGCTCACTAAGGAGGGAGCCCAATGCAGGGCTTGACCCCAGGACCCTGGGATCACAACCTGAGCCGAAAGCAGTTGCTCAACCAACTGAGCCACCCAGGCGCCCCCAGAATTTTAATTCTTACAAAATTCACTGTTGCTGGATATAATATAAAACGCAAGTAAAGAGGGACAATGGTGGCTTATTCAGGGAGTGCCTTCAGCTCACATCATGATCTCAGAGCCCTGGGATCCTGAGATCCAGACTCATGTCAGCGGCTCCCCGCCTGTCTGCTTGTCTCTGTCCCTTTGCCCTTCCCCCGCTAGTGCTCTCTCTCAAATAAAATCTTTAAAAAACAAACTAAAACAAACATAGGTATATGCTAGATGACTAAATCTTATTCTTTTCTAACCACCCTGTATTACTGAAACATTTGTAGAGGCTCCCCAAATCCTAGCTATATAATTTAGAAATTAAGTACATTATAAATATGTTTTAAAGATAACATATAAAAACAGAATTCATTATATTTTTAATTTCAAACTATTAATCCCCACAAAGCTAGAATTTTTCTCTAATTCAGAAGAGTAGAATTCAATAATAAATGCTTCATGGAATGCCTGGATGGCTCAGTTGGTTAAGAATCTGCCTTCAAGGGCGCCTGGGTGGCTCAGTGGGTTAAAGCCTCTGCTTTCGGCTCAGGTCATGATCTCAGCGTCCTGGGATCGAGGCCCGCATCGGGCTCTCTGCTCAGCAGGGAGCCTGCTTCCTCCTCTCCCTGTCTCTCTGCCTGCCTCTCTGCCTGCTTGTAATCTCTCTCTCTGTGTCAAATAAATAAATAAAATCTTTAAAAAAAAAAAAAAAAAGAATCTGCCTTCAGCTCAGGTCATGATCCCAGAGTCCTAGAATTGAGTCCTACATCGGGCTCCTTGCTTGTCAGGGAACCTGCTTCTCCCTTCTGCCTTCAGCTCCCCTTGCTGATGCTCCTTCTCTCCCTCTCTGACAAGTAAATAAAAATCGAAAAAATAATAATAAATGCTTCATCCCCCATCCTCAGGGGAGATTTAAAACAGAGTTAACTGGCTTAGAAGCAACTGAAATTATCTTTTAAAATGAGATGCACAGGATGTTAAGTGTTCAACAAATGTTAGCTGAATAACTTAAGATGCAAAAATTAATGAAGAAAAGTCTCTAAAAAGGTACAGAGTAAATTATTTTCTTCCCTACTATTCTAAAAGCCGTTCAAAAGGATAGACAGGTGCCTGGGTGGCGCAGTGGATTGAGGATCCAACTCTTGGTTTTGGCTCAGGTCCGTGCTCAGTGGGGAGTCCACTTCTCCCTCTCCTCTGCCCCTCCCCCGTGCTCCTGCTTGCGAGAGCTCTGTCTCTCTTTCTCTAATAAATAAATAAAATCTTAAACAACAACAACAACAACAAAGAAAAAATAAAAGGATAAAGCTCTGGCCCTTTCATTTAGCCAAAGTTAGCTCTGACAATATCTTAGGTAGACACACCAGTCCATGGTACATGTGAACAATTACTCACCAGGCAGAATTTATGTAGGGCCAACAATAAAGTGTATTCTACTGAAACCAGAAAACAAAACAGGGAAAAAAAATCAGAATGTTTCAGTATTTCTATAATAAATGATAAATTTACCTATAAAAAAAATCACAAAAACATCTTTATGGATTTTCCTTTAAGAAATAAGTTTTTGCTTGTATCACCTCTGGACTAGGTGAATTAGGAAATAAGTTTTCTTTAATAATGAGTATGTCTGGACAGCAGCTGGAAGGTTGTTAGTATTTCAGCACTTAAATATAATTAATATCTATAGAAGCTGAATTTCAAATGAGGTCTTTATACTCATACTGATTCTTTTTTTTTTTAAAGATTTAAT
Organism: Ailurus styani; assembly: GCA_002007465.1. Classification (NCBI taxonomy): domain Eukaryota; kingdom Metazoa; phylum Chordata; class Mammalia; order Carnivora; family Ailuridae; genus Ailurus; species Ailurus styani. The sequence goes on along the minus strand of LNAC01000313.1, from coordinate 1,731,672 downwards.
TTATTTATTTGACACAGAGAGAGATTACAAGTAGGCAGAGAGGCAGGCAGAGAGACAGGGAGAGAAGGAAGCAGGCTCCCTGCTGAGCAGAGAGCCCGATGCGGGCCTTGATCCCAGGACGCTGAGATCATGACCTGAGCCGAAAGCAGAGGCTTTAACCCACTGAGCCACCCAGGCGCCCCTCATACTGATTCTTATCTTACTCAAATAACATTGAAGAATATATTAAGGGGCAAGAAATAAAATTATTTTTAGAAATCTAAGATTAAAGATAAAATGTTAACAAGAAAAAAATAATACTAATATATTCACTTCTATATATATTTCTATACGTGGATATGGAAAAAGTTTCATGAAAATATATCAGTGGTAGCTTTCTAATCAAATATAAATAGATATGATTTAAATGTTCCTTTGCAATGAGGAACATTTGAAGTGTTCCTTTACTCACTTGTAATACAGATTAGGAAGGAAGAAAAATGCACAAAGCTAAGAATGATTCACAAGTATGAGATTAAAGGAATCAAAGTATAGCCATTATGAATTTTATGGTCAAGAAAAGAGTGCTTAAGAAAGGCTCCATTAATCTCCAACTCCATCCCACCCAATAAAAACCACTCTCTTTAATCTTCCAAGTATTACAGAGTGCCTAACAATGAATAACACTGCCTTACCATTCCTGTTTACAGGCAAAATTGCAAATAAGGAAATAAAGTATTAGGAAGCCTTTTAATACATAATACAAGCCTCTTAAAACATAGAGATAAAGGGGCCCCGGGTGGCTCAGTGGGTTGAGCATCTGCTTTCGGCTTAAGTCATGATTTCAGGGTCCTCAGATCCAAGAGCCCCGGGAAGGTTGGGCTCCCTGCTCAGCAGGGAGTCTGCTTCTCCCTCTCCCCCTGCTCTCTGTTCCTCCCCCCCAATCCTGCTCTCTAATAAAAAAAAAATCTTTTAAAAAATGGAGAAGCAGATTTGTCATCTATCTTTTCAATAAAATAGCATTCTAAAAATCTGTTAACTGTAAATGTCTGGCCTTTGGAATTATAAATGTGATGCTCCAAGTTACTTAATCTCTACAGGCTTCAATTTCTTCATACATAAAACAAGAGGGTTAGTTTGGGCAATTTCTATTATTTCCTTTCAAATTTTATAAATTGCTTCAAGTCACATTTCAATTACAAGAAAGTATACATAAATTCCTAGTGGGAAAAAGTCTGGGATAATTATATGTCTTTAATCTATAAGGTCATTTTAATAAAAGGAAAGAAAATAGATTTTTTTTAAATCATATAAGCAAACAAAAGTCCTTCTAATTGCAAAATTCTGTCATGTCTGCTAATCAGCTAAGGTTTGTGACATGGATGTAGCATGTGTCCCTTCTTACTGTTGACAGCTGTGCTCTCTTCATCAATTATTCTAATTTACCTTCTGGAACTGTGATTAATTTTGGCCTAAAGACCAAATTATCTTTAAAGCAGGTGCAGCTTAATATAGCTATAAAAAGAAAAAAATTCAATTAACAAACTAAATGTTATGTATATACATAAAATATCTTTGGGAAAAAAAGAAAAAATTGATAAAAATGATTGTCTCAAAGGAAAACTGGTTAATTAAATAGGAATTAGAAGAAGACTTTCCACTATATCCCCTTTTGTACCTTTTTTGTATCATGTACAAATATTACTTATTCAAAAATGTAAGAGTAATAATTAATATGAAACATAAGTAATGAATTTCCCATTGCAAATTACTTGAAAATTCTAATTGCAAGTAACTGGAAGGAATTAGTAATATAGGGGCGCCCGGGTGGCTCAGTCCTTAAGCGTCTGCCTTCGGCTCAGGTCATGATCCCAGTGTCCTGAGATCCAGCACCAAATCGAGCCCTGCATCGGGTGTCCTGCTCAGCAGGAAGCCTGCTTCTCCCTCTCCCACTTCCCCTGCTTATGTTCCCAATCTCTCTGTTAAATAAATAAATAAAATCTTTAAAAAAAAAGGAATTAGTAATATAATGAATATAATGTGTTCATTTGTATGTAAAGAAGTAATATTTGAGAATGATTTGTAATTTTTTTATAACATAAGACCTCAGATCTGATTTAAATATTATTTCAGTCTTTCTTTATGAGATTAAAGTAGTTGTATTCTTTCCATATGCAAACCCACAAAAATTAAAAAGCATACTTAATCGCTCAAGAACTAAAAATTTACAAAATAAGCAAAACTATTTTTGACTTGGGATGCCTGGGTGGTTGTCGGTTAAGCATCTGCCTTCAGCTCTGGTCATGATCCCAGGATCCTAGGATGGAGCCCTGCATCAGGCTCCCTCTCCATGGGGAGCCTGCTTCTCCCTCTCCCTCTGCCTCTTGCTCTGCCTGCTTGTATTTTCTCTCTCTCCCTCTGTCAAATAAATAAAATCTTAAAAAAACAAAAAACAAAACTAGTTTTTACTCAGACTATGGAATTAAGTCCCACAACCCAGGGGTGGCTAGGTGGCTCCGTTGGTTACTGTCTAAGTTTGGCTGTCATAATTTCAGGGTCCTGGAATCAAGCCCCCCAGGCTCCGTGCTCAGCAGGGAGTCTGCTTCTCCCTCTTTCTCTGCCTCTCCCCCTGTTCATGCTCCCTTTCTCAAATGAATAAATTAAATCTTTATTTAAAAAAGTCCCATAACCCTGAAAATGTAAAGAAAAAACTGTCAAATCTGGTACTAAAAATGTATTCCATTTGTAACAGAAGTTGCCATAAACAAGTTAAAAGACAAAGGACAGGGGCACCTTGGTGGCTCAGTCAGTTAAGCCTCTGACTCTCGGTTTGGGCTCAGGTCATGGTCTCAGGGTTCTCAGACTGATTTCTGCCAACAGGCTCTGCACTCAGCAGGGAGTCTGCTTGAGATCCTCTCTCTCCCTCTGCCCGCCCCACTCTCTCTCTCTCAAGTAAACCAATAAATCTTAAAAAAAAAAAAAAAAGACAAAGGACAAAATAGGAACATAACACACATGAACAGTTAAATAATTACCACTGAGAACATATAAACAGCATCTTCAAATCAATACCCCCCAAATTCCAGTTGAACAGTGAGCAAAGACTACAGACAATTCACAGAACTATAAAAGACCAATAAATTTATGAAAAGATGTTCAACATCACTAGTGATATTAAAATAAGATACCATTAATGGCCCACTAGTTTTGCAAAAAAGGCTTGATATCTAGTGTTGGCAAGGGCGTGAGTAAATGCCCTTTCACATATTGTGTTAAGAATGTCAATTTGGGGCACCTGGGTGGCTCAGTTGGCTAAGCATCTGCCCTCAGCTAGGGGTCATGAGGTCATGATCCTATAGTCCTGAGATCAAGCCCCAAGTTGGGCACCCTGCTCGGCGGGGAGTTACTTCTCCCTCTGGGTCTTATCCTGCTCATGCTCGTTCTCTATCAAATAAATAAAATCTTTTAAAAAAGAAAGGATATAAATTGGGACAAACTTTTTGAAAGAGAATATGACAACATGAAATTTTTACCTATGAAAATTTTAAATGTTTATACTCTGACTTACCAATTCCAATTCTACTTCTAGAAACCTATCTTAAAAAAGTACTTGCAAATATACACAAGGTACATATACAATGGTGTTCCTTGAAGATCCACTTATAATAGAGAAAAATCAGAAATGAATTGAGCTCTCATCAATAGAATTGTTAAATTATGGTAAATTCATTAATATAGAATACAGATGCATCCTCACAATACAAAAGCACATCACAGAACAATATAGCTATCAATAAATATTTGCTGAATGGATAAATATAAATAGGTCCACTTAATTTTTTTAAAGGGAAGATCTGATATCCATATCTAAATAAATAACAAAGAAAGGTCTAGTGGGATACATACCAAACTGTTAAGAATGGTTACCTCTGAAGATAGGAATGGTATTGGATGCAAGGCATAAAACTAGGAAGAGAAAGGGGCTGAAGGGAGACTGTTTTACTCTTTATCATTTGTATTATCAGAACGGTTTACAAACATTCATGTATTACTTGTATGTTTATGCACACATTTCTTGCACATATACAATTTTCTAATTTTAAAAAGAAAAAAACAAAAAAAGAAAAAGAAAAAAAACTATGAAAATTATAGGATTAAATATGAAATGTTCTCTTCTACATCAACCTACCAACTAGAACAGAATCCCAAAGATAAGATTAACTGCTATGTTTACAATGCAAAAACTACTGGGTACTATTCTAAGATCTTTACTCATATTGTTTAAGTGATCCTTATAACAATCTTATGAGATAGGCAGTTTCATTCTCATTTAACAGATGAAGACCCTTGGTTTTGTAAGTTTAAGAAATTAACCCAGTATCTGGGGCACCTGGCTGGCTGAGTCAGAAGAGCATGCAACCCTTGATCTCAGGGTTGTAAGTTGAAGTCCTACATCTATACTGAGTGTAGAGATTAAATAAATAAACTAAAAAAAACTAACCCAGTATTTATATTAAGACTAAACATGTATTTCACAAGCAGCTAAATACTTCTTTCAGAAGTGTGTCAAGACATATATCCTGGTATCAGCATCCATGTTGACACCGATCAGAAAATCTTTAAAAAGTACCAGAGGGTGGGACACATGGGTGGCTCTGCCTGCCTCTCCCTCTGGCTTGTGCTCTCTCTGACAAATAAATAAATAAAATCTGTAATAAATAAACAAACAAATAAAAAATAAAGAGTACCAGAGGGCACCTATTTAATGGGGTAGCAAAACAAAGGGGAGGCAATTTATATGGTTAATAATCTATATACAGTATATATAGTGTATATATATATATATATAGTGTGTGTATGTGTATATATATATATATATATATATTTAATCTTTATCTTGGTAGCCAGACAAGAAATTGTCTCCCTCTCCCCAAACATATCCTAAGCTTTATAGCGATGAAAATTAGGATTTCTGACAGAAATACAGATACAGAGAGGACAGACAAAGAGAGAGAAAGAAAAGGAAAAAGGGTAGGAAAAGGAAAGGAAGGAAATACAGTAGCCAAAGGTTATAATTCCAGAGCAAGACTGGAAACTGTGAGATTCTGAAGCTCTTTCGTCTATATCACACTAATTCCCAAGAAAGTGAAGGGCAAAAGTACCTTACAAAAACAAGGAAAGAGGGCGCCTGGGTGGCTCAGTGGGTTAAAGCCTCTGCTTTCGGCTCAGGTCATGATCTCAGCGTCCTGGGATCAAGGCCCGCATCGGGCTCCCTGCTCAGCGGGGAGCCTGCTTCCTCCTCTCTCTCTGCCTGCCTCTCTGCCTACTTGTGATCTCGCTCTCTGTCAAGTAAACAAATAAATAAAACTTTGAAAAAGCTTCATAGTACTGAAATAATTTTTAGAAATTATTCCAACAGGGACACCTGGGTGGTTCAGTTGGTTAAGCATCTGCCTTCAGCTCATGATCATGAGCTGCCTAAGTCAGGATCCTAGGCTCCTTACTCAGCAGGGAGCCTGCTTCTCCCCCTGCTTGTGCCCTCTCTCTTTTTCTGACAAATAAATACAATCTTTTAAAAAAATTATTCCAACAGAGGACCCTAGTTTTATGATCTTCCACATTATTTTTCTATTAAACAATATTAATAGGGTAGGTAAACAGAAGTCTGCATTAATAAGTCTAATCAGACTTTTAAACATGCACCTTTAGCTAGAGAGACAAAAAGTATTAGCCCAACTGTGTAAGAAACTAAAATAAAAGCAGTTTTACTTTTCATCTTTAAAAAATCTCTCTAGGCCTAATAAAATATACTTTAACCCTTATTTAATAAGCCCTACTTAAGTTTAAAATTATGTTATCTAAATGAATACTGCCATCAAAAAATAAGCAGTACTGGGCGCCTGGGTGGCTCAGTGGTTTAAAGCCTCTGCTTTCGGCTCAGGTCATGATCTCGGGGTCCTGGGATCGAGGCCCGCATCGGGCTCCCTGCTCAGCGTGGAGCCTGCTTCCCCCTCTCTCTCTGCCTGCCTCTCTGCCTATTTGTGATCTCTCTCCCTCTGTGAAATAAATAAATAAAATCTTTAAAAAAAAAAATAAGCAGTACTGAAACTGATAAGAGGGAAGGGAACCAGAAGGAAAGAAGGAAGAAAAAAGAAAAAAGAAAATAAAAAATTAGATCTAAAAACTCTAGAGTTTCACTTTCAAGTTTAAAATGGACTTCAGTTTTAAAGTATCCATGAAGGGACGCAGGTGGCTCAATAGGTTAAGCGTCTGCCTTTGGCTCAGGTCATGATCAAAGGGTCCTGGGATAAAGTCCGGCACTGGGTTCCCTGTTCAGCAGGAAGCCTGCTTCTCCCTCTGCTTGTGCATGTGCTCTCTCTCTCTCTCTCTCTTTCTCTCTCTGACAAAATCTTTAAAAAAGAAAAAAATAAAGTATCCATGAAAACCACACCAAATATGAGGAAATCTAGATAAATCTAGATAAATTTAACAGAGTTGCAACAAATGCTTTATTACTAAACATAATTTAGTTTTTAGAGCACAACTAAAAGCAAAATTAGTGTTGATTTAAGCCATAAGAATTTTATTTATTTATTTATTTATTTATTTATTTTTTAAAGATTTTATTTATTTATTTGACAGAGAGAGAGAGAGAGAGCGGATCACAAGTAGGCAGAGAGGCAGGCAGAGAGAGAGGAGGAAGC
>LNAC01000313.1:1633417-1724911 GCA_002007465.1 Ailurus styani | reverse complement strand
CCCTTTTTTTTTTTTTTTTTTTTTTAAGAATTTTATTTATTTATTTATTTGTAGAGAGAGAGCATGTGCAAGAGAGAGGACAACGAGACGGGGAGAAGGAGAAAGAATCTTAAGCAGGCTCCATGCCTGGCAGGGCTCTATCTCACAATCCTGAGATCATGATTTGAGACAAAATCAAGCGTTGGGTGCTTAACCAACTGAGCCACCCAGGCGCCCCTAAGGCAATAAGAATTTTAGATTGAAAAACATAATGTTTAGAGAATGCTTTTTTTTCTTAAATAATATACTTCTAGCTCACTTGCTTAAAACATGGTTCAGCAGATATCTTTAAGACCTATCAGACCTTTGCTGTGTTCTCTGGTCTCAGACTGAACAGCTTCCAGTCAGAAAACTCATAGAGTGTGTCAGTAATCTCAAGAGAGACCTGACAGGTAACTATGGACAGACCAAAACAAGTCCACTCTTTAAAACAATTCAAAATGGGAATCCCACTTACTAGTAAGCAACAGTGCCATCGCTAGATCATACAATTATTATTTGACATTAGGCAGAGCTAAACTCCAGGTGTCCTGACTTGCAGCAAAAAGCTTTAGGTGTTAATCATACAAAGAACTATAGAATTTTTTTTAAGATTTTATTTATTTATTTGACAGAGAGAGAGATTACAAGTAGGCAGAGAGGTAGGCAGAGAGAGACAGGAGGAAGCAGGCTCCCCGCTGAGCAGGGAACCCGATGCAGGCCTCAATCCCAGGACCCTGAGATCATGACCTGAGGCTTTAACCCACTGAGCCACCCAGGCGCCCATACCTTATTATTTTCAAAGGGGAAATGCAGAAGTTAAGGTATTTGTGTATACTTCAAAAATTGAACTATATAAAAAATGGCTTTAAGTCAGCAGGTCAACATTCAGAAATATATAAGGAAATGTACTAAACCAAGAGCCACAAAAACTTGAAAATGTACCAAAAAAGCCAAAATTACACAAGTATTAACACTAAATTAAGTACAACAGTATACATACCATACAATTACCTATTAAAGTTTTCCATCTTTAGCTTTTCTATTTCCTTAGCTTTTTTTTTTTGAAGATTTTATTTATTTATTTGTCAGAAAGAGCATAAGCAGGCAGAGGGAGAGGGAGAAGCAGGCTCCCTGCTGAGCAAGGAGCCCGATGTGGGACTGGATCCCAGCAGCCTGGGATCATGACCCGAGCCGAAGGCAGCTGCTTAACCAACTGAGCCACCCAGCGTCCCAACTATTTCCTTAGTTTTTATATATTTATCACAGAATTGAGTTGGAAGGTACATTAGCCCACTCTATTTAGTACAGATTATCCAAATACCTCTAACAGACGGGGCTGCCAACCTCTACATAAATGCCTCCAGTGACAGAAAATTTTTATACCCCCCCCCAAGGCACCTATGGAAGACAGTCTCTAAGATGGTCACCAGTGACCCTACTAGTGTTTACAACCTTTTGTACTCACTGGCCCTTGAACACGGGCTGGATTTACTCACTGGCCCTTGAACACGGGCTGGATTTAGTAACTCACTTATACACAAAAGCATAGCAAAAGTATTGAGATGTCACTTTCAAGATTTGTAAAGAGAGGACAGTGTGAGTCCTGAGTGTAGGCATGTGCCCTTTCTCTCAGACTGCTCACTCTGGAGGAAGCCAGCTGCCATGTCATGAAGCAACCTTATGGAAAGATCCACGTGGCAAAGAACCACTCAACTGCCAGCAAGGAATGGAAGTCCTTAGTCCAACAGCCCACAGGAACAAACGCCCAAATCAATGAGTTTGGATGGAGATCATCCCTGATTTATATCTTCAGATGAGACCACAGTCCCTTGCTGCAGCTTGACTGCAACCTTAAGAAAGACCTTAAATCAGAGGTACTCAGCAGGGCTATGCCCAGGTTCCTGACCCTCAGAAACAGTGAGATAAATATTTGTTGTTTTAAGCCACTGTGTGTGTTTTGGAAACGGTAATTTATTACACATTAATAGATAATATAGGACTCTAATAATTTTTTCACAAGTAGAAAAATTTTGCTTTTCTTTTTGTTTTTTAAGGGGGGAGAGGCAGAAGGAGAGAGAGAATCTTAAGAAGGCTCCATGCCTAGTATAGAGCTTGATGCAGGGCTGGATTTCACAACCAGGAGATCATGACCTGAGCTGTAATCAAGAGTTGTAGGATTAACCGACTGAGCCACTCAGGCACTCCAAAATTTTGCTTTCTTAATACTGAATTGAAATCTACTTTCTTATGATTTTCATCTAGTTATGTCTTCAGAATCAGCATGAAACAAGTTTGTTATGCTTAATACTTTCACACATTTGAACCTGACAATAATCATGTTTATATGCCTATTTGCTTCAACCATTCTTCACACAGCTTACAGATCCCCCTACTATGGTAGTCCTTCTCCTCTGAATGTGTGTTAATCTCCCTCTAAAACATCCTAAATAGAACAAAATCTCCTGGTACGGTCAGGTCTAGTAACTCTATATACTGAAATTAACACTCCCCACGATGTGGGCACTATACAATAAACACATCCGAAAACCTAAAGTTGCTTTATATCACCTATTCATCAGATACTGTTTTTGCACTTCCCAGAATTTTATTTCTAAGGCTTCTCTTAAAGTTGGAAAGAAAACTAATCCAATTCAATTTCCAGGCTTTCAAAATAACATTTAAAAAAAAAAAGGCTGGGCGCCTGGGTGGCTCAGTGGGTTAAAGCCTCTGCCTTCAGCTCAGGTCATGATCCCAGGGTCCTGGGATCAAGGCCCGCATCGGGCTCTCTGCTCGGCAGGGAGCCTGCTTCCTCCTCTCTCCTGCCTCTCTGCCTACTTGTAATTTCTGTGTGTCAAATAAATAAATAAAATCTTTAAAAAAAAATAAATAAAAAATAAAAAAATAAAAAAATAAAAAATAAAAAAAGGCTGGGAGCCTGGGTGGCTCAGTGGGTTAAAGCCTCTGCCTTCGGCTCAGGTCATGATCCCAGGGTCCTGGGATCGAGGCCCGCATCAGGCTCTCTGCTCAGCAGAGAGCCTGCTTCCTCCTCCTCTCTCTGCCTGCCTCTCTGCCTACTTGTAATCTATCTCTCTCTGTCATATAAAAAAAATATATATATATTAAAAAAAAAGGCTAAACCAAAAATGGACATTAAGGCTCCAATTTTAGTTCAGTTCTACCAAGTTTTCTCAAATAGGATTCCATTTTTTCAATACATCAACAAAAATCATAAAACGTGATACTGAGCCATAGAAATTTGTTCACAATTTCATAGAATTCATTATTTGAATCAAATGTATCATAATATAAAATGTTTATGTCATTTTTTATGTAGAACTGTTTTTCTATAAGATAGGGTGTTGATGTGTAAAACAAGATAAAGGTCCAGGCAGAATGGCAAGCATGTGAATTGTGCTTAATAAATACAAGTTTCTTCCCTTCAGAGATCATACCCATGGTAAAAGCAGTATGTCAAAAGGGCTGCTAATAACATGCTATGGGAGAGCTACTGTGCTGTGGATAAAATATAAAAATTTAATTTGGAAGAATTATAAATATACAGTTTTAAAATATAGGTATAATTTTAAAATATTGGGAAGCTTAATTAGATTATCTTGACGATGCCACATGAAGAGATTTCTACTTGTGGTAATGCTTGTTTCAAGTATTTAAAAATATTTGAGTACTGGGGAATGTGGGTGGGTGGCTCAGTTGGTTAAGTGTCCAACTCTTAATTTTGGCTCAGGTCATGATCTCAGCGTTGTGCGATAGAGCTCAGTGCCCAGAGTGGAGCCTGCTTAAGATTCTTTCTTTCCCTCTCCCACTGCTCCTCCCCCCAAAAAATAAAAATTAAAAAATATATATTTGAGTATCTACTCCGTGCTAGAACCATGCTGCATTCCAGAGATACAATGACTGAATTACTATAGTGAACAAAAAGATGAAATGCAAAAGAAAGGTTTATAAGGGAGTATGTGGTATTTTGTAAGGATAGCTTTTCACCCAAACAGAAACCAACTCAAACAAAAAAGAAGAAAAATCAGTTGAAATATATAAGCTTTGGCTGTTCAATGTAATGGTCTCAGTATTACATGGAAAAAAAAGTATCTTTAGGCATGGGCTAGCACTGGATTTGAAGTCTGAAGACCTGGATTCAAGTCTTCTATATAAAGGTAATATGCATAAAATATAAAGAACACCATAAAAGAATTACAAATAAAATGCCATGGAAGTTCAGAGAAGTAATGGGGTTTCCTGCTAAGAATAAGTTTGAGGGATTGTTAATATCCTAGTAGGCAGAAACAGTAAAGGAAAAGGTACTTTTATTGGATTTACTATGCCAGGCCCTTAAATACTCCTATACAGTATTTATAAAATTCTTACAACTCTATAATTTCATTTCACAGATGATTACACTAATGCTGAGAGATGTTAGCTACTTGTCTAAGGTCACACACCAAAAAGTGCAGAAGCAAGAAAGGCATGACAAGGTCTATAGGACTAAAACCCTTCGACCTTTCCACTATAACATTCTGACATTTACAGGGGGGAAAATAAGAAGTCAAAGTTTTAGAAACTGGAATTCAACTTATTTTCTGTGCTATGTAGTGAGTTGCCATTCATTAGCTGAGTAGGTCTAAGGCAATTCTTCTTACATTTTTCTCTATAAGGGCAGAAAAAACTGAACACATCCCCAGGAACCCTTAAGCATGAAATTTCTTTGCAGTCTTTGAATTTTACCTTAGAAATTAGTGTGATTACATTCTCCATGTTATCGTTTGGTGCTCTAATATAAAAACAGTATTTTTTATCAAAGTTTTCAAGTGAAATTGATAACCACTCCTTAAGTGAGTGCCATGTTATGTGACCATAGATTTACCTCTTGGCACACTGCAGCTTATCTCTAACAGTACAAATGCTATTTGAAAAGCATCGATAAAAGAGGATAAACTATTTGAGTATTCAAGAAGCAATGATACACACTGAGGATTTTTTTTAAAGAGTTTATTTATTTATTTGACAGAGAAAGAGAGAGCACAAGCAGGGGGAGAGGCAGAGAGAGAGGGAGAAGCAGGCTTCCTGCAGATACCCGGCTATATCCCAGGACCCTGGGATCATGACCTGAGCAGAAGGCAGATGCTTAACCAAATCAGCCACCCAGACACCCTCACGTTGAGGATTTCTTAATACCAAATGAAACTCAAGTCGGAGTATCTATAACCTTATTTTCTAAATTCAAGAACATCTTCCTGAAAGCAGGAAAGCAATCCTTGCACACATATGGAAGGAAACACCCTTTTTTCCATATCACCAAGGTAATAAAGAACTTCCATCAAAGAATAAGGATGCACCTTAGTAGTTCCCGTGAGTCCTGTAAGGCCATATAAGAAATAAGGTTCTGGACCTCAAAACGCTAAGTGGATTATCAGAAGATTTTAGTTATCCTTGCCAAAGCTCCACTCTATTAAAAGGTAATCAATAGGGGTGACTGGGTGGCTCAGTCAGTTAAGCAGCTGCCTTTGGCTCAGGTCATGATCCTAGGGTTCTGGGATAGAGTCCTGCATTGGGCTCCCTGCTCAGCAGAGAGCCTGCTTCTCCCTCTCCCTGTTCATGCTCTCTCTCTCTCCGGCAAATGAAAAAATAACAATCTCAAAAAAAAAAAAAAAGTAATCAATAGATGCCTTAAATTTTTTTCCAAAATGCTTTCAAATAGGTTATTTTGTTCAATTGAAGAGCCCATTCCAGACTAAAATAATAGCAGGTATTACCATTTTACAGATTAAATATTGGCTCAACAGTAGGACAAGTAGTAATGTAATCAATAGCAAAATGAAACTGAAATCCAGGCAATCTGATTTCCAGCTTACTGATCTATTAAGGAAAATTGCATCTTTTCATACTTATTTTGAAATGTTTCTCAAACTGCAGTGTGCGTGTGTGTATACACACACACATATATATATCTCAACCATATCACATGCTGTCCATTCAGTAACTGATAAACACAAATTCACAAACAGAAAAAGAGGCTGAACACAATTATGTAACTAAGAACTTAGGATCACCCCCCTGTTCTCTTATGATATATTCCTAATACTAGCTTTAAAAAAAAAAAAAGAATTGGGAAGTAGAAGGGGGGGATAAAATGTTAAAATCCCTTCACAAAAAAATTACATATTTCTAATGACCTCTAAGCTCGAGTGTTCTGTTTCTTTACGTGACAATATACTGTTAATGGTTTAATTGCTTGTTTCCCTCACGGTATAATAATTTTTCTTTCCCGTGTGGAAGCAATCTACTCCCTAAAACCTAAGGTAAAATTGTTCATTACATCTTCCTCCTAAATGAGACCTCCAGAATATGCCATATAAAGGAAAATGGGTTCCTAGACGTTTCTCCTTTCGAGTAAAAATTCAATGCAACTCATGCCAATACTGGAGACAAAAAAAAAAAATCAACTTGGATTTACTGTGAAAAAAATATTTGTAGCATATTTAAATTCTGCATGTTAATTTCTGTGCCATTAACTTCTTGATGCATTCTATTAAGTCTACAACAAAGGGAGGGAAATAAGTGTTAGATCACAACCTATGAATCTGGGTGGAACAAAGACTTCTCCTTTCATTATGCAGAGAACCAAGTTGCCAAAAACGCTCCGCTCAGATACCATGCGTGGTTACTGACGGCACGTCTGGGTATAGAGAAGAAAAAAATCAAACGCCGGTCAAATGCTGCCCCTGCCTCGTCCTGCCCTCGCCCCTTATGCCCAAGACCTCGCCCCAGAGCTTGAGCCCCAATCTCTTTCTCCCCAATACCCCGGACCCGCTGAACCCTACGAGTTCTACAGCCTCCCGCGTCTTCTACGCAGGCGCTTCCCCCGCCCCAGCAAAGCCGGGTTCCAAACCCAGTCGCTGCCCCTCTCCCCGCCCCCAGCGCAGACCCCCAAAGCCTGCTCCCACAGACCATTGACGTAAGATGAGGCCAAAGCCGGCCCCGCGGAGCTGCCCCACGCCGCGGCTCGGCTCCCAGCCCCGCGGCTTCCTCCCCTCCTCCCGGCCAAGGCGTGCCCGGAGACGCGAGCGCGCCCCTCAGTTCTCCCCCGGGCTCCGCAGCGGGGCGAGGAAGGAAGAATCCGCGCGGCCAGCTCCCCTCCCGCCCCTCAGCAGCAGCGAGGTGGGCACCAATCCTGCGCTCGCTCCCCGCTCGGGGGCCGACAAGCACCACGGCGAGGGGCGTCGCTCGGCCCCAGAGCCGGGTTGGCAGACAGGAGAAGGTGTGGTTCAGGAGCGGCCTCCAAACTGGGGCCGCCAGTTCCCAGGTCCTCATCCGGCGGCGCCAGGGCCTCACCCACGACCTCGGTCCCCACCGGCACCGAAGCTTACCCGAGACCCTTCTCCCGGGCCGCAAACGCCGCCCCAGGGGCCAAGGGCTGCCTGGGTCGGAACCCCGTCAGGTGGTGACAGGTGGCGACCGGTGACCATGGCAACTCGAGGTGCGGCGCGGCCGACCCCGCCTCCGCCTCCCGGAGTCACTCACCTGAGGGCTCCGGGACGAGTCCAGAGAAGCGGCTGAGGAGAAAGCGGCTAAGAGGCCGGCGGACGGGGCCCCGACACGGCCGGCTCCGGGCTGGGGCTGGAGCGCGAGGGCGGAGGTCTGTGTCTGTGCTCGGCGTCGGTCCTCCCTCCTGCCGCCCTCGCGTCAGTCCATCAGACCGTCAGCCCGTCCTTCCCCGCGTCTGCCCCTCCCGAAGTACAGCTCCGCTCAGCCTCGCAGACTGCGGTTGTCAAGCGGTGCTGGAGCGGAGCGCCAGCCCGGAGCCGCAGCCAATCACCGCGCTCCTCCAAGGCGCCTCAGGACCCCGCCGAGGGGCGGCCAGGCAGGTGCCTGAGCCAAAGGGAGAGTCGGCGGGGCGGGCCCCAGTTTGGAGCGGTGGGGACCCGCCTAGATGGACGCGCTCCCGGCCTGCCCTCCAAGGACCGACTGGACTCGGAGGAAAAGCTGGCCTGGCGATTGGGTAAGGGACCAGCGGCCGGGACACAACCCGTCGCTGGCCGGTGACCCTGCGTCCCGAAATAGCGCAGCGGGGGCCTCGGAATCGAGAAGTCATCCGCGCATTAGAATCGACCCAATACTCCTCCCCGACAATTAATAAAGACTAATGAAATAAATCTGGCCTCCTCCCCGTCTCTCTCGGCTTCCGCAGGCCCCAGTTCCTCCCGAAAACTCCAGCAGCTTATGGGCCCCATTCTGGGTTTCTCCTTTTGCGATGCTGATTTGCCTCGGAGCATTTTCCAGTTACTTAACACTTAACAGGTTCACAGGGTTGGGTTGTTTTTTTTTACTACCCCTTTTAGTTGTAAGCTCCTTGACAACAGGATCTCACTTTTCCACTCCACCGGTGCAGTAGTAGTCCACAAATAAACATGATGCTTCACCGAGCTGAATTGAGCATTCAGTGGGTATAACCATATAGAAGAGCTAGGAATAAAGTGACAAACCGTAAGATCCTCGTCCTCAAAAAGGCCAAATGCCAAGAGTGAGCTGAGCCTCCCAACTGGGGGAAAGGACGTAAAAGAGAGTGGTAATAATAAACATCGAAAACATTTCTGAACAGGAAGAATTTAATCCAATTCAAGATACAAGAAATGATAGTGTGAGGGAAAGGTTCTAAGAAAAATATTTACAAATTAAGGGAAAACACTTTATGCAAAACTTTTATTGCCTAGTCCTGATTAACTCCTGGAAGACAGTCTTCATTAAGAACTCTCTCAGTGGGCGCCTGGGTGGCTCAGTTGGTTAAGATACTGCATTCGGCTCAGGTCATGATTCCAGGGTCCTGGGATCCAGCCACAAATCCGGCTCCCTGCTCAGCAGAGACCCTTCTCTCTCTCTCTCTCCCTCTGCCTGCCGTTCTGCTTACTTGTGCTCTCTCTCTGTCAAATAAATAAATAAAATCTAAAAAAAAAAAAACTCTCAGCGAGAAGTGACAGGAAAATAAATAAAGCACAAGTTAATGTTACCTAGGGTCCTGCTATTTGAAAAAAAAAATTACAGAATGTTTATATTGAAAAAGTGGGCAGATATATCCAGGAAATGCCAGTACAGTCTTTGCCAGTATAGTTCATCTGAGAATCTGCTTCTTGATCTTGAGTCTCAAACGATACCAGTTGCAAGAACCAAGCATTATTTTTTAAATTTTCAACTAGATCTACAAAGAGTTATTAATCAGGGACAATCTGACAAACATTTGACCACCTATTAAGGGCAGAGCACTACACAAAAGGAAGAACCTGATCTGGTACAAGATTTGTTTGTATATTCATTAAGCATAAAATTAAGTGCTTTTCCTATGTTCTCACTTAAGTCTCACAATCTCCCTTAAAATGCCTGTTAGCAATTCCCATCTTAGAGATTAAGGAAAATAATTTGCCCAAGGTCAAACAGCTGTTCTGTAGGGGAGCCAAGATTTCAACGATTATGATTTCTTAAACCCTCCTTTTTGCACTCTTACCTCAGTGTATCAACTGGAAATTTTAGCTTGAAAAAAGTGGACCTTATTCTGACAAGGTAGAGGGAATAAGAGGTCTTACTCATGTTTATCCCCCCCATATCCCGTGGCATAGTGTTATGTGCATCTAAATTTTCAAAAAGTAGTCATCAGAATTGTTAGAAGCAAATGCATAACCATGTATTTCCAGAAAAAGGGGGAGGGGGTTGGATAGGAACTAGGTAGGCACTGAAATACAAGACATCTAGTACATCTTATCACTTGTTCAGTGATAAATGCATTGACTGTATATTCACTTCCTAATGTAACATCAAGTTTTACACCACAACCTTAATAGCTGTTAGCCTAGGGTATCACCTTTCCTTCCATACTCAGCCACACTGGTTAAGATTAGATCTTCTTGTCTTTCACTCTGGTTGCGGCAAAGCAGTGAATTGTTCAGAAAGGACAAGGCTTTCTTAGTTGAAGGACTGTCCTTAGATTCTGAGGTACTTCCTCAACCATTCACCAAATATTTATCCAGTGCCTACTCTGGATCAGGAACTAGGTTAGGCATCATTTGAAAATGCAAGTTCTAACTTGTGGGAATGATTCATGGTGCCTTGTGACTTAAATGCCTATAGGCTAAGGTGGACCGCTTTTAATAAGATTCTCAAATCTCATTTCTAAAAAGGGAAATGGGAGTTTTTGGTTTTCCCCAAATAGTGGAAAGGAATCTGAGCACAAGCCTAAAATTAAGAAATCTTGCCTCAAGCCATTCAGGGGAACTTCAGCAGGAATGTGAGCACTTGTTTTAAAAGCTCCACTCTCCTTATTAGAACACGTACACATAAATACACATACCAAATAACTGTGCTTTTTTTTTTAAAGATTTTATTTATTTATTTGACAGAGACACAGCAAGAGCGGGAATACAAGCAGGGGGAGTAGGAGAGGGAGAAGCAGGCATCCCGACATAGGGCTCGATCCCAGAACCCTGGGATCATGACCCAAGCCAAAGGCAGACACCCAAGGACTGGGTCACCCAGGCGCCCCTAGCTGTGTGCTTTAGAGCTAGGGCACTGCTAACTCTGGTAGAATAAACAAAATACCCCACTGCCACTTCTCTTTCAAATAGGCTCAAGGATTATGTAGGTAGAATACCTGAGTCTACCAGTACTCCTATCCAGTCGCCTAAACAAAAGCTTAAATTACAGGTCAATGGCTAAACCTAGTAAAGGAAAACCCATTCTTTTTCAACATAGAAGAGGTGTGTTTTTTTATATTAACTAAATATCCTGATGTTAACACTGAAAACAAAAATAAAATTTTAAAAATGTTTTGTTTTGGAAAAAAATACCCCATTTTAAGGAAGGCATTGACATATTTCAAAATCCAAAAAAGGAGAAAAGTATAGGTTAAGAAATGTTAATAATACATAAATCACATTAAGCACCATAATTTTGGATGCATGTTTTAAGATAAGGTCAATAACTTTCTGATAATAATCTTGAAACTATTTAGTAGAACTTGCTAGAAAGATCAAAGAAAAACATGAGATTCACCAAAATGAGCCTAGGTAGGTATCTTACTGTAAGTCATGTGCTCCCAAAATACTTATAAAAATCCTATCTCAGAAACATTAAGTACAGTGTAGCATTTCTTTTAGAGTTTAGTCAGTAACTAGGCTCTTTCCTACTAAATTTTTGGTTATTTATCTAAAATTGCCACACAGGGGCGCCTGGTTGGCTTAGTTGAGCATCCAACTCTTGATTTTGGTTCAGGTTGCGATCTCAGGGTTGTGGGATTGAGCCCCTAGTTGGCCTCCATGCTCAGAGCTCAGGAAGAAATCTACTTGAGGATTCTCTCCCTCTTCTTTTGAACCGCTTCCCCACTCCTGCGTGCCCCCTCACACGTTCTCTCTCAAATAACTAAATCTTTAAAAAAAATAAAATAGCCACATGAAGGCAAATGACAAGTGATTTACATTTCAGCATTTATTCTTCCTATTCTAAAAGAATACACCCAAGTTCAGAGCAGTTTACCAGGCTTTCCGTGTAAGTATAATATAGCGAGTGTGTGCGTAGAAGGCTCAATGCTACAAATTATATATGAATATGGATTTTATACAAAAGTTCAGGTTGAGACTCTTACCAATCTACTGGTAATAGATAAGAAATTTGCTCCTTATCTTACCTCTGTAACTTTAGAATTCCACTCTTCCAGATACCATACAGCCCAAATAGTATCTGTGCTATGCCTCAAATAAAACAGGTGCTTAATAAATACTTGCTGACATACCAAAATGTTTTTTGTGATCCTATCCCTTAAAATAACAGTCTAGCTCATGGAGTCATTCACCAGGACCCAGGAAAAGTAGCAGCCTATAACAACACATTAAACACCTTGCTCACCGGTCATCTACCTCTCGGTCTCTGTGTTAAGAAGGTAAAAATAGGGATGGCTAAGAAAATCAGGCCTAGAGGCGTCTGGGTGGCTCAGCTGTTAAGAAAATCAGGCCTAGAGAATCGGGAATGTTCTGGGATACAGTCAGAGTGCTTAAAAAGTTCTTGATTTTCAGGCACAATGCTTGGTGTTATCAGCTCTTAGGAGCAACTATGAAGCTCTGAAGATACTGGAAATAAAATTGCCCTCTGTGAATTACCTCTGAGTTCAACATGTGAATAATTTAGAGTAGAAATATACAAAGCCACCTGAAAGCCACAAACAGACCATGTTTGGATGGGTATTGTCCCAGGAAGTGAAAACTTAAGCCAAGTCTCCAGTGTTAGCAACAAAGTAATCTTGACGATTTCTCCTCAGGAAACACACCCCGAAGAACAGCTTCAGAGCCTAGGGAGCCATTCTTCCTGTTTCTGTATAAACTTTATCCTTCTCTTACCTGATGCTCTAGGTAATGCATTCATCTAATTCTCCTCATTCTGATTCGCCCTCATCTTTATGTTTCACTTCCCACATTCCCAGGGTAGGGAAGAACTTGCTGGTTAAACCCATGAAAGTTTTACCTGCATCTGTAAATTGGCATCTATGTTCACACACTGATCTTAAAAGCTTGGTTTCTAAGTCTACCCTGAAAGATGGGTGTGCTCTCCATTTGCTGATGCAATCAGTTTCCAAGCCTGCAGTGATGCAAATCAAACTATGGGCTACACATTCACCCAAATAATGCAACCCCCTGAGGCCACTTGGGAAGTGGCCAACTGACTCTCCAGACACTAACTTTTCCACTGATGAGAAGCCAAGGGAGCTATTGCCCCATTTAAAAATTTCTACACTTAGAATATTACACCTTTTACTTAAGAAAATCAGTTTAAATACAGTAAAACCAATTTCAACTGAATCATAAGTTATATCAGATGTTCTGTTTCAGCAGCAAATAAACATGCCAGCTAAAAAAAGGTATACTTTTTTTTTTTTTAAAGAGAAAGCCTCACTTAAACAAGTAGGGAAGGAAGAGCTACTAGAGATTAATAGAAATTTAGACTTACCCAATGCAATGGGTAACCGAATGCAGTGGGTGATACTTCATTTAGATTTTATGGCAAACAGCCTGTGGGAGGCAGAATAACAGCCCCTCCCAAAGACCTCAACATCCTAATCCTCAAAACCTGTGAATATGTTACTTTACATGGTAAGAGACTTTGCTGGTGTGATTAAGTAAAGGATTTTAAAATGGGGAGGTTATTCTGGGTTATCCAGATGGGTCCAATATAATCACCGGGGTCCTTAGAAACAGAGACCCTTTCCCAGCCGGGGTCAGAGAGAGACAGGACTATGGAAGAAAGATCAGAAAGATGCAGCATTGCTAACTTGGAAGACAGAAGGGGACTAAGAGCCAAAGAATGCAGGCTCTAGATGCTGGAAAATGCAAGTAAATGGGTTCTCTCCTAGCACATCCAGAAAGGAAAGTAGTACCTTGATTTTATTTTATTTTTTTTTAAAGATTTTATTTATTTATTTCACAGAGGGAGAGAGATCACAAGGAGGCAGAGAGGCAGGCAGAGAGAGAGAGGGGGAAGCAGGCTCCCCGCCGAGCAGGGAGCCCGATGCGGGCCTCGATCCCAGGACCCTGAGATCATGACCTGAGCCGAAAGCAGAGGCTTTAACCCACTGAGCCACCCAGGCGCCCTAGTACCTTGATTTTAGCACCAGTGAGACCCATGTCAGACTTCCGACCTAAAGAACTGGTAAGATAATGACTTTGTTGCTTTAAGTCACTAAATTTACAGTAATCTGGAGAAACAATAGAAAACAAATATGCAAACCCTAAAAGATATTTTGAGACCAATTAGGAGATTTAAACAGGGATTGGGTAATAAATGGAGTATTAAGGAATTAATGTAAATTTGTGTTAGGGTATGATAATAGTATTGGGGCTACCTTTTAAAACTTTTTGTTGGAGATGACATAATGAAGTATTTATAGTTGAAATGATACAAAGAAAGCTGGGATTTGCCTTAAAATACTGCCCCTTTCCCCCCAAAAGGTGGGGGAATAGATAAGACATTAAAATTGGCAAAGGTTAGTTAATTGTTGAAGATGGGGGCTCATGATACTATTCTATTCCTGTGTTTACTTGAGATTTTTCATAGTAAGTTTTTTTAAGTGAATTGAATTAAGAAAAAGTACCTGAACACTACAGATCAGCACTGTCCCAAATAGTTTTCTGTGATGATGAAAAAATGTTCTGCATCGGCCCTGTTCAATGCAGCAGCCACTAACCATGGGGCTGAAGAGCACCTGAAAAACAGCCAGTACAACTGAGAAATTGAAAGTTTCATTTAATTGAAGTAAAATTATTTCTTTAAAGATTTCATTTATTTATTTGACACAGAGAGATCACAGGTAGGCAGAGAGGCAGGCAGAGAGAGAGAGGAGGAAGCAGGCTCTCTGGTGAGCAGAGAGCCCAACTCGGGGCTCGATCCCAGGACCCTGAGATCATGACCTGAGTTGAAGGCAGAGGCTTTAACCCACTGAGCCACCCAGGCGCCCCTGGATGAAGTAAATTTATTTTTTTTAAAAAGATATTTTTTTATTTATTTACTTGACAGAGACCGAGATCACAAGTAGGCAGAGAGGCAGGCAGAGAGAGAGGAGGAAGCAGGCTCCCTGCTGAGCGGAGCCTGCGGGCCTCGATCCCAGGACCCTGGGATCATGACCTGAGCTGAAGCCAGAGGCTTTAACCCACTGAGCCACCCAGGCGCCCTGAAGTAAATTTAAATAGTCCCATATGGCAAGTGACTACCATATTACACAGTGTAGCTCTAGACATTATAAGGGGTCTTACTATTAGATTTCACATAAGTAAGCTCATGAATCAAGTCTGTGCCACATCTGTTATTTTTGTCTGCCCAGCATCTCTTTCCCTTTCTCACTAATAGCATCCAGCTCTTACCTCCTGCCCTCACTCCTGGGGATCTTCTGTATTGATAAGTGAAGTAGCTCCCTCAATCAGTTGTATGGATGGAAACCCTAGAACTGCTATCATGTTCCCCTGACACACTGAGGTTCCTGAGAGAATAAAAACCAAAATTAGGATAAAGATGGACAAAGTCTTGATTCTTAAGTTCTTACATCCAGTCAACCCTAGGGAATCAACTCCATTACTACTTGCCCTTGTTTCAGTTGGATAAACCAATAAATTCCTCTCTTCTGCTTATGCCATTTTTGAGTCAAGTTCTATCACCTGCAATTTACGAGGTCCCATAAAAAGCTTCTTATGTGCCAGGGTCACTAGCAAAATAGTAAGATTAATGGCACTGCTATAGACTGAATTGTAACCCCCTGAAACTTGTTATGTTGCAGCCCTAACCCAACCCTCCCTCCCATCTGACTATATTGGAGACAGGGCTTCTAAGGAGGCTATTAAGGTTAAATGAACCCATAAGGGTGGAACCCTGGTGCCCCTATAAAAAGAGGAAAAAAACAACAGAGCTCCCTCAGACAAGTACAGACACAGGGAGAAGGCAGCTATCTGCAGCCCAGAAGAGCCCTCATCAGACTGCAACTATGTTGGCACCCTGATCTCACAATTCCAGCCTCCTGAACCCTGAGAAAGTAAATTTCTGTTGTTTCAGCTGCCCAGTCTGCTATTTTGTTACAGCACCCAGAGCTAAGAGAGGTAACAAGATAGCTCCCCTAGTGCCAATTATTACCAATTCTTTCTTCAGGGTGAAGTACACCCTGATTAGCAAAATTAGCGATATATTGAGATGTTATTATTCCACTCACATTCTTGATTTCAGCTTAGACTGGAGTAGTTTTTCAATTGGTCTTTTTTTTCTTCAAGTAAGCTCCATGTCCAACACGGGGCTTTAACTCATGACCCTGAGATTAAGAGTTACATGCTCTACCAACTGACCCACCCCAGGGCCCTGGGTTTTACTTTTTTAAATAACAAAAAAAATCAGCCCAGGTATCTTGAATCTCAGTATCAATTCAGAAGGATTACAAGAATATAGAAAACAAGTTTTTAGTGAGATTAAGTAGCCAGAATTATATTACTAGTAATGAGAAGAGGCTGATAAATCACATAAATTCAATTAATCTAATTTTCCATTTTATTCCTTGTAACAGATTAAGAAAGTGAAATTCTCCTACATGCTGATTTAAAGATAATGTTTATAAGCAGCACACAAAACACTGTTTCACAAAGAGTAATATTCAGTGATCCCTTTAAATGCAGTTTTAATCATTATTTTAAACTAAGTGTAATAATTTAATACAATAAGCCAAACACACACAAAACTCATATATCCTGAACTACAAAAGTGGTTTCCATAGTCATATATGGTTTTAGTCAAGTACACATTTCCACAATCAACAAGTACTGACAAATACATTAATAAAACACTATCCCAATTGCTTATCCTGCCATCAGTTTTTCAAGCAATACCATTCCTATTACTGAAAGCATTTATTTTTAGAAGCTTTAGTGTGACCTGGGAAAATGAGTTCTCTTAAAACTTGACAACTAGTACATTATAAGCCCAAAACGTTTTAAATCAAAAGCCTTCTAATATGGAAGAATTCACATGAAACTTTTAATTTAAAAAATAAAAAAAATTATTCTTATAATCTAAAGAATACTAAAAAACAAGTATAAAGATAATATTCCTACAAAAGACTATTTTCTTGTATCTTCTCCTTAAAAAAAAAACAAAAACAAACCAGTTCACTATCTTTTAATAATCTTAGACCACCGTAGTCTTAAAAACTTTACGTGAAACATGTCTTAGCAATCATAGTCACAGGTGCCCTATAGATTTCATATATTGAACAGCTGTGGTATAGCCTACAATGGCACAAATACACCCAATACATAAATACTACTTCATCATTTAGATGGTCAAAAGACAGAAGGAACTGCATGGTTTGCAAGGTACTTCAACTTACATGTGGTCATTAAAACCCAATAACTAATTCAAGTACAGTCATATAAGGGCAAGCAATTCAAGGCTCAAATATCACTCTAAAATCGAAGACATGAAAATAAAAACTGAAAAGTCTGTGTTTCTCCATCTTGCATATACATGGGATACTGGGACCTCACTGTGGAAAATATACAGTAATTATATATGGTTTCCCCAGAAGATAATGAAGCTTCAGAAAGCACAGGTGTCAAGATCCATAGTTTGCTTCATCAAATGCTTTTCTAGCTCGTTTCAATTCTTCATTCATAGTAAGCAAGTCTTTAACCCTAGCAAACTTCCTTGGGTCCTTTCGAATCAAGAAGACGATATCTTCAACTTGTACCCGACCTTGTCTTCCAATTGACATTGCCTTGTGAGTCTATTACAAAGAAATAAATTAAATTAACTTAAACAAATCTAATGTTTTACTCTTTTAATTTGCATTTACTTAATATTGGTGAGTTTGAAGATTTTCTCTTCCAATTATTATAGCTATTCATTTGTGAATTGTCTATTCGTGTCCTTTGTCCACTTTCTACTGTGTTATAGGAATGTTTCTCTCAATGGTTTATAGATATTTTTAAACACTAATGACATTAAAACTATCAAATCTACTGAGGTTTCTTTTTTGATCTATGTAGCTTTTGTCTTCATTTTTATAAAATAATACTGTAATTTCTTTGTAACTGCACATTTCATTTAAACTTTGTTTAAATAGTGGTAGGTTCTTTTAAATTCAAATAAATCTCATCTCCTATCCTATATTCATCATGTACAAAAACAAAGGTTCGGGGTGCCTGGGTGGCTCAGTCAGTTAAGCATCTGCCTTTGGCTCAGGTCATGATCCTGGAGTCCTGGGATCAAGCCCCACTGTTGGGCTCCCTGCTCAGCTGGGAATCTGCTTCTCCCTCTGCCCCTCCCCCTGCTCATTCTCTCTCTCTCACACACTCTCTCTCTCAAATAAATAAAATCTTTAAAAAACAAAGGTTCATCATAGCATTATTTCTAATGACTAAAAAAGGGGAATCTAAATATTCAGTAAGGCATTAAATAAATTAGGCACTTCCAATCAATTAATATAAGGAAGCCATTAAAATTACAGAGTGTTATGCAAGGACACAGGGGACAGAGTTCTACTTAAGTGAAAAAGCAGGCTCTATGACAAAATATACTATATGATTTCAATTCAATAAAGTTTAAAAATAGGTGCAAAAAAAAAAGAAAATATTCACTGAAATCTCAGCATTAGTTGCCTCTAGATGGAAGGATTACAGATTTCTATTTTCTTTGCTGCACCTTTTTTTTCTTTTTAAGATTTTATTTGAGAGAGAGAGAGAGAGAGAGAGAGCGCACACAGAGTGAGAGGGAGAAGCAGACTCTCACAGAGAGCCTGATGTGGGCCTTGATCCTAGGACCCTGAGATAGTGACCTGAGCAGAAAGCAGATGCCCAACCAACTGAGCCACCCAGGTGCCCCTTTCCTAAACTTTTTAATACTTCCTAAATTTAATAAATATTATTTTTACAAATGGAAATGAATTTTTAAAAAATGCATACTCTGACACAGGAATTTTACTTCTATTATTCTGTACTAAGGAAATAATCTATAACACAGGGCAAAAATTCACAGTAACACAACCAAATTCAGTATTCCCATTCCTGTGAATATATACAAGGAGACGGGAGGAAATTTCATGAATATGGTCATTCAAAATTATCTATTCACTTAATAATTTGTAAATAACTTATACAAGAGAGAAATAATTAAATATTTTAGGAAACAATTTAAATGAACTTAACTACTAAAATAATTATAATTAGAGTATTGGAATATGTACTGTAAAATCTTGAGTAAAAAAGGTTTACCACGATTACTACTATGTAAGCACTGTGTACATTTTTTTTTTTAAGATTTTATTTACTTATTTGAGAGACAGCATGAGAGGAGAGACAGAGAAGCAGACTCCCTGCTAATTAAGCAGGGAGCCCACTGTGGGACTCAATCCCAGGACCCTGAGATCATGACCTGAGCTGAAGGCAGAGGCCTAACTTACTGAGCCATCCAGGCACCCCAGCACTGTATGCATTTAAATAAATACTGGATGGACGCCTGGGTGGCTCAGTGGGTTAAAGCCTCTGCCTTCGGCTCAGGTCATGATCTCAGCGTCCTGGGATCGAGGCCCACATCGGGCTCTCTGCTCAGCAGTGAGCCTGCTTCCTCCTCTCCCTGTCTCTCTGCCTGCCTCTCTGCCTACTTATAATCTCTCTCTGTGTCAAATAAATAAATTTTAAAAATCTTTAAATAAATAAATAAATAAATAAATACTGGAAGGGGACATTTAAATAAATACTGGAAGGGAGAACCTTACACTAGATGATGACATTATAGTTATTTTTAAATTTTATTCAAGGATCTTATAATTATGTCCTTATAAATAAAGTTTCACGAGACAGTCGAACATTGTGTGTGTACATATATATATGTACATGTATGTATGTTTACATATCTATGTATCTTTAATGATAAATAGTAATCTATAACTTCCATAAAAAGGCACTCAAATGGGTAAGCTTATTTCAAAAGGATGGCATAGTTCTAGTTTAACTAAAAGTTAGAATTTCAAATCTATTAATTAAGACCAATTACAAAAATATCTTACCATTTCAGTGATGAACTCTATGACAAGGTCTTCAAGTATATCCACTGACTCAGTATAAGGATTCTGGTCATCCCCAAACCCATACATCATACATCTCACTGTAAAAGAATAATAATTTTTATTTACTTGAACAAATTTAACAATTTTACCAATACTTTTCTCAAATTAGAAGTGGACAAAGAGAAGATACTTGTACGAACATATTTACATTGTATCTACAAGTATGGACTTACATGTAAAGGATTTTAACCACAATCTCATAACCAACTTTCGTACCTGTCTTTCCCTAGTAGGAACTCCTGATTCCTTCCCAGCTACAAAACCCTGACATCAATATTCTTTCCCTAACCCTGTTACCTATTCGCCAACAACCCTGGAATAACTTGAAGTAGAAAACTCCGTGGCAGTGACAGGACGAACGGCAATGGCTCAGCCCTTACTGGGAGTGTTCAGTGGATATATGGTGTAGGGTGAGGGGAGAGCAGTGAGGCATTGGAAAAGAGAAGGCAAAATCCTTTCTGATACTAACACAGGGAAAAGGACATGAGAGAAAGTGCTCCAATTTCTTCTTATATGAAAAAAAGGGTGATCAAATGGAGAAAGCAAACTATGTAGAATCTTGATATTTCATTCCCCGGATCAATGCACTGCTAACATCTGAAAGAACCACAGAAAATGCAAAAGAGAAAAAAACTCCAATACAGAGTAATAAAAATAAAACTCATTTAATCCTCACAACAATCCTTTGCAGTAGATACTATTATTATCCCTATTCCATTTAGGTGAGACAACTGAAGCACTGAACTAAGTGATTTATCCAAGGTCACACAGATAGTAAGAGATAGAACCTATGTTTGAACACAGCTGATGTGGCTCCAGAGTCTATATTCCTACCCTCAACAGTATTGTACTTCTTGGTAGTTTAAGGCAGATGAGATCCATATGGATTATCATCCTATAGTCTATAAATCCCCAGTTAGTCTATGGACAGGCTTGGAGAAATCCCTGAACGCTTCTGAAATTATATGCAAAAATTTTATATATTATTTGTGTGTGCATTGTTCTGCAAAGAATAACCAACTCTTACCAGATGCTGAAAAGGGTATATAAATGTTAAAAAACAAAAATAAAAACAAAACCCTGTCATAGGTTAGAAATGTTTTGTACCTTGATCTGAGTGCTGGTTATAAGTATATGTAAATACATAAAATTCATCAAGCTGTTCATTTAAGGCTAGTACAATTTATTTTAAGTACAGTAAAAAAACAAAAACAAACAAAACCTAGAATACTTCTAAAGGAAGAAATGAGTACATTAAGAGTAATTCCTATTTAGGAGAAGCAAAAGCTGGTCAAACTGAAAGATGTATTAGGTACACTGGCCTAGGGAGGAAAAGAAAGGGGTGATCTGGAAGTCAGGCTGGGACAGAGGTATCCCTAGGGTTTAAACTGGCAAGAGCCTTTAGGTCCAGATACAGGGAGTACTAAACAAACACGAGAGCCAATATTTTTTCTCCCTTTTGGATTCTGACAACTTTTTTGCCTTTTTTATGAGATAATCAGACTTACAAAAGAGTTGCAAAAATAGTACAGAGCTCCCAAATACCCTATATCCACCATCCCCTGATGTTAACATCTTATAGAGCCACAGACATTTATTGAAACTAAGAAATTAACATTGATACAAGTACAGAACTTACTCAGATTGTACCAGTTTTTCAACTAATGTCCTTTTTCTATTTCAGGACCTCACACTATTTAGCTATCATGCCTCCTTACCTTCCACTGAGCAGTGACAGTTCCTCAGACTTTTTTCATGACCTTGACACTTTGGAAGGATACTGGTTAGTGATTTTGTAGAATGTTCTCCAATTTGGGTTTGGTGTTTTCTCATGATTTGACTGTGGTTACACATTACTAGAAAGGGTACCATAGAGGTGATGTGCCCTCTTAACGCATCAGATCAGAGGTACATGATATTAATATATATTACTGGTGATACTGACTTTGATCATTTGGGTAAAACTTTAGACGTTACTTATCTGCCAGGATTCTCCATTGTAAGCTTACTATTCTTCCTTAAATATTTGAGGAAGATACTTTGTCATTACCATTTTGATGGGCATAATTCACTAGTATGTACGTAAACTGCATTTGGTTAAAGGATTTGTAAAGACACAAACAAATGTTAATGAATGCTCTGAAACTTTGTGTTATAGTAGCAAAATTTTTTTTAAAAAGAAGGTTTAGGAGAACAGACCTTGGCCAGTAAGGTCTATCAAGATTCACATAAGACAAGGAGAAAGCTGTGAAAATTCCAAATTCTTATCATCACAAAAATAAAACAATCCAAGTAAGAATAAAGGTTTCTGCTAAGAACTGACAATGCAAACATCACTCTGGGATGCTCTGGTGTGGAAATCCCCTTCTTAGGCTGATATAAGAAGTAAAAACACATGCAAATGTAGTCAACGGTATCAAAGATGGATTAAGGAGTGGTCACCTTTAGATGAGAAACTGAGATATGGAGGATATGAGTTGTTAAAAAAATAAAAAGACCTGACTGCAATTTCAAGAGCATTTGGTAACCACTTGTCTGACCCAGCATAAATAAACCATATATTCATGTGTTGTTTCATCTGTCAATACTCAGCATAACTATGTGTAAAGGACACAGGATGGAGAGCAGACTGTCACAGTGCCTTTCAGGGGCTGGCTTTGACCATCACTAGGAACAGCAGCTCCCCTCTTGCTGCTGCCAAAAATAGTCAAACCTGTCTACTAAGGGAATGCAAAAGAGAACCAATATATTATAATCTCTATGCCACTATAATGTATTACACTGTTCATCACCTTTCTGTCTTGTCCAATGCCTTGGTCCAAAGCCCCAACTTAATTCCTTTACCCTTGGCACCTGTCCCAGGATCTATCAAAACCTTTGCCTTGTAGTCAAAGGAGTTCTGCTGAAATAGTAAGGGACATGAAAAGTAATGAAAGTATGATCTAAGGCCCTGAACTGAAACACTGATCACATTTCCTCACTTAAAAAAAAAAAAAAAAAAAAAAAAAGGAAGTGTATGTATACACACACACACACACACACACACACACCTACACATATATAACTTGGGGTTAGGATCACTAGTAGCTATGATTCAGAAGTTAAAGAGAATTTTATAGGCAAATCTGAGAATATTGTCCCCACAGGAAAACACATCCAGACATTAGTCTACTTTAAACAGACATGTCCAAAAGTTTTTATCATCTGTAATTAAATCATTGTCAAATATTACTTACATTCTTTAGAAAAAAGTCTCTTCCTTTTACCCTGTCCGCCTTCTGCACCTCCTCCAATTTCTTCATTTTCTTCCTCAAACTATAAGTTAAAACGTATATACAGAAATGTCAACGACTGCATTTTTTAAATAATTAACATTAATTTTTTTCCATTTTCAACACTGATATCATGCCAGAAAACCTAAAAAATCATGAAATCTGAGCATTTTAGGAGTCTTTAAGACTATCCAATCCAACTTCCCACTCATGCAGGAATGGCTTCTACAATGTCCCTAACAAATAATCCTTCTGCCTCTCCTGGAAGAGTTTCAACGACCAGACTTTTTTTCCTTAACCAACTACGTAGGCTATTACTACAGTTTTACTATTAAGCGTTGGTATTAAAAAAAAAAAAAGTTGGTATTCAATCAAAGTAAGCAAAACTAGTATTTACTAATAAGCACTGCTTATACAGGGCTAGGAACTTTATTCAAATAAGCCTTAACCCCATTTTATGACAAAAAACGAGGCTCAAAGTTAAGTAACTTGCTCAGAGATTAACAGAAATTTTGAAATCCCTGACTTTCGGTCCACTATTTCCCCCCAACTTCACAGTGAGCATATAGTTTTGTTAACCAGCGGCAGTGTTCGTTCATAATGGGAGTTAACAAATATTAGCTTTGTCCTCTGATGACTGTCCAGGCGATTCAAAGAGTGTCTAGCAAATACAGACCAAAAGCAAAGAACAAGGAGCCACCTTCCTACTCTTCACGTCCTGCCCCACGTACTAAGAGATGAATCCGAAGGGAAAGGCTAGCACGGCGTGAAGTCCCCGAACTCGCTCGAGTGAATTCGCTAAGGAAAATGTCGAGTGATTCTGAACTCAGGCTCCGCTTCTGTACCCCAGGGAGTGAAGAAAAGAGTGGGTTGGAAGAGCGGTGGTCACTCACAGTAGGGTCTTCCTCCTCGTCTGCCATGCCAGCAGCCAGCCTACAAGGCTCCGCCGCCTCGCCCCCAGCGGGTTTTACTATTTCCTCTGCCTCACTTCCGGTGACGCGCCGGGCGGGGCGGGGCCTAGCCGGCCAGCTGGGCGGGGCGGGGAATGAATGGAGACTAATAGCAGACGCCCGCGGAGTTTGGGGAGAGAGGGATGAGCTCTAGGCTCTGGGATCAAGATCCGGATTTAATAAGCATTAGCAAAGAAAAGGAAATAGTGGGCTGAGCGGTGTGTATCTTGTTGTGGCCCTGAATTGGCTTCTACACCTTGAATCACCGCTTCCTGTTTCGGCGCTATGAAGCTCTGCGTCATTGGGGGTGCCTGCCGTCCTTGGGCTCCCCGAAGAGTGTATTTAAACAATTTTAACAATTTATATATATATATTTTTATTTTTAAAGATTTTATTTATTTATTTCACAGAGGGAAAGAGATCACAAGGAGGCAGAGAGGCAGGCAGACAGAGAGAGGGGGAAGCAGGCTCCCCGCCGAGCAGGGAGCCCGATGCGGGCCTCGATCCCAGGACCCTGAGATCATGACCTGAGCCGAAGGCAGAGGCTTTAACCCACTGAGCCACCCAGGCGCCCAACAATTTATAGTTACACTGTTATTAATTGTCATAGCACTGTACAGTTTATTGGGTATGTTTTTCTTCACTACTAGTTTTTAAGAGGAAAACACCACCCCTTAGACTGAGGATTAAATATTTGTGGGGAGTTTTGTGTTCAGAACAGAGGAAAACCACTGGCATTAGAAGGCTGAAGCTAGGGATATCAAATGTTCTGCAATGCAAGACATGATGCCACACAAGGAAAAGTCCCACAGTGAATGTCCTGCTAAACATTCATGCGAACGAAAAATGTTTCATTATCTGAGCCTAGAACTTAACTTTGTTAAAGTATAGACACAAAGCATGTCCTATGCTCTTAACATATTTAATTTTCTAGAGATGCAACTGTGACATAATATACACATAGTGGTCTCTGCTGCCGGTTCCTGGCACAGAGCTCCTAAAACCCTTGCAATTTCCTAAGTGATAAGAGCATAGGAGCATCTTTTGTTCTCATGAGGTAATTTAGGGTGGGCTCCTGGTTGGGGGCTGGTCACCAGAAAGACCAAGCCACAATCAGGAAGTTGGAGTTTTCAGCCCCAGCTGCCATTTTCCAGAGAGTGGAAGGAGGCTGAAAATGTAGTTAATAATTGATCATGCCTACACAGGCATAAAAATCCCAGTAGTAGGGGGTTTGGAGAGCTTCCAGGTTGGGGACATCACCTCTGGAAAGAATGACACAGCTCCAACTCCAAAGGGACAAAAGCTCTACATTTAGGACCCTCCCAGATCTCACTCTCATTATCTGGCTGTTCATTTAAGTAAATATATCCCTGAGTTCTGTGAGCTGTTCTAGCAAATAAATCCAAGGGGGAGGGAGTCACAGGAACCTTTGGTTTGTAGGCAAGTTGGACAGACATATGGGTAACCTGGGACCTACTACTTGTGATTGGCATCTAAAGCGGGAGGCAGTCTTGTGGGACTGAGCCCTTAGCCCTTGGGATCTAACACTATCTCCAGGTAGGTAGCGTCAGAATTGAGTTAGATTGTAGGACACCCAACTGGTGTTGCAGAACGTTCAGTGTGGGAAAAGAAACCCACATTTGGTGCCCAGAAGTGGAATGTTCTTTGTGAAAGTAAAGAAGAAAGACACAGGGAAGAATGAACTAACAGTTTTTCCCAAAATAGTTAAGTGCCCTAAAACTGGAGGGATATTATACTTTCTTTTGTTTGGAACTTACCAAGAGCTATGAACCATTTCAGGAAATAATGTCATCATCACTTGTAATAATTTGAGTAGACCATACTCACTGGGGTCATTCTGTATTTGTAGCTCCTACATTCATGGTCATTCTACATATAGGTGCAAGCACCTGAAATCATTATACCCTCTAGTGTAGTCATGCCTGAGCATTCATATCTCAAAACACATATTTTAATTCACTGTATTTTATCTTTATAATAGGACACTATGTATTATTTTTAAATTATTGGATAGTTAGGTATATTCATTATTTGTTGTTCTGTAACAAATTATCCTTAAACTTAGTGGCTTAAAACAAACATTTATCACACAATTTCTGTGGGTCAGGAATTTGGGTGCAGGTTAGCCCGGTGTAGTTTAGCTGGCTCAAGGTCCCTTCTGTTGCTGGCAGGGTGTTTGGCTGGGGCTACAGTCTCATCTGAGGTATTGATGGGGAAAGATCCACTTCCCAAATCACTTACATTTTTGTCCTACAGGACTCAGTTCCTTCAGGTTGCTAGACTAAGGTCCTCAGTTCTTCACTGGCTATTGCCAGACGACTCTCTCGGTTTCTTGCCACATGGTCCTCTCCATATGGCAGTTTACAACATGGCAGCTGGCTTCTCTCAGCACAGATGAGGGAGAGAATTAGGAACACCCAAGACAGAAACCACAGGGGTTTTTTTGTAACGTAACCTTGTAAATGGCATCCCATCACTTCTGTCCTATTCTATTTAAGAGAATTCAATTAAGTGCAGCCTACACACAAGGAGAGGGGATTACACAAGGATGAGTATACCAGGAGGCAGACATCATTGAGGTTCTCTGAGAGGCTGCCTACCACAGTAGGTCATATGATCTGTGAATATCATTTCAGAATAATAAAGGAGACATTATAATATTTTTGTTATTTAAGGAAGATCGTTGAGTCTGATAGGGTTGAGAATCATTGTGTTACGTAGTGATGAAACTCTGGCTTTGTCCAGGGGTTTAGGTATAAAACATTCAGAGTGTCCATTATCAAGGCACAGATAAAATGTGCTGGGTGCACACCAAGAAGTACCATCCAGCAATCAGAAGTAATAGACTAACAATATGGACGGAGCTTAGAAACATACCCCTAAATTTAAACAAACTGAGGGTTACTGGGGGTGGGTGGGAGGGTAGGGATAGGGCAGCTGGGTTATGGACATTGGGGAGGGTTTGTGCTATGGTGAGTGCTGTGAAAGGTGTAAGCCTGATAATTCACCGACCTGTACCCCTGGGGCAAATAATACATTATATGTAAAAAAAAAAAAAGAAAGAAAGAAAAAAGAAACACAATGAGATCTATAATGTAAATTCAATATAGAGACATACAAAAAGTAGATATTTTACAGGAACAAATAAAAAACCATAGACATAAAATAATTGAAAGGTCGTGGGGCAATGCGCAGATAAATAACAGGTGAAGGACTTTGGAGGGGCCAATTACAATAGTATATCACGAACTGCAGAGCGTCAGTAATTCAAACTTCGGAACCTGAGATCCAAAATATAAAAGAAAAAAAATGCAGCTATGAGCAGAGCAGAAATAAAGCACAGAGAGTGAAAAGTCATTGTACGCTTCTATGAAATGTTTGAGGTGGATTACCAGAGCCACTAGAGCCCAGGTTGTTAGGTGGGGATGCAGAAAATGAGGCTGGAATGAAGCTGGAGTTAAAGTGTGAAAGGCCTGGAATGTTCTGTTCTGAGACTAAACTTCACACTGAAGAGTTCCTGGGAGGTCTTTAAGCAGAAGAGACACATGACCCTATCTTTAAAAAAAAAAAAAAATCACTTGAGCAAGGAGACCTAGGATGAGAGATGATTAGAACCTGAATTAAAAAGATGGAACTTTAGGAGGTAGAATTTACAGGACTTTGTGTCTGAATGAATCGGAGAGCTATGGAGAAAGAGGTTTACATCCACATGGATGGAATGTTATTAATATAAATTGTAAAGTAAAATGGAAAGCATTTGGGGTGGGAGGAGAAAATGAGCTCAGTCTAAGAGTCTAGAGATGTCCTACAGACAGATGAATACGCAGGTCTGGAAATGCACAGAGAAATTAGGACCAAAGAAAATGGTGTGGGAGACATTGACACAAAGGTGACAGTTTAAAGATTGCACAGCAACAAAGGCAAGATAGAAGGGGGACACAGAGCAGATCCTTAGAAATGGTACATCAAGAAACAGAAAAGACAAAAGGAATGGTCTAAGAAGGAGTGTTGATAAATTTCTAGACCCACAATGGAGGCTTTCCTGCCCCAGATGCCAGGCAGCAAATGGAAACTTAATTGCTCTGTTTGACCAGAAATGCAGCACATTCCTTAGCCAATCCCCAAATGCCAGGCCAATTCTGGGCCTTCTGACTCCAAACTAGGTTGACTATCACCCAACCAATCAGGTATTTTCATTTTTCTCTTTCTTGTTCTTTATTCTTTACCCTATAAAAGCATTCTGCCAGGGCACCTGGGTGGCTCAGTGGGTTGAGGCCTCTGCCATCAGGTCATGGTCTCAGGGTCCTAGGATGGAGCCCCGCATTGGGCCCCTGCTGGGTAGGGAGCCTGCTTCCTCCTCTCTGCTTGCCTGCTTGCCTGCCTCTCTGCCTACTTGTGTTCTGTCAAATAAATAAATAAAATCTTTTAAAAAAAATAAATAAAAGCATTCTGCCTTCCACTGCATTTTACAGTTCTCTGAGACTGTCCACTTCATGAAGTGTTCAAGTGCAAGGCCTTTTCCTAAATCTCTTGAATCATTTTTAACAGTAGGAAAAGATAAAGAAGGAAGATGAAGAGAAAAAGAACATATTTTGAAAGCTTAAAGAGAAAATTTTTCAAAAAGAAGCAAGTGGTCAGGAGTGCTCTGTGCCACAGAGATTAAGAGTTCAAGAGATTTAAGATGAGGCCTTGGGTCTGACAATCAGGAAGTGGTAGAACATCTGGACAAAATAGTTACAGGGCAATAGTGAAGATAGAAGCCAGATTATAAAAGGTTAAGTAATGAGGGTACAGTTGGATAGTGAAGGGTAGAGAAGCAAAGGGAGGAAAATAGCCTTAAAAGACAGTAGGATCAAGGAAGGTGGTCTTTGAATAAATGATTACCAAATGAGTAAGGCTGTGAATTTGCGCTGGATACTTTGCTAACTGCTAGAAAAAGTCAGGTTTTAATTATGGGAAAAAAAATGGAATGAGCTTCTAAAGGAAAGGTTAATGACAAAAGAGATTTGTTCCCAAAAGAATGGAGTCAGCAGAGAGGCAGACAGCAGTAGCTGATACAAGGGAGCAGTAGAGCTGAGTTGTGGGAGAAAAATTTGGACAGAAAGGCAGTGGGAGCGACTATCAGAAATGAAGAAAACAGGAGGCTGGGTGGTGGGCTTGAGGAATGTATTAGGATGGGATAGGCAGAGGGCAGGCAGGTAGTCCCAACTACACCCCGAATCCAGGAGAAGCTAAGCAGTCCCACCCTCCCTCTGCCCCCCTCCCCCCCACCTCCACTCCTTCCCCTCCACCCCAGTATAGACTTCTACAGTGCCACTCCCTGTTTGAAGCTGAGTGAGATAGTGTCATTTTTTCTAAAAGTGGCTTTCAGAATTCCCCCAAGAATCTTGTGCAGTCTCAACCATCTGCTTCTTTACCAAAGAATGCCTATACCCTTTGGTTAAACTTACAGGCTCTGGGATCGGATGAGTCGGCTTTAAAATCCTAGCTGTACTTGGGGCGCCTGGGCAGCTCAGTCAGTTGAGGGTCACTCTCGCTTTCTGCTAAGGTCATGATCTCAGGGTCATTGGATGGAGCCCCGAGTTGGGCTCCACACTCAGCACGCATCTGCTCAAGATTCTCTCTCTCCCCCTCTGCCCCTCTCTCTACCTCGTGTGTNGTGTGTGCGCGCGCGCGCGCACACACACACACACACACACACACACACACACACACACAGTCTCTTTCTCAAAAAAGAAAAAAAATCCTAGCAGTACTACTTACCAGCTATCTGACTTTTGAGACAACTTACTTGACCTCTTAATACATCCCTTCCTTATCTGTGAGGTGGAGATAAGTTACTAACCTTCTAAGGTTATTGGGATGCTTGGATGTCTTAACACCCAGAAGGTGCTTTGAAGTACCTGGCATGTAGGGCGCCTGGGTGGCTCAGTGGGTTAAAGCCTCTGCCTTCGGCTCAGGTCATGATCCCAGGGTCCTGGGATGGAGGCCCGCATCGGGTTATCTGCTCAGCGGAGAGCCTGCCTCCTCCTCTCTCTCTGCCTGCCTCTCTGCCTACTTGTGATCTCTCTCTCTCTGTCAAATAAAAATTAAAAAAAATAATAATAATAATAAATAAATGAAGTACCTGGCATGTAGTCAACATTCTGTGTCAGCTGTTTTTATTCCAGAACCTGTCAGCAGCATCTTCTGCTGTTCTCCTTCATGAACTCTACATTCTAGTTCCACAAGACCACATTCAATTATTCATACAACAAATATCTCACAAGCACCAGTAAAATGTGCAGCACTGGTAATGGGCTGTGGATAAAATGACAAACATTGAAAATACACAGTCTGAGGCTCATGAACCTTACAGTGTAGCAGGGGGACATGAACTAAATAGATATTGTATACTCTCATAGTTTATGATGGGGGAAGGCAACCCAAAAAGGTCAGAGATGCCCTCCTTGAGCAGGTGGGGTATGAGCTGAGACCTGAGGGATGAACGGAGAGCCAATGAAGGAGAAAGGCAAAACTGTGCTGTGCCCCAAACTTATCCTGTGCTTTCCCATCTCCATGCCTTTGATCACTCTACTCCTTTCCCACTAGAACACCTTTTTTACTGGAATGCTACATGCGCCTTTCCAGCCCAGCTAAAATCTCTGCACCTCCACTAAACATCCCCTGGGCGCTCCAGCTAAAAATACTTTCTCCTTTACTCTCCCACAGCACTTAATTTTCATTTTCCTTCAACACTTCTCACTTTCTACTGTATTTTCTGGTGATTTATACACACAGCTTATCTTGTCTACTAAATCTTATTAAAAACAGAGTCTGTTTCTCATTCAACTTTGAACTCTCAAAGGCTAGTACATTCCTTAGGCTCAGAAGTCCCGGAATAAATATTTGGAGCATAAATTAATGCCTGTTTAACATCCCTTTTCAAATATGTTGTAATTCAAATGAAGCTATTGTTGCAAGCTGGGCCTTTGGGACAGAACTTACTCTTTGGTTAAACCAGAATGCCATAGTCATGGTCCCCATGACTGATTAGTGTTCACCACAGTGACCACAACAACCCGAACAAACAGGCCACTGTTCTTGACTGATAGGTGTTTGGCAACAACTGCCTGTCTTCCAGTGGAGGCTCAAATGAACTGAGGAAGGACTGTCTGAACTGAGTCCCCAGTCAGTGGGGCTCTATTTATTCCTTGCTGTTTGGCTGCAAACGCCAGTGGCCCAGGCTTTGGCCTGATGTAAGGTTATATGGTGCTTTCCAAGGTGACAGAAACACTAATGCTTGGAACAAAATCATCAAAGATTAGTATCAGTGGAAAGCGTCCCAATTTGAAATAGTGTGGAAATAAGGGTAGGGAGCTCTGAAGTCAGACAGACCTGGGTTTGGATCCTAACTAGCTATGTGATGTCACCCATGTGCCTTCTTTGAGTCTCAGATTTCTCATTTGAAAACTATTGTGCAAAACAGTTATGAAGATCAAACATAATGTCATTACATATACAATGCCTATTCTTTATTAAATGTGTTCATTTATCTATCTTCTCCAATACAGTTTGTTCTTGAGGACAGGGACTCATTTTTGCCTCTATTCCTGCAAAATCTAGCAAAGTGCTCAGCACACAGTAGACACTGGTTAATATTCTTTAAACAAGTGATCAACACCAACAGTAATAACTAGCCTTTATGGAGTGCTTACTTCATGCCAGCTATTGTTGTAAACAGTAATTCATTTAAACCTTCAATAACCCTAGAAAGGAGCAACCAATACAACCCAATTTTACAGGAAGAAATTCTGAATTTAATTTTTTAAATATAAAAATCTTGGTATAACAAATTTTTAAATAAAAATATGGTGAGATTCACTTTATTTGATAAAAAGATAGACTACTTTATAAAACCTGGAAAAGGGGGCGCCTGGCTGACTCAGTGGGTTAAAGCCTCTGCCTTCAGCTCAGGTCATGATCTCAGGGTCCTGGGATCGAGCCCCATATTGGGCTCCCTGCTCAGCAGGGAGCCTGCTTCCCCCTCTCCCTCTGCCTGCCTCTCTGCCTACTTGTGATCTCTCTCTCTCTCTGTCAACTAAATAAATAAAATATTTCAAAAAAATAAAACCTGGAAAAGAAAAAAATGTGGTAGAGAGAAAAGGACATAAATGTAAAAGTGGGAAGAAGGAGTAGGAAGAAGAAAGACACATAGCAAAAAGAAGAAACAGAAATGGGCAAATTCTGAGCACAGTATAAAATAACTATTTAAAGTGAGATATTGTGGTCTTATCACTGTCCTTTGAAATAGTAACTAACCAACTAATCAATCACTCTTCTCGGCTCTTCAACTGTCATGTCTTTGTCCTTAAACTTCTCATAAATTCTGAGAGCGATGGGGAAAAAGACTTATCTTTCAGAGCATGACAAAAATTGGAATAGTTTTAGGGCACCTGGGTGGCTCAGTCGGTTAAGGGGCCAACTCTTGATTTCAGCTCAGGTCACAATCTCAAGTTAGTGAGATCGAGCCCTGCATCAGGCTCCATGCTCAGCAGGGAGTCAGAGTCAGCTCGAGAGTCTCTCCCTCTCCTTCTTCCCCTCCCCCTGCTTGTGTTCTCTCTTGCTCTCTAAAATAAATAAATTAATTAATCAATCTTAAAAAAAATTGGAGTGGTTTCCTTCTAGTACAAAATGAGGAGATAGGGCGCCTGGGTGGCTCAGTGGGTTAAAGCCTCTGCCTGCGGCTTAGGTCATGATCTCAAGGTCCTGGGATCAAGGCCCAAATTGGGCTCCTTGCTCAGTAGGGAGCCTGCTCCCTCCTCTCTCTCCGCCTGCCTCTCCGCCTACTTGTGATCTTCCTCTCTGTGTCAAATAAATAAATAAAATCTTTATTAAAAAAAATGAGGATAGGGTGCCTGGGTGGCTCAGTGGGTTAAAGCCTCTGCTTTCGGCTCAGGTCATGATCTCAGGGTCCTGGGATCGAGGCCCGCATTGGGCTCCCTGCTCGGCGGGGAACCTGCTTCCCCCTCTCTCTGCCTGCTCTCTCTGCCTCCTTGTGATCTCTCTCCCTCTGTGAAATAAATAAATAAAATCTTTAAAAAAAAATGAGGATATAAAGTTATCACCAAAACAGTAAATGGCATGAGCAAAAAACGTGAAAGCAAACAGTACAATTGAAGAAAACAGAAATCTTTTCAAAGCTGAAGCTTAAAGTCTACCTGGGAGAACAGTGGAAAGTGCTGCAGGAAGGCCATTAATAGGAGGATAAGGAGTTAAGCAATATTTAGCACCCAGAGGTTGCTGTTACAGGAAACAAGAATTGTGATTTTGAGCAAAATTTTCTAGTCCTCAGTTTAGAAGACCAGAATTATTGCTTGAGTGTGACACTGGGTAGTTTTACTCTAAACCTCAGTTTATCTCCAAAATAGGGTAAGAAGGCACTTGTGAGGATTAAATAGGATCACACAACGAAGTGTGTAGCTTCGGAAATGCCCAAACATTATACGAATGTAAGTTTTCAATACTGGAGGATAAAACTGATGCTTAAAGAAGACTGACATAGTAAAATCACTAACATGATGGCTGCGGGATTAAAAAGGGAAAAATCTGAATGACATCTTGAAAAAAGTTAATTGACTCAAAGATAACTTACAAATTTAAACTTTAGTGATTGGGGGAAAGGAATATTAATCATAGAAACTAGAAAATCAGAGGGCAATTGCATTTGGCTTTAAACATTTCAGATATCAGAAGAACATCTATTAGAAATGTAAGATTAGAGCTTGGATAGGACATCAACTTAAGAACTCTGCAAAGAGGTAGTAGTTGAAACCATGAACATAATAGGTCGCCATGAACCTATGAACCATGAAACCATGAACAGAATAGTGAGAGTTAATGAGAAAAAGAGGGTGTAGGTTTCTTTGAAACATCTATATTTAGGTTGAAAAACCTGAGTAAAGACAAAAATTAGGTGCAGGTCAGTGAGGCTAGCACCGTTCAATTGTATCCAAAAAAGAGGAGAAATTTTTTAGTTGAAGATGAGCTACAAGATTAATCCAAATTAGTGAACATGAATTCATTTAGGACTTGGTTTGGGCTCTATGGGTGCAGGGGATTAACAGTCAGTTGCTAGTGATATTATTAGTGCTGATGGTGATTTAGATAACAATTGATGAAAGATTCAAAGGCCAAGACAATTAGGGATTTTTATGTTGTTTTTGAGTGGTTGTGAGCAGTTCATTTGGGCAGGGGATTTGCATATGTATAAATATATCTGGCCTTGTCTTAGGTTTTGTCCCCTATGTCTCTCCACTCTCCCCCCCCACCCCCCCACCCCCGCACTTCTGTATATTTTTGCAAGCAGTCTATCTTGAATCAGACTTCTTTTGGCTTGCCTTTCCACTTCAGCTCTTAGAAGGATACATTTTGGTAGCTTTTTTTTCTGTAACTAAGCAGGCTGCAGTCAGCAGATGGCACTACAGTAAGAGGGACATTTAGTTCCTTTAGGACCTTGTCAAATCACTAGTAACCTTACAATTTCAGCCTCGAAAGACTGAGTTGCACTCTCACGGCATTTTATTTATTTGAGAGAGAGACAGAACGTGCGAACAAGCATGGGGGGGGGTGATGTAGAGAGAGAGGGAGACAAGCAGACTCCCCAGTGAGCAGGGAGCCCCACTCAGGCTCGATCCCAGGACCCCCAGACTGTAACCTGAGCCCAAACCAGGAACCGGAGGCTTCAGCGACTGAGCCACCCAGGCGCCCCTCGCATTTTAATAAAGCAGGTCGAGTTGTGCACAATTAAAGATTTTGATTTACAAAATGCAACCTGCGGCTTTGTCTCCACTCTACCCCCATCATTAGACTGTTGATGTCTTTCCTCAGCTTGTGAAAGTTTTAAAAGCTCTATCCTGATACCCCTGATTCCTGGTTAAAATGTCCAAGGTGACCCCAGCATTTAACTAAATCCAACAGAGTATCGAGACTCTGCTGAAAGTTTAAAGAAAAATCCACAGAAACAAACAGGCACTTATCTGTATGTTTCCCGATAGAGTGGAGCTTTAGGGTCTGAAATGTGTGACTTGTTTCTGTTATGTTTCTTACTTCATTCCGAGAGTTCAGACGGAGCCTAACTTCTGATTTCCATAGGGAGTAAGAAAGAAGTGATGTAGGTCAACTATTTCTCAATAAAACTGCAGAAAAAATTCTGGTATACCCAGTAGCAAAAAGGAAGAAAGAAAGAGAAAAGGAAAGAAGGAAAATAAAAGAAGTAAAGGTAAGAAAGGGCAGCGCAGCAAAAGCAAGTCTGGAGGTGGCAGAGGCCGCCTCAGGAGCCCTGCTGTCAGTTCTCTTAATTGGAATCCCAGCACCGAGACCTTTCCGTCGCAGGAAGGCTGCTGCTTACACACACACCAACTGCCACAGCGCAGAATAAAGTGCACAGCTGCAAGCCTTTACCTATCCAAATACACCAACATGAACAGGTCAAGTTAACGCCCCAGCACTACTGCCGCAAAGACACCCAGAAAAACGTGGTTACCGTGGTCACTTCGGAAGCCTCACCGAAGGCCGTCTTCTCACGCGTGCGTATTCAGCAAGCACCGCCCACACGAGTCCCGTAGCTCCGCAATCTGCTTGCCACTCCTGAGTGCAATCGGCGCTCGCCTCTCTGTCCTTGCGCCTGCGTACTACACCTCCTACCCGTCGCTGCGGCCCCGATCGGGAAGTGTCAACACGGAGCTGGGTTCTCCAGTCTTCGCCGCTACCACTCACAGCTGATCCCGGAACCCCTAGCCTGGCCCGGGCCCAGCCGCCATGACGAACGGTGAGCGCCAACACCCAGAGTGGAGAATGGGAGTAAAGGATGAGGGGAAACGTGTGGCGGGCGGGACCGGGACTGACGTGGCTATTCTCCCCGCCCCCTCCCGGCCCAGCCCCACCATGGCCTTTCAGTTCCCCGAACTCTTGCCCCCCAAACCCTTCCGCGGTTCCCCCGTCCCCATCTAAAAATACCAGTGCCTCTCGTCTTCACACCCCGAGTCCCCAGTCCTTAGCCTGTGGTTTCTCTTCCCCCTTCCTAGAAGTTCGTTCAGCCCTTGCAAGACTCCTGGGCAGGCCAGTGCCAGTGGAACTCTTGCTTTAGCACCAGGGAAAAGAGGATCCTCCTCTCAGCTCGCTACGTTCTCATGCTTTCGGACTGTAGCCTCTTTGGGAGGACCGAAAAATCAGACAGTGTCAAGCCTCACACTTTTTGGAGGCGAATATAGACCCTTAAAGTTCTTGTTTCGAAAAAATGCTGGAAAGCTTTCTCTTGTTTGATTCTAAAGTCCTGCCTGAGAGTGATCCCATCTGGAGACTCTGGCTAGTGTTGCAGGGGTTGGATTTAGACACTGGCTCTTCTAAACAATGTAGCAGTTGCAACCCTGTTTATCCGACCTAATTTTCCAGACGCCCTCGCCCACTTTATAGACATAATTTCCGAATTCCAGGGAAGTGCAGGAAGCAGGACTTTTACGGTCTTTAGCGTAGCTTTACAGGAAAGAAGAGAAGGCGTCCTAGTATGATTTGAGGGGCACAGGAAAGCATTTCTTAGAAGTGCCTTTTCCTTAGCCTGGAGGTGGAGACTCAGATTTCATCTCCTTGTGAATTTTGGCATTGTCTTCAAGAACTTATGAAAGTGAAAGAATATATTAAAGTATCATTCATCATAAGAATTTCATGTATGTGTTAATTTACTGGGCCCTTTCTTATGTGACAGCTGGCTGTGAGATAGTTTTACTGGAGAGAGGGAGATAGAGTGGTGCAGAACTGG
Organism: Ailurus styani; assembly: GCA_002007465.1. Classification (NCBI taxonomy): domain Eukaryota; kingdom Metazoa; phylum Chordata; class Mammalia; order Carnivora; family Ailuridae; genus Ailurus; species Ailurus styani. Next base: position 1,688,212 of record LNAC01000313.1, on the reverse strand, counting down.
CAGCTACTGATTATGTTTAAATAGCCTTTTGGAATTTCCTGGGCAAGTCACAAGTCTGAAGTTACTAGGCACAGTACCAGAAGGGACATCACTGGGAGGAAGAAATCATCTGAGCTAGGAAATAAGAGAGCAGTCTGATATATAATAATCACTGAGTAAATTTTAGTTACCTTCCCTCCTTTTGTGGTCTGAATTTTTTTTTTTTTTGCAATTAGGTGCTTCATTGTGCTTACATGTACAAGAAGTAGCTTGTTTTACATAAGTAAGAAATAGAACGAATTGTTCAAAGCTTTTTTTCCACAATTGTTCTATGTCAACACCTCAGATACTTTTATTTTTACAAGAATCTGTTATTCTAGCAGAAATTTGGTTTGTGAGTATCATGCATGAGGTATAAGATGAGCGTAAGAAAATTGTAGTTTTATGAATTCGAACGAACCCTACTTTTTGCCTTAACATGTTCAACAAATGCAGATCCGAGAGACGTGGCTAAACATCTGGCTCTCCTTTATCACACGAGTGACTGATAATAGCAACACGGGTACTTTCCTCAGCTTGGGCTCCAAGGATTCTTACGCCTCTCTCAAACTGTTACCAACACTGGCCATTCCTGGGAGACTGATTTGTGATGCGGTCTTCTCAGGACTTGCAGCTCTTGAAAGGGGAGGAGAGGGTGCAGTGAAATCTTTGTAAGGGGGTTGCCTACAAGCAATTTGGGGAACAATGAAATAACCTTGTTAGTCCCAGGATTTTGGCTCCCTCTTGTCACGGGTTGGCATTGCTAGTAGATTTTATCATCTTGGTATTATATCATTCTGTTCTCTTTGGAGTTCTCAAATGGGATCACCTGTCGCAAGGTTGACTTGTATCCGTTTTTTTTTTTTTTTTTTCTTTCTGTAACAGTGTACTCCTTGGACGGGATTCTGGTGTTTGGTTTGCTCTTTGTTTGCACCTGTGCTTACTTCAAGAAAGTACCTCGTCTCAAAACCTGGCTGCTATCAGAGAAGAAGGGAGTTTGGGGTGTGTTTTACAAAGGTATGCTCATCCCTGGACAGGGAGAGGAGATGGCTATCTCTGGACAATGGGGTGCTACAAAGTGTAGGGGAGTGGGATAGGCCTGCAGTGTATTTGGTTCCACTTTTACATAAGTTTATTTTAGCATCAAGGTAATTTTAATATTCTCCATGGAGTAAAAGCATCTAAATTAAAGCAATTTAGACTAGCCTAGAACTGTTGGAATTTTTTCCCAATGAAAAGTTTTTCTGACTTTCTGGAAAGAATATATTGGAGTCTCTTTTAAGTTTCATTAACTCCGAGCTTTTTAAAAAATTTTTATTAAGGGTAAACCCTACCTACCTAAATCTTTTTTCAAAATAGAGCAAAATACAAACTACAAAAAATCCAAAATACAAACAGTGCATTCACCTAGAACCTAGAGCTTTAAGGATAGTATTTAAATGCATCCCGGGTGGGTTCTTGAGAACCTTGATAGGTCTTTTCATCTTGACTAGAGATTTCAAAATACCACCTTGAAAGTGAGGACTTACATGAAGGGCAGGGTGTGATTTCTTTTCTCTTTTTACTTTTGTCTGCCAGCCGCTGTGATTGGAACCAGGCTGCACGCTGCTGTGGCAATCGCCTGTGTTGTAATGGCCTTTTACGTCCTGTTTGTAAAATGAATTCCAAAGCATCCATCTCATCAGCTGCCAACCAAGAGGATGAGGGTGAAGAAACTGTCCGGGGCCTGGGCCCAGCGTAAGGGAGCTCAGCTAAAATCATCAAAGTCCCCAAGATGACACCACAGCATCTGCCCCTACCATATGTGGGGAAAATTCCTCATGGTTACAAACATTATTTATGCTTCAGGGGACTCCAGAAGGCCAACTTCCTTGGATCTGTGTGTGAATCAGTCCTCAGCAGAGAGCATATAATGTCTAGATAAATTACACCCAGTGGTGATAAGATTACACACCTCCTGCATAAAAACCTGTCACCTGTTCTGTTCTTCAGCCCATCATCAGGATCTTTTCAAACTGAGGCTCATTATTCACACCTCTTGGAAGGAGAGAGAATTTTCAAGACTTGACTTTTTTTTTCCCCACTGTTTGATTTGGATTGGCAAATTGGTGGGGGGGGGGTGAGTGGGTGGGGTGGAGGGCGCATAACAGGAGTTACACAACGCCAAGAAAATTTGGCTTTGGAAATTTCTCTTTCATATACCCATCTGGAACATAAGGGAGGGGCTTGGTCCTCACTGCAAAAAGAGGACAGATGAAATAAATGTGCTATGTGCTGGTAGCTCAAGACTTTGCCAAGAAAATCTGGGCCTACATAAGATTTGGGAATTAACTATCCCTAATGAGACCAGAAAGCAGTAACTTAGGTAAGGAAAAATGTTCTGTTCACCAGTATCCCCCCCAAAGGAGACTTCATCCCCTCAAATGGTATATGGAAAATGAATCCACTGTTGTAATTTTCCTAAAACCTTTTTATATACTCTGAACTACTGAGTGCTAAATAGTGTTACTCAGTCTTAAATGCCACCACTAGAGGAAAGAGAAAGTATTGAAGAAATAATTTTTAATATATTTGCAGTTAAGGTAAAAGAAATCTAGTATATAATTCATACACTAGTAAAGTCATCTAGTTTAAGAATTTATTGTGATGTTAGATGGACGTTTTGTCATGTTATCCAAGACACAGCCTCACTCTGTGTTTGAGTCTGGGTTATTATGGCAATTTTTAATTGATCACTTGTTTTTCTTGGGCAACTCTTAGTTTTCCTCATATTGGAGTACTCTCTAGCTATCTCTTGGAAATTCTTTGTATTATAAGAACATGATAAATTCAAATGAATGAGAGAAGTTGTTGATATTCATGGGCATGTTTGTAAAGTTCACAAAATCCCCAAATAAAATGAGGGTGTTTTCTAAAGTTAAGGAAAACAGATGTTTGCAATGGAGATTAATGGGCTTTTCCATGGATATAGTAACTCTTACACAAATCATTTTAGATGAGTCGACATTTGAAGGGAAGACTTCTCCATTTAAAAAAAAAGAAAGTTGGTGTAAAATTAAATTATTGTAAAAAGCAGGCATTAATATAGGAACCAATTGAATTGCCCGTTCCAGTGAAACTTGACTGTGGACAAGTCGGTTGTGGTTGACCCCTGTGTGTTACAGGAAACTCTTTTGTCTTTTCTCCAAAGAAAAGCTGCTAGGAAGTTTAGGTTCTCCAATAAGACAGTTTAGTGCTTTGAGAGTTTATAGAGTTGTAAAGTCCTCACGTAAACACTACATGTCTAATCATCTCAGAGTTGTGGCTTTTTTGTCTCTTCAAGAATTGGCCTGGAGGGTAAATTTCAATGATTAATATGTTTTCCATCGTCCCTTCTGAGGATCTTTCACATGAGGGAAAGGGCATCTATTGGAACAGAAAGGAAGAGTTACACCTTGTAGGTGTGTTTGGGACCTGTTGGCCAGCAGGAAAGTTACTCCCTGGAAATACAGGTTCAGCATGTTTTGCACTTGTTATTTTGTAGCTTTAATGACTTGTTTTCCAATAGGGCTAATGTCTCTAAGCTCAGTGAGGAGAGCTGCTTTGGATTTTAAACCCATTTCATTTCACAGTTATAGTTGTTCAAGCCAATTTTTATAGCCTCCCTGGTGGGTCATCTTGACCTAAATTGTTATATTTTGAGATGTTTTCCTATAAGAATGTAACAAAAAGTGCACAGAATGAAGGTAATTTACAGCAAGAAACAAATACACAGCTTATTTCATTTCTTGCCTTTATGTAAGCAGATAAGCAGAAGGCTGTTTAACTCATTACTTTGGTTGATGTGTCGTATGTTTTTTGAGTGAAAACTGTAGGAAGTTGTTCCTCTGAGGGAGTCTTTTAGGGGTGGAAGAAGGGGGAGAGCAATATTGCCTCAGATTCAAACTGGCGTTACCATAAACCCTGAATGCCAGGGTGGAATGAAGTCAGCCTTTTATAGTGAAAATAAAATTTTTTATTCACCATTGTCTGCACAAATCCTTGAAAATAAAATTTCTTTCCCTACCACTTTTGTCCATTTTATTTGTCACATGATGAATTCATTGAACGTTTTTCAATACTCCCCTTGGTTCTACCTGAGTATACCTTTTTAGTTTACATTAGTGAATAGCATTATACCTGTTGACCCCTTGTGATGGTCACCAAATATATGATATAGTTCAGAATTTATGAAGGTGTAGTTTTCTCCTTTGAGGGAGCTCATGCATGTATCAGCTTATATGTTAAATAAGGCAGATAACAATACATTTTATCTACCACTGCTATTAAAATACAAATATTATCTGCCATTACCAGCCATAAACTTCATTCAAATGAGGTTATTAAGTTAACCAGCCATGTACCTAGAAAATCCTTCAGTCAATGGGATTCTCGCACATAAATGGATAGTTGCCCCCTATTTGTTTATTCCAAGTGCATGGTGGAACTGGTAGAGTTACAAATTACAAATTCACAAAATTCTGATTTATCTTTACCCACACACATATCTATTTCATTGAAGAAGGAGAAAAAAGGAACTGAGACATTAAAATTGTGTTCCTTGATATGAATGGAGCTAATTTCACATTATACAAACACTACTTTTTTTTTCACTACTCATTCTGGAGTTTGGAAGTTAGACATGCTTTAATGGACATGAAAATAAGTGAAGGTTCAGCAATACGACTGCCATAGATAGCATCAAGTTCCCGGTAGCAAGGGGGCTCTTGTAAATGACAGAGATATGCCTTCCTACCTTTACTCATTTCACAGTTGTCCTGACTGCCAAGACACTGGCTTATTAAATAATCTATTCTCACCTTTCTCTTTGGTAAAAGGATGTTTTCCTTCTCCCCTGGAGGAAGGAGCTCCTAGGGAAGCTGATACTGATTAATGGCCAGGATTTGCCTTTCCATGGGAAAGCAGTCGGTCACCTATAAATCTCCTGACACTGAATCATCTTATATTCAGAACATGGATCTAAGACTTGGGTCAAAGACCAAAGGAAAGCTTTAGATAGGGTTTTAAGTATGTCCCTGCACAAAGATCATAAGACAAGCACAATTTAGTACTGTGGGAATTTGTCCGGCTTTTCTCTGGGACCTGGGTTCCCCTCCGGGCCACGCGGGGGCAGCAAAGCGCACGCCGGGCGAGAGCCTGAGCTCAGTGGTTCCTCCCAGAATCCTCCGAGGCGGAGGGGGGCGAAGGGGTTTAAAAGAGGGTGCAGACTTCCGCTCCCTTCCCGGAGGGAGCGCGGCTGGGAAGAGGGTTTGTTGTGTGGTGCCACGGAGCTGCGCGGATGGCGCGTGTGGGCTGAGTGAGTGGTCGCGCGAATGTGTGAGTGTGCGGATGAGGCGTGCAAGGCGAGTGTGTGCGCCCTTCCCTTAGCCCCTCCCCCCGTCTACACCTTGATCTTATTTGATCGGGTTGTGACCCTAGCCCCGCCGGGCCGACCTGAGATGAAAAGCTCCCCTCCTGCGAAGCCCCCTCGTCGGGACTATGTGCAGCGAGGCCCTTTGGGCGGCGGCAACGCCGGGGTCCCGGAGCTGGTCTTAACGGGGCCCGGCGCTCAGAAGTGATGAATTGATCAGATAGACGAGGCCGGGCTTGTCCCGGGCCACTGATTATCGAGGCGATTCTGATCTGAGCCGGACCCCGGAGCGTGATCGCCCGTGGCATTGGGGCTAAGCGTTAACAACTGGCGGCGGGGGCCCGGCGCTGGGGGCTAAGGCGAGCGTGAAGGAGCGGTTGCCCGACCCGCGGGAGCAGGAAGAGCACGGAAGCCTTGTTTGCTGCTGCAGTGTTTTTCCTTAGTCCCTTCCCTTTTTTCCTTTAGGCCCGACTTGTGATGGATGACCTTTTGTATAGTACTAACACGGGTTTCCCTCCACCCCGCACAGCATATGCCGCTAAAGGTTATACACTTATATGTATGTGTATGTATGTGTGTGTATATATATATCTCGATAAGAGAACTTGGAGAGCTTATATGAAGTCAGATTCCAGGGACCCGCCCCAGATTTAATGAATTAGATTATCAGGGCCCCCGAGTCTATATTTTTAAAAGCCTCGATGTACGGGTCATGGTAATACGTTTTTTAATATTCAGTATCAGCCTGCATGAGATAATTAGCGAGAGTCAGCGCTTTCTGCCACTTTCAGCCATTCTAAATAATGAGAACTGAAACTTGATATTGCTACTTGGCAGCAGATATTATCTGAATAGTTTGGAGTATCTCTGTGGAAGAGAGGCTGCGATAGTTGGATGGAATTTAAGTAAGGACCCTGTACCTGAGTAACAGGAAGAAACTCTCATATCTGAATTATTCAACAATGCATATGTTGTCCAAACTTAGAAGTGGGAATTTACCCTACAATATTCTGAAAGTTATGCAATTTCTTATCCAATCTAACAGCAGGTTTCCCTGAGTGACTTAAAATTTTAGAAACCACATTAATTCATGTTTTTAGATACCTTCAAACCCAAGCACCAGGTTGTTGAACCACATTTGTAAGAATCAAGGGCTGTATTTCACAGCACAAACTGACAAGGGAAGGGAAATGACTCCCAGGCAAGAAGACCGCAGAATTAGAGAATGAACAAGGAGCCAGGTCCAGGAAGATGAGACCTTATGGAAAAGCAGAGCCCAGCAGATGACTAAATCCAGAAGGTCTGAAATATATTAAGTGTGACCTCAGCATAAACGTTAACACTACATAGAGTTACCAGAATTATGGTGTCAGTGGCTGACATACAAGTTTGCAAGAAATGTCGAATGGATATATCTATGTTTGGAATGAGTCCAGTTTATAAAATATGAGTACCTATCCCCTACCAAAAACTGCTGTTTTGTTCTTTTTTTTTTTTTTTTAAGTAGGCTCCATACCCAGCCCAATGTGGGGCCTGAACTCATGACCCGGAGACCCAAGACCTGAGCTGAGATTAAGAGAGATGGTTAATCAACTGGGCCACAGAGGCATTCCATGTGCTGTTTTGTTCTAAATCCTTAGCTTTTCAGCAAGATGCCTTTGTTGCAAATACATCCAATAGAACTAGTTTCTAGAAGTTGGGAAACTTCCCTCCCACATTTTAAGAGCAGTCAAGTGGCAACTCTTAGTCCATGAGTAACACACTTCAGGCTTTATCCAGCACAAATCTATTTAATGGAGGTGGGCAGCAGGATGTTCCACTATGATTAATTAGTCCAGGGGCCTGTCAACATTAGGTAGAGAAGAAGCCACCATCATTCTTTCGGGAGTAGCCTCCATTGGTGGCTGCAGTGTGAGGGGACACTGTGGAGAAAAAGAGAACGGGGTAGGCTGTGAATTTCAAATCCTTTGCCTTTTCTGGGAACCTGTCATCACCCATACATTTCTGGGCACTGTGGAGAAGGTTCTTGTAATAGCTAGGGAAACTGGCCTATAGAGAGGACTTCTACTTCCAGATTTTTGCCCTTTGCTAGACATTTTGTCCCTTAGACCTAAGGCTGAGTTCAAAGCTCTGAGAAATGGAATTCATCTCCTAGCTTTTAGGCAGTATGTCTTCTGATGAGTCTGATAATGTGCCATTTTAGTCACTGCTATTCCAAGACCTTCAGTTATCCCTGAAGTTCCCTAATGACCAATCACCTCAACTCCCTGAATCCTGGGTCAATTTTAGAAAACTATTGTACCACCCATCTGCCCATCCAGTCTTCTAACCCTTACCTATGGATCCCTGGATGCTGTGGATAGACTCCTTCTTAGGGTTGATCCAGTATCTGATGTTAGCTCGGGAAGTGATGGAAGGTGGCGGAGGAAGGGGTAAAAGTTCTCCAGGGAATTGGGTCTTGATGTTTCTAGAAGATGGTATGGGGAAGAACAGGGGAGAGTGAAATCAATCAGAAGAAAGGTGAGGAGGGAAAGATTGTTGCATGCAGCCTCAAAAATAATGCAGCCAAAGGCCCTTTTTACCCTCTGGGGATTAACTGAAGATTTTGTTTGTTTATACAGATGAGCACAATGCTGGAGGATCTCTATTCATTTTAGTAAGTAAAAATACAGAAATTGCACTATAGATACAGATGTAAAAAGCACAGCAATGTGTATACAAACGAGTACCTACTGATTATCTTTGTTATTTTCCAGGTGACGATTTACCTTACGTGACTGGATGGCATTGTCCTTAGGGTGGAGAGGCTCTGCCTCCACCACTTACCCATGGGTATCCTGGGTGGTCTCCTGGTGTAAGAGTATCTCACTTTTGTTCTTGAATGTCCCTGTGTGGTGGTTGTACAAGGCTGCTAAGCGGAAATCCAGGTCATCCTTTGGTATCTAAAGAGGAAGTCAGTCCCCCCAGGGTTAGCTTGCTACCTCTACCCCAACTGTAGTCAGGTTCTATTGGGCTCTACTTTTTCACCAAAAGCAAAGTTGGGCCTGAGGTCCACCAACTCCTTACATACCAAAGACATTTTAACTCTTGTCAATATAGCGTTGTGTCATGGTTAGGTCTAATGAGGAGGGGTGAGCTCTCACAGGGGCTATGGAAATCATACTGTCCTTCACTTAGGCTTAATGGGCCTTACCTCATTTCTGGTTATAATCAGAAGAGTGAAAAATCTGGTGAGAAAATGATTTGCTCCAGATAATCAACTGGAGCAAAACACGAGCCTTCTGACTTCCCAGAGGCCAGATAAATTGGTGTGAGGTTTTAGATTTGATAGGACCTTGGACTGGGGACAAAATAAAGATGCTGACGCCATGAAGGACAGACAGCCTTTCAAAAAAGATATTCATGAGTCTTACGCAGATGTAAAGAGAAATAGCATTTCAATGCTAGTACCTCAGGATCAAAAAAATAAACATCCCGCCTCATGGAGGTGATTGTGGGAGTTGAGCTGAGCCGACTCCAGGGTTCCTGTTGCTGAGCAAGGTGAGCTGGGTTCTTATGTGGCAGTTTCTGCAAAAGAGAAACCACACGCAGGACCTGGTTACAGAGGTCTTGCTGGTGTGATAGCTTCAGTGACATCCATCTCCTTATTCCATTCTATTTTAACTGAACCTCGGGGATATCTTCAAAGGAAAGAACGATATGAAGCAAGACTCCCAGGCTTTTGATGCTCCTAAGTTTTCAATCTTAGAACTGACAGAAGTAGGCCAGGAATACAGGAAAAGGGGTGGAGTGGGACGGGGAAAAGCGCGGAGAAGTTAAGAAAGATGATGAGCTCAGGTTTAGACGTACTGAGTTTGAAGAAAAGGTACATTGTCCAAATGCAGTCAACAGGTGGAAAATGGGACTCCTCTAAGTGTGCAACTTAGAGAAGAGTCTGGGGGATCATCCACGTGAAGTAGTGGCTGATGCCTACAAAAAGGAGTGTGGCCAAAAAGGCTCATGATGCACAATATTATAATGGGGAGTGGGGAGGAAAGAGGACACTAATGTAGTCAGAGACAGAAGAATCGGGAGCATGCAGTGTCTAAGCAGGAAGAGAAAAAGATTGCAGTGAGCAGGAAAGGGTCGTTATGACTGCAGAAGTGTCAAGGAAAAAGTACACTGGACATCCAGTCTTCTCATTCGAACCCCATAAGCATGAACGTGAAAAGCACATAACTGATTTAATCATTTAATGTAAAATGCCGTATTGTTCATCATACTCTAGTACCTAGCACCGCGACCTAACACTTGGTGTTCAAGAATGAAATACTGTTTGAATAATGACTGCATTCCAGTGAATACAGCTTCAACCTAGAAGTCAAATTCAACCTACCCAGTGTTAGAACCCCCTTCCCCTCTACATACGGCAGTGCTGTGTAACTCAGGTCAGTTAGACATTAATTGAATTGTATGTACCAGACAGTGTGCTATCACCAAAAAAGATGACAAATGAACCAAGAAAACTACAAATATATGATGCAGGCATAGGCAGCCCTCCTCCCATTCCTTAAAGACTACATAAGCCTCCTCAGGTCCTCATTCAGCAGAAGAATGAGACTGTCTTTCATTGAGAGAGTCAAGACTGTTAAGCATAAATACCATCCTCACATCCAGTGTCTTTCCATCTCAAAGAAAGGGATGTAACTTTTACTCAAGGATAACCCTTAAGAATGGAAAAAGATAGTCCATTCAAATGGAATAAAAAAAAAAAAAAAAGCCAGGGCGCCTGGGTGGCTCAGTGGGTTAAAGCCGCTGCCTTCGGCTCAGGTCATGATCCCAGGGTTCTGGGATGGAGGCCCACATCGGGCTCTCTGCTCAGCAGGGAGCCTGCTTCCTCCTCTCCTCTCTCTGCCTGCCTCTCTGCCTACTTGTAATCTCTCTCTCTGTGTCAAATGAATAAATAAAATCTTTAAAAAAAAAAAAGCCAGATAGTAATAATTATATTAGACAAAATAAACTTCAAAACAAAGACTGTAGCAAGAGTCAAATAAGGGCATTACATAGTGATAGAGGCATCAATCCAACAAGAGGATATCATAATTGTTAATAGCTATGTACCCAAAATAGGAGCACCTAAATAAAGCAAATATAAATAGACCTAAGGGAAAAAACTGACAGTAATACACCAATACTAGGGGACTTTAATGCCCACTTACATCAATGGATAAACCACCCAGACAGAAAATCAACAAGGAAATAATGGCTTTGAATGACACATTAGATCAGATGGACCCAACGTATATATACATCTCAACATATATATACAAAGCACCATAATACACATTCTTTTCAAGAGCACATGGAGCATTGTCCAGGATAGATCACATATCAGGCCACAAAACAAGTTTCAATAAGTTTAAGAAGACTGAAATCACATCAAGCAACTTTTCCAACCATAATGGTATGAAACTAGAAATCAATTAGGAGAAAAAGAAACCTGGAAAACACAAACATACGGAGGCTAAACAACATGCTGCTAAACAACCAAGGGGCCAACTAAGAAATCAGAGGAAATAAAAAAGTATAGAGAAAATGAAAATGAAAACACAACTGTCTGTCCAAAGTCTTTAAGAGTTCTAAAAGGAGTTCTAAGAGGAAATTTTATAGTGATACAGGTCTACCTCAAGAAACAAGAAAAATCTCAAACAATCTAATCTTACATATAAACTAGCAAAAAAGAACAAACAAAGCCTAACGAAGAGCCAACAAAGTTAGTAGAAGGAAGGAAATAATAAAGATCTGAGCAGAAATAAATGAGATACTAACACACACAAACACATACACAAAGATCCAGAAAACCAAATGAAACCAAGAGCTAGTTCTTGGAAAACATAAAACTGATAAACCTTGAGCTAGACTCATCAGGAAAAAAAAAAAAAAAGAGAGCAAGGACTTAAATAAAATTAGATATGAAGGAGGAGAAATAACCAACATCACAGAAACACAAAAAATTATAACAAAATACTATGAAAAATTATATGCCAACAAATTGGACAATCTAGAAAAATGGATAAATTTCTGGAAACATAGAATCTTCCAAAACTAAATCAAGAAGAGAGAGAAAATTTGAACAGAACAATTACTAGTAACAAAATTGAAATTGCATTAAAAAAAAAACTCCCAACAAACAAAGTGCAGGACCAGATAGCTTCACAGGTGAATTCTACCAAACATTTAAAGAAGAGTTAATACCTTTTGTTTTCAGACTATTCCAAAAAATAGAAGAGGAAGGGAAACTTCAAATTCGTTCTACAAGGCCAGCATTATCCTGATACTATGAATGAAAGAAAACTACAAGCCAATATCCCTGATGAACACAGACGCAAAAATCTTTAACAAAATATTAGTACACTAAATTCAATAATACATCTGAAGGATCATTCACTATGATCAAGTGGGATTTATTCCAGCAATGCAGGATTGGGTCAGTATTCATAAATCAATGTGATATATCACATTAATAAGAGGAAAGATCAAAACCATATGATCATCTCAATAGATGCAGAAAAAGTATTTGACAAAATAAAACACCTGTTTATTATTAAAAAAAATCTCAACAAGTAGGTTCAGAGGGAACATAACTCGATAAAGGTAAATATAAAAACCCACAGTTAACAACAGTTTCAATGGTGAACAACTGAAAGATTTTCTTCTAAGTTCAGGAACAAAACAAGGATGTCCACTATCACCACTTTTATTCAACACAGTGCTGGAAGTCTTAGCTACAGAAACCAGACAAGAAAAAGGAGTAAAAGGCATCCAAATTGTTAAGAAAGAGGTAAAACTCTATTTGCACATTACACAGTACTATATATAGGAAACCCTACAGAATACCAAAGAACTGTTAGAATTAATAAATGATTCCCTAAAGCTGCAGAATACCACCAAATTAATATAAAGAAATCTGTTTGTGTTTCCTTTTTTTTTAAGATTTTATTTATTTATTTATTTATTTATTTATTTATTTATTTATTTGACAGAGAGAGAGATCACAAGTAGGCAGAGAGGCAGGCAGAGAGAGAGGAGGAAGCAGGCTCTCTGCCGAGCAGGGAGCCCAATGTGGGCCTTGATCCCAGGACCCTGAGATCATGACCTGAGCCGAAGGCAGAGGGTTTAACCCACTGAGCCACCCAGGCGCCCTCTGTTTGTGTTTCTACATATCAATAACAAGGTAGCAGAAAGACAAATTAAGAAAACAATTGCATTTACAATTGCACCAAAAATAATAAAATATCTAGGAATAAATTTAACCAAGGCAGTGAAAGACCTGAAAGTTATGACAGTGATGAAAGAAACTGAAGACAGCACAAATGGAGAGATATATCATGTTAATGGATTGGAAGAATTAATATTGTTAAAATGTCCATACTACCCAAAGCAATCTACAGATTCAGCGCAATTCCCATCAAAATACCATCAGCATATTTCACAGGACTAGAAAAAATAATCCTAAAATTTATGGAACCACAAAAGACTTTGAATATCAAAACAATCTTGAGAAAGAACAAAGCTGGAGGTACCACAATCCCAGATTTCAAGATATACTACAAAGCTATAGTAATCAAAACAATATAGTACTTGGGGCATCTGGCTGGCGTGGTTGGAAGAGCATGCAACTCTTGATTTTGGGGTCGTGAGTTTGAGTCCTACGTTGGGTGTAGAGATCGCTAAAACAAATACATAAACTTAAAACACACACACACACACACACACACACACACACACACAATAGAGTACTGGCACAAAATTAGAAACAGATCAGTGGAATAGGATAGAAAGCCAAGAAATAAACCCATGCTTCTATGGTCAATTAATCTATGAAAAAGGTTGCAAGAATATATAATGGGGAAAAGACTGTTTCTTTGATAAATGGTGCTGGGAAAACTGGGAAGCTATATGCAAAACAATGAAGTCGGGCCACTATCTTACACCATACACAAAAACAGAATGAAAATGGATTAGAGACCTAAATGTGAGAACTGAAACCATAAAGATCCTAAAAGAAAACAGGCAATAGTTTCTTAAAACGTTAGCCTTATCAACGTATTTATGGATGTATCTCCTCAGGGAAGGGAAATAAAAGCAAAAATAAACTATTGGGATTACACCGAAATAAAAAGCTTTCGCACAAAGGAAGCCATCAACAAAATGAAAAGACAACCTACTGAATGGGAGAAGATATTCACAAATGATATATCTGATAAGGAATTAATATCCAAAATACATCAAAACTTAAACAACTCAACACCAAAAAACCCAATCTGCTTAAAAAATGGGCAGAGGACCTGCATAGACATTTTTCCAAAGAGGACATAGAAACGGCCAACAGACATATGAAAAGATGCTCAACATCACTGATCATCAGGGAAATGCAAACCAAAACCACAATGAGGTATCACCTCGCACCAGTCAGAATGGCTAGATTCAAAAAGACAAGAAATAACAAGTGTCGGTGAAGATGTGGAGAAAAGGGAACATGTAAATTGGTGCAGCCATTAGGGAAAACAGTATAGAGGCTCCTGAAAAAATTAAAAATAGAAATGCCACATGACCCAGTAATTCCACTACTAGGTATTTACTCAAAGAAAATGAAAACACTAATTTAAAAAGATATATGCACTATATTTACTGCAGCATTATTTACAATAGTCAAGATATGGAAGGAACAAAAGCGCCCATTGATAGATGAATGGATGAAGAAAATGTGGTCTCTATATACGATTATATATTGCTTCATTCTTTATGTTTATCTATCGACCTACCTTTCTATATATCTATCTATCCACAATGGATAAGCCATAAAAAAGAAAAATCTTGCCATTTTTAACAACATGGTTGGAGCTAGAGGGTATCTGCTAAGTGAAATAACTCAGACAAAGAGAGACCAATACCATATTATTTCACTTATATGTGGAGCCTGAAAAGCAAAACAAAACAAACAAAAGCAGAAACAGACCCATAAAAGCAAAGAACAAACTAATGGTTGCCAGAAGGAAGGCAGGTGGAGACATGGGTGAAATAGGTGAAGAAATTAAGAGATACAAACTTCTAGTTACAAAGTAAATAAGTCATGGGCATGAAAAGTGCAGCATCGGGAAGAGAGTCATTACTATTGTAATAACGTTGTATGGTGACAGGTGTTGACTACACTTACTGTGGTGAACACTGAGTAATGTATAGGATTGTCAAATCGCTATGTTGTACACCCGAAATGAAGAGAACACTGTATGTCACCTATACTTCAAAAGTAATAATAAAAAAGAATAACCTGTCTTCCCTGAACCTAGCCTCTCCCTGTGCTTCAGAGACGGGCACCATCCTGGCACCCATCCCCTATACTCAGCCTCTCTCTCATTTCTTTATCACTGTCTCACTACCACTCTTTCACCTTGCCTGCAGAACTAGACTTCTTCAAGAGTCAACATTTACGATCTTCACTTCCACCCTCTTTCCATGCCCTCGTTAGCCACTGCAGTCTGGCCTCTTTCTCAAGCAAGCATTGAAACTGCTCTTGCTGGTGACCAATGCTCTTTATCTTTAACTGGGTTAGGTGGCTCCTTTCCGGACCTGATCTTATTTGACTGCTGCATTTTCTGGCACCACGATTCTGATTCTCTCAAACGTGCTCTCCATGCTCTGTGGGTCCAACGCCTCCTGGTTGTCCTCCTGCCTCTAGATGTTACTGCTCAGCTCCCGTGTCAGCTCTACTTTCTCCCTCTGGCCCTTAGACAGTGTATTCTCCAGGGGGTTCATTTCTGCTTTTCATATTCTCACATTCACTGGATGAGCTCATTCCATCCTATGGCTTCAACCACCACATGGATACTGCGGCTTCCAGATATACATCTTCAACCTAGAACTCTCAACCATGTTGCCTGCTATTCGTCTCCACTTAAATATCCCACAGGCACCACAAAAGCAACATCTGCATAACTGATCTGCCCATCTTTCTCCCCAAACCTGCTTCCCTTGGATGCCTCATCCAGTAAATGGTATCAATTAAGCCCTCGAAAACCTAGGAGCTATCCTAGACTTGTCCCTTCTCCTGGGCCCATATCTAGCCACAAAGTTTCATCAGTCCTACCCTTGGCAATTTTTCCACATCTGTACCTCATTGCCATCCCCTGCTTTAGACTCCGTTATTCCTCCTGGAGATTGCTGCCTCCTGAGGCTCCTGCCTCCTTGTTGATTCCTCTTGTCCCCACTCCCATTCTGTCCAATCTGCTGTCACTGTGCTTTCTAAAACACCCACTGATCGTGTTACTCTAGTGCTTAAAATCCTGACGTGATTCCCTAGTGCCTCCAGGATGGAATACTAGCTCACTAGCATGGTGTACACAGCACACCCAGCCCAACAAGGTGACTCCAGCTCCTGCTCTCTCCCCTCCTCCGTCTCACATTGTTGCTCCAGCCATTCTGGACTCTTTGGCCCCAAACAAGCCGTTCTTTCTCTCCTTTCCATGTATGTGCACCTGCTGCCCCCTGTGCCTTTAATGTCTGATTCTTGTTTCCTTTTTTCTCACATTCCACCTCCTCCCTCACCTGGCCCAGCTCACTCATATTTGGGTGTGAAAACTCACCTGCTCTGAAAAGCTTGCCTTTAAGCTCCCAGTTCTCCTGGCGCACAATGTATAATTCTGTCACAACACATGAGCTATTGTGCAAGCATTTTTTTTGCGGCTGCTGTCAGCTTTTCTACTAGAGTTTCTCTAAAGCAGGAGCCATATCTAACTCACCTATATATCCTCAGTGTTGAGCAGAGTGCCTGGTGTGTATAGTAAATGATAAATGTTGAATAAACAAAAGGAAGGGCGCCTGGGTGGCTCAGTGGGTTAAAAGCCTCTGCTTTCGGCTCAGGTCATGATCTCAGTGTCCTGGGATCGAGGCCCGCATCGGGCTCTCTGCTCAGCAGGGAGCCTGCTTCCTCCTCTCCCTGTCTCTCTGCCTGCCTCTCTGCCTACTTGTGATCTCTCTCTCTGTGTCAAATAAATAAATAAAATCTTTAAACAAACAAACAAAAAAACAAACAAAAGGAAGCTCCTTGATTCTGTTATAAAGCCACAATTACAATCAAATTCACCTTATTTTGCACCATTTCAAGCATCCCAAATACTTCTGCCAGAAAAAAAGATCATCTAAATTCCTCAAATCATTGACACACATAACAAAAACACATTCCAGCATTAACCAAAAGACAGAGCTGGTGTGAGGGCAGATGTATAAAGCAGGACCTGGTGGCTTCCAGAACATTCTCTCCCATTCCATATCTCATACCTCTTCAAAGAACAGGTTTCCAAACAGGGCAAAGGGTGGCTTGGTGGGACCTGGGCCTGTTTAATCCACATTATACCAAGCATTGCTTTGGGCAGCAAGAGTCCCTTGTTCCTCTGGGCTAGAGCTCTACTTGCCTCTCCTCAAAAGCATCTCTGAAACGTTAGCAGATCTGAATACGGAGCCAAGAGGCAGGCAGAAAACAAACTTCTCCGGTACCTTACTCAGTGTCCTCACCAGAGTGCTCTAAGTTACCATCTCTGCCCATCACGCCAACAGAAAGAAGAGTGCCATCGCCCTTGGTAGGAATCTACGCAAGAAACCACAGTACCTTGGAAGCCCGGAGTTTTCCCAGGTAGGTATCATCGTTATCCAACGTAGGATGCTGGAAAGGGTCTCGGGTGAAAGGCATGGTAAAATGCGGAGTGAGACGCTGGTGTGAGGGATGGGGAGCCCGCGCAGCCGCACACACCGCACGCGGAGGATCCCGGGTCCCAATTGTTTGGAACGCCCACTTTCAGTTGCCAGGCAACTCTCCAGCCATCTGTGACTGAGGCGCATTCCCTTCGAGAAGGGCGCCACCTGGCGGTCCGGCGCGGGAGACCCCCTCGGGAGGAAGCTCCGGGGAACGCGGAGGGGAAAGCGCCACCCAGCATTCCGGGGAGCCCTGCATTTTCACTTGGGACCCTTAGTTGAAAAACGTCGGCCTCCCGGCGTGCAGGACTTCTGCAAAAGACCTCAGTTAAGTAAAGAAGTCCTAACAGATGACCCAGGAATTTCCTTCTCTTTCGCATCTAACGAAAGAATTTTTCAAAGCAACGAGAGAATGAGACGGAAGAGCCCAAGTGTCGTGCTTGGAAAATGTCAGGCTAACGCAAACCCTCCTTGCTTAAACTCCATTTAACCATGCCAGACTGAAGGCTTCGCATAGAGCCGGTTGTAAAGGCACGGGTGGGTTTGGCGGGATCGAAGTAAGATCTCCAGAAGCGCCTGTTGCCGCAGGTAACATCTACCCGGGCCGCTCCTCCGGGCTGTAACTTCTTGGAGGTGAGACGGCGTCTCAATCTTCCTTCTATCGCGGCACACAAAGGAGGTGCTAAATAAGTATTGTCGAACGCCACGTCTGCAAAATTAGAGAAGCTCATCAATGGCCCGTGACCCGAAAGAGCAATGGAAACCGTGAATTTGGTGGCGTTGGCTTGAAGGATGTTCTTTGCACGACCCCGGTGACCGCCTGTTGGGCCGGTTGCAGACCCCGGGCGCGCGCAGTGCCACGCGGCGCGCGCCAGCGGCGGCGGCTGCCATGGCGACCGGCAGGTGAGCGGCAGAGGAGCGCGTGGTCCCTGACCCACCCGCGCGGAGGGAAAGAGGAGGCGGTTGCCAAGGCGACGTGGGTAGGAGGAGAAGAGGAAGGAGGGAGGAGGAAGGATGGGCGGCCTCGGCGTAGCCGCAGGGAGGTGACTGAAGCGAGCCCAGCCCCTTGCATCCTCCCCCTGTGAACCTCCCTCCCCTTTTTTTTCCGCCTCCTGCCAGCAGTAGCAGCAGCCGCAGCACCTGAGTCGCTGCTGCCGCTCGCTCAGGACAACGCTATGGCTGAGCCGGCGAGCAGCCTCCATCCCTCTGCCGGAGGCAGGGGAAGAAGGGAGCGGCGCACACTCCGGCTTCTGCGGCTGCTGCTCTGGGTTGGGACCGCCTTCCAGGTGACCCAGGGAGCGGGACCGGAGCTTCACGCCTGTAAAGAGGTACTGTCTTCCCCGACCCGACCCCACTTTGGTCAGACAGATCTTGGATCCTGGCGGAGACCTTGGAGACCTATGCACAGACAGTTTCAGAGGCCACGGAGTTTAGGTTTCTTTGGGGATGAGGCGTGGGGGGGGGGGCGGGAAGAGGAGCAGGCTGGCGTCATGGAGAGGCCAGCCCACTGGAGGACTCATGAAATAGATCATCCTCACAGCTTGGGCTGCTGAGCTCAGAGGAGAAGGTCCCAGCTCCAAGGAGCCCAGGAGGGACCTGTGTCCCTGGGCTCGGGAATGAAGAAAGAAGACCTGGGTGGTTTTCCGGCTGCAATGAAATACCTTAAAAGTAGTTGAAAACAAAAGATTATGTACAGAGGGGCAAATTGTAAAGTGAGAGGGAAGAGCGGGATAAGAAAAGAGTTAGGAAGGCCAGAGGAGAGTAGGGGAGCAAAGTGGGAATCCTTGTGGTTTTATCGTGGCTTCAAATAAAGTGGGAAGATGGGAGATGTGCCAGGGGCACTGAGGGAACGCATCACCTCTCCCCCCCCCTTGTTAAACATCCAGTTACCTTACCGGCTGCTAAGTGCTTTGCCCCACTCCCCCCACAGTGTGCTTTGTTTAGTGTACCTGACAGCCCACCACCCCCTCTGACCGGACTTTGAGTCTGTAATATCTCGCTTTCCGCCAATCTCTACTTTCCTTCTTTGTACTTCTGACGTATGTCATGAGTCTTTTTCAAGGTGTTTCTAAAAGGTTGCCAACACAATTCAGACAATAGGTAGTGAAGGTCTTCCCATTGAAAATTCTTTGAGCATTCTTTTTGGAGGAATACACAAAGGTATTCAGGAGTAAACAAAACTCAGTAGTTTCCATAGTGTCGAAATACCATTATTTGGTTGTTTTCTGGGTAAGCTTTTTTAACCATATGGCAGAGACAGAAAGAAGAACTGCATTGGGGAAGGTAAAATAAGAATAGTTCTGTTATCTCTGTGAGACGTGAAAGATTTCATATTACACCAAGTGTCCAGCCCTGAGAAAGAATCTCCAATGTCATATTTGGCTAGGGTTTTGAGAGATTGAAATACTTTTTATAAGTTGTCAGTGCTCACTGATTAGTAACAGCAACCCCCTCTCACATGGAAATATATTATTATGAAAGTGCTCTATCCGTTAGACTGTCTACAACATAACAGGTCACAAAGAAGTGAAGGGTGAGGGGAGGAGAGAGAATTTTTTACTTCATTCATGAATATGGCATAAATGATCCCAGTCAGTGGCACTTGTGATAACTTTTTATCAGTCCTAATGATGACCTTTCCTGGACTGTCTACATTTCTGCTCAGCCACTTTATAAACTGTGTTGGGTTTCTTTTTTTAAGATTTTATTCATTTATTTGAGAGAGAGAAAGAGAGAGCATGCAAATGAGCGAGGAGGAGGGGCAGAGGGAAATGGAGAGGCAGGGAGCCTGCCCCTGTGGGCTGGATCCCAGGACCTTGAGATCATGACTTGAGCTGAAATCAGATGCTTAACCAACTGAGCCTCCCCGGCGCCCCTTTATGACCTGTTTTAAAGATGGCTAGAAACAGGATGATCTTCTCAGTGACTGTGGCTTACTGGCCTTGGTGGTGTGTGGCCTAACCAACTGAGATACCTAGTTCAAGCAAGCGCCCTTGCCTAAGAATCCAACATGGAAGTCTCCTGAGTGGAAGGTAAGAATCTTACAGTTCCACTACTGCTTCTTGGTGAGATCTTGTCAACTCTGGAAAATGTGAGACGTTTAAGAAATTAAACAGTTTGTATCATCTTGGTTTGGAGGGAAGAATACTGACACTTGAGAACTCTAACTTGGGCACAAATTTTGCGTTTAGTCCTTTTTAAATGGCTGACATTTGCCTAAGCAAAAGGTCTTACTGCAGAGCATGATCTTGGGGCAGTGGCAATCTGTGCAACTCAACATACCAGGGTTCTAGTCCCTGCCTGTTATTTACCATGCAGTTTTTGGAACTGCACAATGGGTGTTTCAATAACACCTACCTCAAAAAGGATTGCTTTGAGTATTGAAAGAGAAAAAAAAAAGCAAAAAAAGCAAAAACAAAAATAAAAAACCCTCAAACCCCAAAACCATAAAAATCAAACGCAAATTAGAGTTACCTAACCCCCTTTCCTATTCAGCTTCATTACCATTAGATCCATACCCCATGCCAGAGTTAAAGTGGCTTAGGAGTCATGTTCATTGGCCATAGGCATCAGCAAGTCCTGTTTATTTATTTTTTCTTAAGATTTTATTTATTTGTCAGGGAGAGAGAGAGAACACAAGCAAGGGGAGCGGCAGGCAGAGGGAGAAGCAGGCTCCTGCTGAGCCAGGAGCCCAATGTGGGGTTCCATTCCAGGACCCTAGAATCATGACCTGAGCCAAAGGCAGACGCTTAACGACTGAGCCACTCAGGTGCCCCTGCAAGTCCTGTTTAGACCCTCCTTGAGCAAACAGTGGCTGCTGGACACCCTTGACTCCAAATAATAAGGAAGAGAATAAACCCATTGTTACAATAGTCTTCATTTGGCAATATGAACTGACTCAACAAGTTTGGGGGCTTCCAACCCTAAATGGTGAAAAATCAATTCAGGGTAGACTAACCCTTCTCTATTCTTAATCTTCATATGAATTTCTTGTGAGTCCGTGTTGCATATTACTGGCAGGGACTCTTAGCAGGCCAACCTGATGTGACAACAATGCTGTTCCAGGCTTTTTTCTGAAATCCAAGGTACCCCTCTGGACCTAATCAGAAAACAGAGAGATTTAGCAGGAGGCCTAAACTGAGGTGGCAGAGAATGGGGAGTTCTAGATTGCTAAACCTGTGCTGGGGTGTGGCGTGCCTTTGCTTACACAATTTTACAACAATCAAGGTCACCAGTGGAACTAAGCATCCTGTATGGTATTTGTTTTCATGAATCATTTCTTTAGCCCTGTGCTAGCCTGGGCTGAGTGCTGACTGAGATCCAAAGGAGCATTTCCTATAGCACAATGAATATACATCAAATGAGAAAGGAGTAGAAAACCTTCTTTAACAGAGCTGCCTTGTCCTGAGGCACCAGTGCTAATTGCCCCCAAAGGGACTTCCCAATCTATACAGAAAAGTCCACAGGGCTTGGGAATCTGGCATACATGGATTGTAATAAAATTGGATGAGTGAGTGATGACTCTGCCACTTAGTAAGGATGCTACATCGAACAAATTAATTGACTTCTTGCAGCCTCAGTTTCTTGATCTGTAAAATGGGAATGGTAATACACATTATTATGCTTATTCTCACAAGGCTGTTGTGAGGATTAAATTAAGTTAGATAACACATGCAAAGTGCCCAGTGCATACCCTTGACATGTCACAGGTGCTTCAGGAATAGTCGTAGGCAGGAAAGGTAAGTACACAAATAAGGATATATAAATGATAATGCAGAGTTGACATATGGTAAGCAATGCAGGAGTGGCAATATAGAGTTGAGTAGGAGAATAAGAAAACATATTTGAACAGTTGGCACTTGACCTAGTTCTGGAATAATCAATAGGACTGCAATAGCCAGAGATGAATTAGATAGAGGGGGGAGTTTGCAGAAAGGTCCACAAGGAAAATGCAAGGGATCCTGGGAATTGCAAGTAGACCAGGCAGCTGAAATATGAAGTACGTGTGAGTACAATAGGAGATAAGGTTGGAATGTGGAGTAGGTGTGGGGGACAATAGAAATCAAGGCTGGAAAGTTAGAAATCTGAAGTGGAGAATCCCTGAAGGATTTCTGGCAGAGATATCGACCTGCTCAGAGTGGATTAACATGAATGAAAAGTAAATACGGTTGAGGAAGGCCAGAAGGTGAGAGAGGGAGATGGGGGCAAGGAGACCAGTCAAGGAGGAGGCTAGCCAAAGGACTGTGCTGGCTGGTGGCAGTGGGACACATGGAGAGGTGTAGATATGAAAAATATGCTGAAGGTAGAGGTTAGAGGGTTTGACAACTGACTTTAAGTGTAGGGTGACAGAGAGGGGCAAGCCAAAGGTTTTGGTCAGGGTTTTCGAGTGGGTGTGGGAGATGCAGAAAGAAGAGCTTTAGGAGCAGAGTGATGGCCTTTCACGGTTCTGACTCCCCTGGGGTCAACCTCTCCACCAAGAGGGAGGAAGTCCTGAGATCCTGGCATGATATTTCACTGCATGATCATAGCTTCGGGCCTTTTATGTTTCCTCCTGTATTTGCTTCTAACTCATTATTCGAGGTTTGAATTCCACAGGGAAATGAGTAGATCCAGAAAACATTCAGGACCCCTGAGCTTTCAGGAAATATTTCACCGGAAGTCTAAGATTTAACGTGACTGCCGGTGGGCACCTGGGTCGCTCAGTCACTGGTTGAGCTTCTTCTGGCTCTTGGTTTCTGTTCGGTCATGATATCAGAGTTGGGGGATCAAGCCCCCTGCATCCGGATCCACACGGGGATTCTGCTTGAGATTCTCTCTCTTCTGCTCTCTCGATCTCTCTAAAATAAATAAATACATCTTTTAAAAAAATTAAAAACAAAAGTGACTCTTGGGGCACCTGGCTGCTCATTTGGAGGGGTATGCAATTCTTGATCTTGGGGTCATGAGTTTGAGCCCCACACTGGGTGTAAAGCTTACTTAAATAAAAATTTAAAAACTTAAAAAAAAAAAAGATTTGAAGTGACTCCTTTGGTTGGGAGTCACCAAGGTTGGACTACGTTTAAAACATCCTGCCATATTTGGAGAAGAGGGGAAATTGAAAATCTCCTTTTGTCATGAAGTACTTTTTTTTTAAAGATTATTTATTTATTTGAGAGAGATAGAGAAAGCACGAGCAGGGAGAGGGGCAGAAGGAGAGGGAGAAACAGGTTCCCCCACTGAGCAGGGAGCCCAACGCAGGGCTCTATCCCAGGACCCTGAGATCATGACCTGAGCTGAAGGCAAATGCTTAACCAACTGAGCCACCCAGGTGTCCCTCACTAAGTACTCTTGTAGGGTTGTGAGACGTACTGGTTTTGGTTGGTATCAGAGGGGGCTAACGAGTAATAGATATTTGAGATCTGAAGGCTTTTGGGAAGTCATTTTCTCTATTCTCCCATCTCAAGGTAGGAGATACTAAAACTGAACCAGACTGATCATTACCTACCTTACTTTATTTTATTTTTTAAAAGATTTTATTTTTTTATTTGAGAAAGAGTGAGAGAGACTGAGAGAGAGAGAGAGAGTTGGGGCTGGGGCAGAAAGAGTGGGCAGAATCTCAGGCAGACTCCAAGCTGACAGCGGAGCCCAGTGCGGGGCTCAATCTCACAACTCTGATATCACAACCTGAGCCGAAATCAAGAGTCAGTTGATCAACTGACTGAGCTACTCAAGCACCCCAACCTGCCTCACTTTAAAAGAAAAACTTTAGGGGCACCTGGGTGGCTCAATCAGTGGGGCATCTGACTGGCTCAGGTCATGATCTTGGGGTCGTTGGGATTGAGCCCCAGGTCAGGCTCTGTGCTCCGTGGGGAGTCTGCTTCTCCCTCTCCTTCTGCCCCTCCTCCTGCTTGTGTGCTCTTTCTCAAATAAATAAATAAAAATCTTAAAAAAAGAGAGAGAAACTTTAGAAATTATAAAAGTGACAGATTTCATTTGCAGAAAACTTGAGAAAAAATAGATAAATAAGAGAGTAAAAATCACCTATACTCCTGGAGCATTCGAACTATCAACTTTATGTATGTTTTTGTGAGAGGGAGGCAGAGTAGTGGTACAGAGTGTGGGGTCTGGATTACACTGGGTGGTGTGGGTTCAATTTCCAGCTCCTTCACTCAGTAATGGCATGACCTTGGGGAAGTTATTTAATCTCCTCACACCTCAGCATCTTCATCATTACCATGGGAATATTATTAAAGTCCACTCATCTGATTACTATATTATGACAGTTAAGTGAGTTAATACATGTGAAGTGTTTAGAATAGTTCCTGGTGCATAGTAAGTACTCAATAAACGTTAGCTGTTCCGAATTTTTAGTGGAACTATAATTAACATGGTCTTATAGTAGTAAAGAAGTAATAAGAATTTAACAAGGGTAAAAGTGTTGGAAAGGGAAAAAGACTAGATGTGAAAGATATTCTGAGGATAAAGCTGGTAAAATTTGGCAAAGAGAAGGAAGAGAGCATAGCAGTAAGGGTCTGGAGTTGTGCTATTCAGATACGGTAGCCACCAGCTTCGTGTGGCTACCAAGCAATGAAAATGCAGCTAGTACAGCTGAGGAAGTGGATTTTTTTAAAAAAAGATTTTATTTGTTTATTTATTTATTTATTTATTTATTTATTTATTTATTTATAAAGATTTTATTTATTTATTTGACAGAGATTACAAGTAGGCAGAGAGGCAGGCAGAGAGAGAGGAGGAAGCAGGCTCCCTGCTGAGCAGGGAGCCCGATGCGGGCCTCGATCCCGGGACGCTGAGATCATGACCTGAGCCGAAGGCAGAGGCTTTAACCCACTGAGCCACCCAGGTGCCCTGTTTATTTATTTTTATAGATTTTATTTATTTATTCGACAGAGAGAGAGAGAGAGAGAGATCACAAGTAGGCTGAGAGGCAGGCAGAGAGAGAGGAGGAAGCAGGCTCCTTGCTGAGCAGGGAGCCCGATGCAGGCCTCTACCCTGGGACCCTGAGATCATGACCTGAGCTGAAGGCAGAGGCTTTAACCCACTGAGCCACCCAGGCACCCAAAGATTTTATTTATTTATTTGAGAGAGAGAACACAGAGGGAGAGTGAGTGGGAGAAGCAGACTCCCCATTGAGCAGGGAGCCTCATGCGGGTCTCGATCCTAGGACCCTGGGATCATGACCCAAGCCAAAGGCAGATGCTTAAACGAGTAAGCCACCCAGGCGCCCTGAAGAAATGGATTTTTAATTTTATTTAATTTTAATTAAAAGTTAAAGTTAAAATGCACACTCGACTCAGTCGTTGAAAAATTGTTACCTGTGTTTGGAACTACCTGGGTATGTGCATCTTTCTTTCCTTCCTTCCTTCCTTCCTTCCTTCCTTCCTTCCTTCCTTCCTTCCTTCCTTCCTTCCTTCCTTTTTCTTTCTTTCTTTCTTTCTTTCTTTTCTTTCTTTCTTTCTTTCTCTCCTCTTTTTTTTTAGATTTATTTATTTATTTTAGAGAGAGAGGGTGCAAGTGGGGGGAAGGGCAGAGGGAGAGGGAGAGAGGCAGATTCCCATTGAGAGCGGAGCTCTCGGGGCTTATTCTCATCACCCTGAGGTCACAGCCTAAGCCAAAATCCAGAGCCGGTTGCTTAACTGACTGAGCCATCCAGGGGTCCCCACCTACTTTCTTAACCAGAAATTTTATAAAATCTAAATAGAGATCCTGCATTTTTAATGAAAATTTAGCATCTGAATTGAGTCATGCAGTAAAGTGTAACAAACATACCAGATTTGGAAGACTTAGTACAAAAAATATATTATTATATTGCATATTATGCAATATATTATATTGCATATAATTATTGCAATATTATTATTTATATATGTGTTATATAATAATGTTATATATATATTATTATATTACATATATATTATATATATATAATGTTATATAATAACAATTATTGCAATATTAATATATTGCATGCTGATGGCTTGTTGAAACGTAGTGTCAAAATTAATTTCACCTGAAAAATTTATTTTCACCTGCATTGCTATACTTTTTCAAATGTGCCTACTGATAATTTGAAAATCTTGTATGTGGCTCGCATGACGTTTCTATGGTTGGTGTTGGTGGTGACAACTGTACAGGTTTGTCGCCTGTGGTTTAATCCTAGCGACTATTTCAACTGCACTGTCTTGGGCAAGATACTCACCTGTCTTTTTCTCAAATTTGCATTTGGAAAATGGGGATACTTTTTATCTTTTATGGGTCGGTGGGAGGATTAAGCAAAATAATGCTTACAGTGTTTTGCAAAATGCATAGCATAGAGTCAGTGCTTAATAAATGTTGTGCTTTTTACTGTTTTATCATCTGCTTTTTGAAAACTGAGGAAGGGGACTGAACTCCAGATTGCCTTATTCACTTTTGGCCTATTGAGTACTTTTCTTAAATAGCTTTATTATTTTTGTAACAATGGTACATTCTTATTCTAAAATATCAGGAAGTATAGAATGTGAACAAGGATGGAAAAGTTACCCAAAATTTTGTTAACTGGCTAACATCACTATAAACACTTCGTTGCATATTTCCAGACTTCTTTCTACACTTAGACTTTCCATACTTCTACACTTAAATGTAGAGATATAAATATATAATTCTCTATAAATGGGATCATATCACACATGCTGTGTCATAACCTTTTTTTCATGCAAGAATTTGCAAAAGACATCTCTATCTGTTAATAAATATAGGTCTAACGTCATCATTTTTAAGGCTACATAGAGTTGTGTAGCATGTATACCATATAATCTACTTAGCCAACCAATTCAGATGCCTTCTAAATCCTATTACTATCAACAATACTGAAATGAATGCTTTTGCATATATATTTGTAAACATTTGCTCGATTGCTATCCTGTTAACTCCTTAAGCTATATTCCTAGAAATGGAGATTCCTTGATCAAAGAGCACATATATTTTATATTGGTCCCTATTATCTAATTTCTCTTTTGGGGAAATGACACTAATTTTACTTTCCATGAACTTTGCATGTCCTCACCTTTTCTCATACCTCTGGCAATACTGTCAGTCCTTTCAAACTTGACAAATCATTAGGCAACACACACACACACACCTTTGTTTTCGCTTGGCCCACAGCTGAAGGACCCCTCCCATTTCAAGAAGGACCCAGCCTAGAGCTCCCAAGAGACCTCAGAGTGTTTCTCGAAGCTATTACTGCAACTGAGGGACAGACTCTTACTCATTCTATAGCCAACAATACAAACAAATCCCGATACAACAATCTTGTTCTAAATTGCTTCTCGGCTTCTCCCTCCACTAGCTGGGAGTGAAAACACTGCTCTTGGCCACACTGCCTCCAGCTCTCCTCTCCTCTCTTTCACGTTTCTCTGAGTAAATGGCCCTGGGGAGGAACTGGGCTTGGAAAGCAGACTTGATACTCCCAAATAACCAATGCAATCGACTTACAAATTCAGCTAAATGGTATGAAAGAAAAGCAAAAGATATGACAAGGAGACCTAATCGTAGATCATAGATCTACCCTAGCTGGTCGATTGGGAAGGTGAGAGCAGGCCTCTCTGAGGAGTGGGTTTGAGCGGCGAGCTGAATGGGCTGAATGTGGAGAAGTTTGGCAGGTGAAGAGGAGTGGACAAGCTTGCAGGCAGGAAAGAGTCTGTGCCTAGGAGACAGAGAGAAGGCCAGTGTGGCCAAGCAACATCATTTTACACTTGCAAAATGCACAATGTATATCCCCATTTTGAAGTTTCAAAATTATTAAAAGAAGATATGCGATCTTAAGCAGAAGTCCTGGGGGGCATGGGTTTGTTTAAAAATTGTTATTTATTTTTACATCAGAAGGTAATATATGCTCATAATAATAGCTTACATTTATTGAGCGCCCCAAGTGACCTACAGGCAGGAATCCATTTGGCCCTTGTAAGAACTCTGTACAGTAGGTACTGTTAACACCCCACCTCCATTGCATCCCACCCTTCTCCTCTTGCCTGCTCCACTCCCTCCCACCGCCCTCTCGGCCCTCTGGCACACATTTTACATACATACATCTGTGTGCACACACACACACATTTTTTAATTGTCCATATTTTTTGACTAGAACGTAAACTCTGTGAGGGCTGGTATTCTTGTACATTTTAATCATTTCTATATTCCCGGTGCCTGCCACAGAGAGATTAGCCTGCCAGAGGTTACTTGGCTGGGAAGAAAGCAGGAATTCAGGCAGCTGGGCTCTTCCCCACCGTGCTATTTTCTGCATGTCAGCCCCAATTGTGCAACGGGTAGAAGCTGAAAAGTGAAAGTTTCCCCTCCCCGCTCCCCACAAGTCCCCAAAGGCTAACCTCCGTCAGCTCCTGCTTCGATATTCTTCTCGAAATGTCTTATGCCTCTACAAGCACATCTGTCTATTCTTTTCTCCTTCTATACAAATCAGATCAGAATATTTGTCCTGTTCTGTATTTTATTGTTTTCCTTACTATAGATCCACATCTTTATTTTTAACAGCTACATGGTGGTTCATGACGAGCATGTGCTGTGATTTACTAAAGCAAACATTTGATGACTAGGTCAATTCTAGCCATTTATCCAGTAACAGTGCAGCAGTGTACATCCCCTATGTGTATGAGGCATACTCATCTGAGTCTATCTCTCAGATAAATTCTTTTTTTAAAAAACATTTTATTTATTTATTTGACAGAGAGAGAGATCACAAGTAGGCAGAGAGGCAGGAAGAGAGAGAGGGGGAAGCAGGCTCCCCGCTGAGCAGGGAGCCCGATGTGGGGCGATTCCAGGACCCTGAGATCATGACCTGAGCCAAAGGCAGAGGCTTTAACCCACTGAGTCACCCAGGCGCCCCTCTCAGATAAATTCTTAAAAGTAGATGTAGGGGGTCAAAGAGTCCAAGTGTTTAGCATTTCGATAGAGGTGTGTCAGGTTGGGAGCATGGGTTTTTAAAGAGAGCATTAGCCTTCTGCCTCTGCAGTCAGATGGAGGCGGGAGCCCTTGTCTGGGAGGGCTGCCGCCCCTCGATTCTCCCCGGGGAATCATGGAAACCGGGAGGGCCGGGCTGCAGAGACTCTGGGCTCTGTCAGGCTGCCAGATTTTCCCAGTCAGGGCAGATGGGCCTGATGGCTAATTTTGCCTGATTTTCGGAAAATAATTTGGTCCAACTCAGAGCCCTTGCTCAGTCTGTATCATTCCTCTAGTAAAATGATAAAAACGGTGCCGTTTGTCACATTTCTTCTTCAGCTCTCCTTCTATGTCATACCAGATAAGCACAGAACAGATAATTATAGTTAGAGCTTGACAGCTGCCGAAAGAAAATATATTTTTCATACTTTTTAGCTCTACGCTTTTCAAAATCTTTTTAAGTCTGAGAACCCTAATGTGAGGTTATCACCCATTCTTCTCCTTCGCTTTGACACGTGTTATTAAAAGCATTTTTAAAAAGACCCACAGAACTGTGCAGGGTGAAAAAAAAATAAATAAAGTGACTTTCATAGGCCTACGATGTGATTTTCTAAATCAGAATTGTGCTGATGATACAATAAAATGCAAAAACCAGTAATAATGACTGGGCTTGAATGCAATAAGCCTGCGTGCTAATTGGAGCACCCCTCTTCTTACCCCATGCACAACAGTCAAGAAAAGCTGTTTCTCAATTAGAAAGGAACCTGAAATTGGCTAATTTTTGCTTGAAATTGATTACTTTGCCCTCCAACCTCAATCACATGAAGATAAAAGAGTGGTTAGTAAGCCACCAAGAGAAAAGATAAAAGGAAGCATCACGTGTATCCATTCATCTGACTTGGTTCAGATTCTCACAAGGGTGGTGCTGGCTCAGGACCACACTTCAGGAAAGTCAGGTGCACCAAGCCCTGTGCTAAACCCAGACTAGATAGATGCTCCATAAATTTTGAATTAATGGCTCAACTTATTTTTCCTGTAAAACATTTTTTTTTAAAAAAGACGGCTAGAGCTTCCCTTTGCAAATATTGAGCTATATAAATCATCTGTACAAGAAGCAAAAGGCTGTGACCAAATACAGAGTAAGAAACAAAGTAGCAGGAAGTCAGAAGGAAACAAAGGACTATGGGGGAGCATATTTTTAAAAGAATACATAGAGTTTTTAGTCCTGGATTAGCCAAAAGATGACTTCTGACTTTTATATTCACCAACTCGTTCTTCTCAGGTAGAGACAGATTCAGGTAACATTTCAGAAGAATATGTGATCGTGGCCAGTGTGGTTTATTGTCTTTGATGTAATTATCATTTTATTCAGATGATGAGCAAACAAAGGGAGTGGACATGAATGAGGATGAGCAGATAAAGGTAATTCCGCAGGGAATATGCCACAGATTGTCAAGTGCTTCTCTGAAAGAGGAAACATCATCTCGATTTTTAGATAACTTAAAAATCTCAGATTCTGGGCACCTGGGTGGCTCAGTGGGTTAAAGCCTCTGCTTTCGGCTCAGGTCATGATCTCAGGGTCCTGGGATCAAGGCCCGCATCGGGCTCTCTGCTCGGCGGGGAGCCTGCTTCCTCCTCTCCCTGTCTCTCTGCCTGCCTCTCTGCCTACTTGTGATCTCTCTCTCTGTGTCAAATAAATAAATAAAATCTTTAAAAAAATATCTCAGATTCTAGTTTCCGATTATGATTGATATCACTGCATCGCCATTAAAATCTCTATTTTATACTTGCAGAAACTGAGGACCAAGGAGATCAACAGGTTGGTTCGCTCTGGGGAGTGTCTTTAGATATAAAATTGTGGCCCCACCAAAAGCTGGTGTCAGGGTGGATCTCAGTGGCCACCCAGACAAAGGCATCCTCACCAGCTCCCTAAGACAACAGAGTGAGTGCTTACCCTTGGGTGGGTTTTACTGCTTAACAATTACCAATGTTTAAAAAAAAATATTTGCCCCAGATAATGAGAGGTTCACTATTTATGGAGTGGACCTCTACAGTTGGGGTAAAAAATAATCTTTTTCAAACTTTGTAACTGTGAAGCAACATAACGGGTCACCTGATGGCCCTGTTGTTTCCGACACTCATTTCCTCCCATGACAGATACTGTTCGTATTGGTACCTGGTCCCAGAGAACAGCAATCATCAGAGGACTCACAGTTTGAAAACATTAATGACAGATTTCCTCTAGAGATCATGGGCCATTGTCAAGTTTTCTCCACCAAATGCTTATTTTTTTTCTCTTATATTTTTAATCCTCTGAAATTTGAAATAATTCATCCACCAAGTATTTTTTGAACATCATGGACTGAAAGAGACATGGGAGAATTGTAGGACATGAAACCGACACTGATGGCACTTACGGCCTTTCAAGGAACAAGGAGGTACAGAGATCAGTGCATGATAGAATGAAGCCAGAGAGGGAGGAATAGTGGGCAGAGCACAGCTTCTGGAGTCTGGCTTTGTACCCTTGCTGCAGCCTCACTGGCTGTCAGACTCATTTATCAAAGGGGCTAATCATATTTAATTCGAAGCATTTTTGTGAATGTAGAAATGAAAAATAAGATATGCACAGTATGACTCGTATTTGTTTGCTAGGGCTGGGTGTCCTAAAGCAACAGATATCTATTTTCTCACAGTTCTGGAGGCAAGAAGTTCAAGTTCAAGGTGTTGTGGTGCCATGCTCTCTCTAATGGCTCTAGGGAGGAATCTTCCTTTGTCTTCCTAGCTTCTGGTGGTTGCCGGCAATCCTTGGTAGTCTTGGATTTGTAGCTGCATCACATCAATCCCTGCTCCATTGTCACATGGCCTTCTCCTCATGAGTCTCTGTGTCTTTACATGACCTTCTTATAAGGACATCAGTTACTTAATGTAGGGTTCATCCCTACTCCAGCATGACCTTGTCTTTACTAATTACATCAGCAAACACCCAATTTCCAAGTAAGTTTATACCTCCTGAGGCTCTGAGTGGACATGAATTTTGGAAGGACACTATTCAACCACGACACCAGCATGTAGTAAATACTCAGTGAGTCAAAGTGGTTATGGTTATCAGAAGCCAAAGTGCAAACAAACAGAGAAAAGTTACTTCAGTATGTGCTGGAGTGGTTTAAGAGAGCTTCTCAAAAGATGTGAGAAAGTCAAGCAGGGCCTTAGGGAAGAAGTAACATTTATTTATTTATTTATTTATTTATTTATTTATTTGAAGATTTATTTATTTTAGAGAGAGCACACACATGAGCAGGGGGAGGGGCCAAGGGAGAGGGAGAGAGAGAATCTCAAGCAGACTCCCCACTCAATGGGGAGCCCCACCCCACCACCCTGAGATCATGACCTGCCAAAATCAGGAGTTGAACACTTAACTGACTGAGCAACCCAGGTGCCCCTAGAGAAGTAGTAAGATTTAGGTAAGAACTGAAGGTGTAGGAAGTTTCTATCAGGTGGGGAGAACAGAGTATGAATATTTTAACACCAAGATTATTAACTTTGTAAAATCACCTCTTAATGAGACAGAAATCTCCTCTGGTCCAACAGGAATTAAAAACTATAATCTTTTTTTCTGAGTGGATAAACCCATATGTTATCTATTCTTATCTGTTATCTACTGCTTTATAGCAAATTACCCTAAAACTTAGTGGTTTGAAAGATCAAACATTCATGATCTCAGTTTCTGTGGATCAGGAATTTTGGGCTGGCTGAGCTGGCTGAGTCTGGCTCAGAGTCTCTCATGAGGGTATGGTAAAGAGGTTAGCGGGGGTTACAGTCCTCAGAAGCTTGTTTGGATCTGCTTCCAAGCTGATCCACTCACGTGGTTATTAGCAGGAATGAGCTCCTCACACCTGGGTCTCTCTCTGGAGCTGCCTGAGTGCCCTCATGACATGGTGGCTAGCTTCCTCCAGAGCAGGCAGGCAGAGAGAGAGAGCCAGGAGGAAGTCACAGCCCCTTTTATGACCTAACCTCAAAAGTCACACACCATCACTTCCGCCATGTTCTTTCTGTTCATTAGAAGCAAGTTGCTGGCTGAGTCCAGCCCACACCCCGGGGGGTGGGGGTGGGGAGGATTAAGCTCTCTCTTCCTCTTGGAGGGAGGAACATCCAAGAATATGTGCACATATTTTAAAATCACCACATCACAGCCTATCATGAAATTGTCCATTCCTTTTTCTGTGGGACTAGTTTCCTAAATTAGATGTTCCTACATCTCCATGTTGCTATTATTATTATGTATTAATACTAATAATCATTTTGGCCTCTCACAGTGTGCCTGACACTGTGGTTGCAGCTAGGAATTTGGAATGGATTGGCCCAATGCTCGCCTTGAAGGAGTTTACAGTCCAGTGGGAAAGGGAATGTGTCATAAATATAATGCACTTACATAAGAGATAAAAGTGAATATAAATAAAAGGCTTTGGGTTTGCACTATAAGAGGGAAACTGCAGAAATCAGAGAAGACTTTAGGGGTAGGTGGCGGCATCTGAGTGTCTAGGGTAGCATCCTAAGCTTTGCTTCCTCCCAGTGCAGAGTAGATGCTGGTGAGGTCACTGGGGAGGGACATTCTAGACCAGGAGATGGGACTGTGCAGGGCTACGTATGGGGGAATTTGAGGTTGTCCAGGATGGCTTTCATGGAAGGAGTAGGAAAGGGAATGGGAAGGTGGATTGAGGCAAGTCTTGGAGGACCTTATGGAATAGATAGTATTAGGGAGAAAGATTGAGCTTGATTATGAATACACTGGATAAGTTTTTTCTAGAGAGTAATGCATGGTTAGATAGGTGTTTTGGAGAATAGGAAAAAAGCTGGACCAGTGTATCTGTATGTATGAACTAATTAATTCACTCATTCATTCATTCAACAAACTTTATGGCAGGCCCATTATGTGCCAGACATTGTTTATAGTCTAGTGGGATATGTGTGTGTGTGTGTGTGTGTGTGTGTGTGTGTGTGTGTAAACACACACACACACATATATATATATCATCACAGAGATAAAATTATAAGTGTGACAAACAAAAAGAAGGTACATGTATTAGGGGATTTGACTTGAGCAGAAAATTCAGGGAACTCTTAGGGTAGCCATAACCCAGCTGTGTTCTGAAGGATGTCCAGGAATAATAAGCCATGAGGAGTAAGAATCAGCACAAGCAAAGGCCCTGAAGTGAGTACAAAGGACTGAAAGAAGGCCAGTGTATTGTGAGGAGCAGAAAAGGAGAGAAAGAGAACAGGATGAGAAATGAGGTAGAAGAGGAAGGCAATCAAACTGTGAATGGTCTTATTTTAATTAAGTAATTAATAATGCCTCCACCTATAAGGACTTCACTTTTCAGGAAATATTCCATCAAAATAGTAAAATCTAAACATAAGATGAATATTATGGCAGGAAAAAATATAATTTAGAATGACAAATACAGAAAGAATAATTAAATGAATATATAAATACTATATAAGCAAATGAACTGGAAACTTGACCTTGAGCTCCCTGGTGGCCAAGGTAAAAGATGAAAACATTATAGGACATGTAGTGCTCAGAGCCCATTAAGAAAACACATGAGAAGATTATTTAGCAGGGAGATGCGACAGAATAATGTACCTATGGGCAGGCTGTGGCATGAGAATGGAAAAGATTAGAAACATCAGAGGAAGACATGGCAGAGAGATTAACTAATCAGTTAATTTAATTACTGAAGCTTTTTAGAATCTGTGGAGACTATTATGGGAACAGTGATTATGATTTGTCTCATATATATACATATATGAAGTAGATATGGAACGTAGCTTCTTTTTAAGCCAGGGTAATTTCCTTCCATCTCAAATTGAAATAGCAGGGGATATGATGTTTAATTCCTGTTAACCATTATTGAGGTTGGTAGTCTCGGAGCGGGAGGAAAAAAAACAAGATGACTTGTTGATCAGTGAGTATAAAAATAAAGAAGTAGGAGATGTGTCCTGATTCCTCCTGTGACTGCTAAAAAGCAAGAGGATCATCTGAGGCCTTCCTGAAAATTAGGGAGGATGGCATCCTGCTTAAATTTCTTCCACCAAATTTCACTCTTGGACCCAGGCCACTTCTGCTTTGGCAAAGCAAGAGGTGCTGATGCGAACCGAGTTCCCAGTGATGGAGCCCCAGGCTGGTCCCAGGGGAACTTTTCGAGATTGCTGAATGCAGTGGCTGCCAGAACCCCAGGCGCTGTCAGGTGCCTGGCCGTGGGTGGGGGGATGTGGGAGTGGGCAGAGGAACCCTGATACCGATTTTAGTACTGTATAAAGAAGGCTTTCATTTTCTACTTTGTAGCAGAAGCCATCTGAAAAAGTGAACTCGGGCAAATGGCTTGAAGTCGAGCCTTCTGCTTTGGGCCCTGTTCTTTCTTCCAGTTCCCGTCCCCACCCCCTGCCCCCAGCCCCACCTCTCTTTCTTACAATGGACAATATTACAGTTTCCCAAAGGAAAACGTTGCAGGTGAGTCAGTGGCACTGTTCCCTCCCCTTGCTTTAGCTTCAGGTCTTTGGAGATTTTCCGGTACAAAGCCTCATGGCCTCCTCCAGGCAGAGCCTAGCGGTAGAATGCTGGTTTGGGCCTCACGCAGGCCTTCTGCACCTCCCAGGGCTCTGGGCCTCTCCCCCGGGGCTGGCGTCATCTGGCTGTCACCCTCGTCTGCCACCAAGACCCTCAGGAAGAAAACTGACTTCCTTTGAGAACCAGGTCATCCTTGCAAAGGGTTGCTGAGTCCTGGCCCTCTGTCCCGTGAACAGGTGGCCTCTATGACAGCCTCCTCAGTTTCCAGATAGGAAGCGGCTATCTGTTCAGGTGGCACCAGTTGGCTGCAGCATCTCCTGCTCTGGGCTTTTCTTCATGAGTGTGGATGAAGTTCTGCAGAGCTAGTCGGTTCCACCTTTAGCTTTACTTCGTGCAACTCAGAAGCCCTCTGGCAACTTTCTTTCTTTTTTTTTTTTTTAAAGATTTTATTTATTTATTTCACAGAGGGAGAGAGATCACAAGGAGGCAGAGAGGCAGGCAGACAGAGAGAGGGGGAAGCAGGCTCCCCGCTGAGCAGGGAGCCCGATGCGGGCCTCGATCCCAGGACCCTGAGATCATGACCTGAGCCGAAAGCAGAGGCTTTAACCCACTGAGCCACCCAGGCGCCCCTCTGGCAACTTTCAAAGCATCTTGCCACCTCATCCCGGAGAGGACTGTTGGTTCTCCTTTCCAGGTGGAGGGTCCTTGGGGGTGTCCCAACATTACCATTCTCCCAGGGATGTCCCTACATTTCCAGCAGAGGAAAGAAACAGGAAGGAAGGGTTCAGATTTAAGTAATTATCTCCAGGCACTCTCTCGACTCCCTCCTTTTTAAAAGTACTGGCGTAATGTAATTTCTCAGCATAAAAAATAGTAACAGTGGTTGGACCTGGAAGGCGAGGTTTCTGGAAATCCGGCAACTACATAGGTGACCTCTCCTCCCCCCCACAAAAAGACTGAGCCAATCTCAGTCCCCACCCACTCTCGACTTCTCCTGGCCAGCTTCCTGGTTTAGTGTGGGGTGGGGCGGGGGGGAAGGGGTCGGGGGTCTCCNGTAATCACTGATGGGGAGAGCTTCCTACAACCCAGATTGATGGCCTCCACCGTAAAGGCTCTGATTCAGCAGGTCAGTGAAGAGCCCTAAGTATTTGCATTTCTAATGCAAACTTATTGGGCCTGGTGGTCAAGACCACACTTTGAGAACCACGGGTTTAAATGTAATGGAAAAGATAAGAGCTTTGAAGACAGGTGGGTCTGGCCTTGAGCCCCAAACCTGCTGCTTACTTACCAGCCATGTGACTTTGGGGCATGTGCCTGAGCATCTCTGAACTAACTTCTTCATTCTTAAAATGGGGTAGATAAGATTTACCCCACAGTTCCTTGATCCAACACGTATTTGTTGTATGAGTATTGCAGTACCTCGTTCTATGTTGGGCAGGGGGGACACGACAACGGATGAGATAGTCTTTGATGTGAAGGACTTGGGTGGTTGTGAAGACTAAAAAGATAAAACTTGCAAAGGTCGAGGACCCTGAGAGATGCCTAATAAATATTCACTTCATTTCCCTCATAGGAGATAACATGGTTCTGCTTTTTGGGTTTTCTTTAGGTGGGGGGCAAAAAGTCATTTTTAAATTTTACAGCATGGGACCTAGAGCTATGATTCTCTTTGTCTAGATAGAAAATCTGAGGTAAAGGGGCGCCTGGGTGGCTTAGTCAGGTAAACATCTGACTCTTGATTTCGGCTCATGTCATGGTCTCAGAACCGTGAGAACGAACAAGCCTTGCATCGGGCTCTGGACTGAGTGTGGAGCCTGCTTAAGATTCTGTCTCTCCCTCTCCCATCACCCCTTCCCCCACTCACACTGTCTCTCTCAAAAAAAAACAAAAAAAAACAAAAAAAAACAAAAAAAACCCCAAACTTCAAAAGTCTAAAAAAAAAACAAAAAGAAAATTTGAGGTATGTACCTTAGAGTACGTGCTATGTCCTCCAGCACCTCTGAATATGACCTTATATGGAAACAGGGTCTTTGCAGATTGTGGTCAAGCTAAGATGAGGTCATTGGGGTGGGCCCTATTCCTTATCTAAAGAGGAAATTTGGACTCAGACACAGACACATATACACCCATGGGGAAAATGCCATATGAAGACTGGGGTTATGCTGCCACAAACCAAGGAAATCCCAGGATTGTTGGCCATCACAGAAGCTAGGGGGGAGGCATGGAACAGATTCTCCCCTTCTTGTCCCATGAAATGAAAACTCTACTGGTGCCTGTATATGCCGGAACTGCCTTGATCAAATTTGTATCTCCTTACCCTATCTGCAGTAAGTATTTTTAGCTGAATTACTCTGAGGTGAAGCAGGAAAACATCTCAAAGTATTATGGCAAAAGGGCATAGGGTTGGAGTAGAGAGAGAGGGGGTAGGAGTTAGTAGGGCCAGGGCGCAGAGGGAACTTGCAGGGAGT
This sequence comes from Ailurus styani, assembly GCA_002007465.1. NCBI lineage: Eukaryota > Metazoa > Chordata > Mammalia > Carnivora > Ailuridae > Ailurus > Ailurus styani. The sequence continues at coordinate 1,650,120 of LNAC01000313.1, read as the reverse complement.
TTAGTGCTTACTCTGAGGGCGACAGTGGGGCAGTGGTACATTCTGTTCTGCAGTTCGATGGGTCACTCTGGCTGTGGCCTGGAGAGTGTTTTGGAGGGAAGAAGGGAGCAAAGCCTGGGAGACCAGTGAGGAGGCTCCTCTAGGCAAGAAATAGTTGTGTTTTGACTTCACTGGTAGCAGCGTGGATAGAGAGAGGTAGACTGATTCGAGAGTTATTGTGAAAGTAGAAAACACGCTTCTTGGCTTGAACAGGGGCTGAATGTAGCAGTTTCAGTATCAGAGCAAAAAGACAATGCCAAGACTGGTTATTTTATTTTTTCAAGTATTTGGGATTTATTAAATATTTTAAAGAAATAAGTAAAACTAAATGTTTAAGCATTTCAAATGCACTTTCTATAACACATCAAGTAAAATGTATGTTTATAAAAATATAAACATAATCATCATTCTACTATAAATTGTTAGCAGATAAAATTAATGAAAAAAAAGTATTATTTCATAAACCCTGAAGACCAGTATTGCCACTCCAGGGGTGTGATGGTGTGGAACACCAGTAGGGGAGGGGAGTTGAAAACTATTTTTAAATGTTGGAACTGATGTGCTAGAGGAATACCCTCAGAGACAGTTAAAGATAAGCATCAGGAGCTCCAGGTTAAGGGCTGAGCTCAAGGTATAAACTTGGAATCATCAGTCCATGAATGTAACTGAAACTTCAGAAATAGCCTTTGTGTAAGAGATTTGAACTGAGCTTTAGGAAAGGCCAGGATTTTAATTGAACTAGAAAACACAAATGTAGAGGTATGGATTTACAAGTGGCGGGAAAGAGCCAAGCAAAGAACGCTACGGCATTAGGGCTACACAGATACTGTTAGTGGTGTGCTGGTCAATGTTTAACAACTTGCTCTTCAGAGGTGAAGGGAAACCCTGGTTTATCGTGTTTGCTGATTTCCAGGGTAGAAATGCTCCCATTAAAGTCGGTGTCCCGCTATCAGTGTCACTGAGCGTGGGGTTGGGAACAGAGGAGCACAATCAGCTGTGGGGAGCTCCTGCTGGGAGCAAGTGAACGTAGCCCGCAGCTAGACGCAGTCCTAATGCAGAGGGAGCGCTCTGTCCGGGGTAGTGCTGGATGCGTTTAAGAGCTAAGGTGGACAGCTAGTGTGGCTCTGAAGGCAGGTAACAAGCAAGTGTTGACGAGGATGTGGAGTCACTGAAACCTTCATGCCGCTGGGAATTGAAAACGGTGCAGCCACTGTGGGAAGTGGTTGGGCCGTTCTTCGAGAAGTCAAACATAGAGATACCATAGGACCGAGCGAGTCCACTCCTAAGTATATTTCCAAGAGAACTGAAAACAGACGTTTATACCAGAACTTGGACATGAATAGTCATAGCAGCTCTATTCACAACAACCAAAAAGTGAAACATCCCAAATGTCCCAGTGATGCATGGGTAAACAAAATGTGGTACATCCATACAATGGAACATTATTGGGCCATAAAAAGGAATTAGGTGCTGATACATGCTACCACATGGATGAACCTTGAAAACACAATGCTGATTAAGAGAAGCCAGATACAAAAACTGCCTATTAGGGGCACCCGGCTGGCTCAGTCCGTAGAGCATGAGGCTCTTGACCTCAGGGTCATGACTTCAAGCCCTACGTTGGATGTAGAATTTGCTTAGATAAAATTAAAAAACAAAAACCAAAAAACCCAAAGCCACAGAGGACCACCTAGTGTATAGTTCCACTTATATGAAATGTCAGGGATAGGTGAATCAACACATGCATACAAAGTAGACTGGTGGGTGCCAGGGACTTGGGGAGGGGAAGATAGAGAGTGACTGCTGCTGGGTAAGAGTTTGAGGACTCTTCAGCCCCAGTTTGGGAAGCGGTATTCTAGGAGACTGTGGTGTCTTGGCCCTTCAGCTACGTCTGCTCCATTGGCATTCCAGAAGCCCTGTCTGTTGACCTGGCTCTCCATGCTGCAAGTCTGTCCTCCAGGTTCAAATTCTCCACATCAACAGCTAACACTTCTGAACACTAAGCTGTCCTTGGAGAGTTTTGCACAGGCTAGTACCGAGCTGCCCTGTTTCTTTCATGCATGATTAGAAGCTCAGGTGAAAAAATTCAACGGAACATTTTGATCTCATTAAAAAAACAAGAAAAGCGCATCTTTGAAATATAATCTCATGAAGCCCTGCCTTGTAGACAGATGTGTGTACCAAACTCTCCCCTGTCAGAGAGGGATTGGAATTCATAAAGGGACATTTTGTTTCCTGGCGACAAAGCCATTTCAATCCTGGAGATGTTTATAAGCAATACGGAAAAGCTCTCTGCACCTGACAGCCTGGTTGGAGGTACCAAGTGTCTAAATGTCAAGGACCAGCCTTTCTCTTGGGGAGATTAGCTTTGGGGGTGGGTTGCTGGGGAAGAAAAAGTGGAAAAAGGACAGATGTTATTTCATATGTATGAGCAGACTGGGATCAGAGGGTGAGTGGGGACAGGCGGTAAACAGCAAGGCGAACCAAGGAGGGAGGTCTACCTCCTGCTGTCATCATTGCTGTTAGGCCACAAATGTTTCTTTCCTCATGGCCCTATTGCCAGGAAGAGGAGGGAAGAGCCTGGGCACCCCCTCCATGAGCTCTCTCCAGGCAGGGTCATGGCAGCCCATGGCTTTGTTTTCTTTTTTCTTTTGCTAGCCAGTTTACCAAAGAACTCTCCTGAACACCATCTCCTAACTGTCCCGAGAATTTGCTGTTACTTAGTTTGGGTGGGTGGGTGAGTGGGATCTACTTAATCATCTTATAAACCAACAAATAAATAAAATAAAATGTGGGGTGCCCCAAGGGCTCAGTCAGCTGAGTGACTAACCGTTGATCTCAGCTCAGGTCTTGATCTCAGGCTTGTGGGTTTGGGTCCAGCATGGAGCCTACCTAAAGAAATAATAAGGGGCACCTGGGTGGCTCAGTCGTTGAACGTCTGCCTTCGGCTCAGGTCATGATCCCCGGGTCCTGGGATAGAGCCCTGCATTGGGTTCTCTGCTCAGCAGGAAGTCTGCTTCTCTCTCTCCCACTCCCCCTGCTTGTGTTCCCTCTCTTGCTGTGTTTCTCTCTGTCAAATAGATAAATAAAATCTAATAATAATAATAATGATAATTAGTTAATTTAAAAAATCATCTTAGCAGGGCGTTGTCATCCCTGTTTTGTGGGCACAGGGAGATTTAACAACTGGTCCTTGATTGTGCAGTTTGGGATGGTGAGACAAGGTGAGAGTCTGGAGCTTTGGGCTCTAATCAAGAGTGCCTTGCACAGCTCCGGAACCTCTCTAGAGTCTACCTTTTCCCCACCATGCAGTCACTCAACAAATCCTTACTGATAGCTACTATGTGTCAGGCTCCGTTCTAGGCACTTGGGCTACATCAGTGAACGAAAACAAAGATGCCTCTTATGGAGTTTGCGTCTGATCTGGAGTGAGGACAGGGGCAGAAATAGACAAGAAACATAATGAATAAGTTATAAAGTGTGTTTGAAGGTGGTGAGTGTATGGAAAAAAGTCACTCAGGATTTGAGGATCAGTGGAGTGGAGTGGATAGGATTACAATTGTAAAGACGTGGGTCACAGCAGTAGGGATAATATTAGGGGTGTTGCTGGGGCCTAAAAGGGAAGAAGCATGTAAAGTGACCAGCCCAGAGCCCGGAGCAGAGAGTGCTCATAGGTGCTCACTAATGGTGGCTGTCATCACCATACCAATTCTGTCTCCCTATTGCTCTGTCAGTGTCTCCCAGGAGCTCCCAGGCCAAGGCTGTGCCCCAAATGGACAGGCAGCTGAGGTTCCAGACAGGTTGGACAACAGGGTCCGGGTCCTGCTTGGCCCAGGGCATGGCGGCACAAACTGCCCCGGCCGAGTGTAAAGACCCAGGATCCAGTTTTGTCCAAAGTGTCCACGGCCAGACCAGCAGGGCAGGTCCTGCAAGGGTGACTGAGCACCGTCCCTGCTGTTTTTGACCAAAATGGAAGCTGAAAACCCAGAGTAGAATAGAAAATGCTAAAAGAAGGGGCGGCGAAAGGCCAGGGCCCCCCCATACGCCTTCAGACTGGGAACCCCAGGGCTCCCGGTACCGTGTTGCTAGGCAACAGCACACAGATTGAGGACAGCCAACAGGGGCCAGCCTGCCTGGGGTCAGTTTGCTTTGGCTGCTGCTGGGTCTGGTGCCCATTCTGGGGGAGAGGCTGTGTCACTTGCAAGGAGAGGAAACACCTGACTAGGAGCGTGATTAAAGGAAGGCCACAAAGACATCCTTGACTCTGAGTTGGCCTCTGTGCCTGCAGTTCCACCTTGAGCCATTTGCTCCTTCACGCCAAAGTCTGGGGTGTGAAACTTTTCTGGGGTGTGAAACTTTTGGTTAACACAAAAGCTTCACCAAGAAGAACAAATCTGTAAGATTTTAGGGAGAAAACCCAACAACACAGCATTGCTTCATTCAAGTGGGGGGATCCCCACTCCCCTCCAAAAGGGCTTTCTAAACCCCTAGACTCTGGGCCATAATTTGAAAATCCTTGACTGAAAGTATTTCAGCCCCCTGTTAAAAAGTGAACAGCCTTTGTTCCGCGGAATAGCGAGCTATTTTAAAATTACTAATTTTATGACAGACTTTCATGGTTTTCTGCTGGGGGAGGGGTGGTGGACCACAGACTCCTTTGAGGATCTGATGAAATCTGTACACCCACTGCCCAGGAAAATGCACATACCTGCAATCCTGCATCTCGTTGTATCGGGGAAGTGGTCCATGGGCCATAGATTAAAGATCTCTGTCCTGTGGGACATTGGTTTACCTGATTTGCTTCCAAATGGGACAGATACTTAAGTCTCGAGGCATAGAAGAGTGGGTTTTGAAGGAGGGAGAGAGCAAGGGGGAAAAGATCTAGACGAAAAGCAGAATCTTGGGGATGGAGCCCAGGAATCTGTATTTTTAACATGATCTCCAGGCAGTTGTGATGATCAGATAGACGTGAGCACCAGAGGCGTGGAGGTGGTATGTGTAGGTCCTAGGGCCCAGCAGACACTGCTGCCGAGTTAGCAGTCCTCTTCAGGGTGAGGAGGAAGGAGGGAGAGAGGGGGAAGTCCTGCTGCCCCCCCCCAGTCTGTTAGGCTAGAGAACAATAAGAGAGAGCCTGTGTTCACAATGGGAAACTGAGGTCACTGTGCCTCTGAGCCTCAGCCAGATCACTCACCCAAAACCTGAATGAGGGCACTCCAGAGCAAAAAGAACAAAGAGCAGGAGCTTATTCTGCTAAGGCTGGGCCTACGAGAAAGTCTCATTTGGGACACTGATGTTCAAATTCTGATATTTCTCTGTGGTTTCCCATGTTCTGTATGCCATCCCTCCCAGCAAAGGTTAGTGTCTCCTTGATAGTCAGGATTGTTTAATGGGATCTGCTCCCGTCTGAGTCAGGTGCTTTCCAAGCAAAGAAGCATTTGCCACCGAGTCAACAAATGCCTATTGATCCCATTATATTAAGCTTAGGGTGTTTGCCTGGCCTATTTTGCCCCATCCTGAGATTCTCGCCAGAGGATCTGCTTTTCAAGGATGGTGAGAGAAGGGGATGAGCCTGCAGGTAAGGGAAGGCTGGAGGCGACCTCCTCCAGACCCCAGGGCCCCTAGTCAAAATCCGGGTTTACTTAAGAACCTGTTTCTTGACGCAGGCCTGGTCCCAGCCAAGACAAACTTGAGTCATGTTTATCTCCTGCTTCCTTGGGTGGTTGTGGCTTTATGCAACAGTGACTTCGTGATACTCAGATTTAGGATGTGAGACCCCCTGCTGGGCTCTGTCTATCCTGCCTGAGGCAGGGGAGGGATCCCCTTCTGCCCCCACCATCCTTGCTGTGATTTTTCACCCCATCGGTGTTTTACTTGGGTGTAGCCCTTTATCTAAATCAAACAGTGAAGATTTGTGCATTCCAATGTGTATAAACTTTACCTAAAAATAAAAAAATAGCAACAACTTCCAGAAGGGTGGAGTAGGTGGAAATAAATGGGGAGTGGGTCCAGGTAGATGAACAAGAATGGCAGAAATTAAGTATTAAAATGGGGGGGGCGTGGAGGGTGGTGCCTGGGTGGCTCAGTGGATTAAAGCCTCTGCCTTCCGCTCAGGTCATGATCTCAGGGTCCTGGGATCGAGGCCTGCATCAGGCTCTCTGCTCAGCAGGGAGCCTGCTTCCTCCTCTCTCTTTGCCTGCCTCTCTGCCTACTTGTAATCTCTCTCTCTGTGTCAAATAAATAAATAAAATCTTAAAAAAAATAAGTATTGAAACTGGGAGATGGCGGTCATTATTTCTTGTTTTTAAAAAATAAATAGTTGACATTTTTGACAATAAAGAGTAAAAAAAAAAGAGAGAGAGAGATGTCTGTTTTCGCTTAGAAATCTCCCTCCTTGATCAAGAATCTTAAAGACACTCATACTCTATCTACCCTACTAAATTCCACTTCTGGGAATGTATCCAAATCAAATAATGAGAGATACACAGAAGGTTTCATAGTAGTGCTATTTAAAATAAGGAAAAAGTTGGACAAACCTCAATGTTAAAGGAACTGCGATACAGCCACTAAAGGCATGGGAACATGCTTGTGACCAAAATTGTAAAAAACAACAACAAAAACAAAACTAGTCAGAGTATAAAACTCCAAGTGGTATGATCTTCATTTTGTTTTTGGAAATGCATGCGCACGTATAGAAAAAGACACTGGAAAGAAACGAATCGTACATTTAAAGTAGTGGTCTCTGCTTGCTTGAGCTTGCGGTCAATTTTTACTATGATTTTATTTTTTATTATTTTTAATTTTTTTTACTATCATTTTAACGGTAGCCTGTATTTTCATCTTTTCCGCAATGAACATGGATTACTTTGATAATTATTTTAAAAACCTGAGCAGTGTCACTTTGAAGGAAGCAGGGGGCAATGGCGGAAGAGAGAACCGATTACTAGGCAGGTTCCAGCCATAGAAGAATAGGGTATCAGAAGTGCAAGGAATCTTAGAAATGGCCAAAATTCAACCTTCTCAGTTTACAAATGCAAAGACTGAGCCCAGAAGAGTCAGCCCCTCCGACCGCTTGCTTAGTACCGCCCTGAGGCCTCACTTCCCCCCAGGGACCTCTGCAGTCCGGCTCCTGGGCCTACCGTGCTAATCCCTGCAGGCCCCGTTTGGGGAACAGCCATTTGACTTTCCCGCCAGACTGGGCCGCCCATTGCCAGCGTCCGTGGCCTGCTGGACTGGGGAAATGCCCTGGTTGGAGGAAGGTCGGAGGAGCAATGGGCCTCACAGCCACCCAGTCACCCCGTGCCTGTCCCTCTGACAGTCCTTCCTGACCCTCTCTGTCTTGGCTCTGCTGTCACAGAGGTTAGTTACTTGGAAGGAGTGAGGTTAATGTTTGTGATGTCTGGCCTTGTCATGGCTTTCGAATCATTGCGAGTTGAAAAAGAGTGTGGTTTCATGGTTAGTGTCAAGCTGGAGTCAGAGACGTGTTACAGCCTTTGCCAGAGTCCTTAGACATGGTCTTGGTCCACTTGGGCTGCTCTAACAGAGTACTATAGACTGGGTAGCTTCAAAGGCAAAATTTCTTACTCACGGCTCTGGAGGCTAGGAAGTCCAAGATCAAGGCGTAGGGAGATCCAGTGTCAGGGGAAAGCCCTCTGCCTGGTTTGCAGATAACTTTCTTCTCACTGTACCCTCTCTTCTACGAGACTCTGTTCCTCTTCCTATGAGGTTACTGATCCCTTCGTGGGGGCTCCAGCCTCATGGCCTAATTACCTCCCAAAGGCCTTACCTCCAAATAGTATCATATCAGGGCTTCACCAGGGGGTCACGAATATGCAGTCCATAACAGATATCAAAACCTTCTCTGGAGAAAGTGTGGGCAAGCAAGAACGTGCAAGGATAATTAATTGTAGAGAATGGCAGAAGACCAGAAATTAGCCTACCTATGTATGTGTTTACGATCTGTCTCCTCCCTGCCCCGTCCCTGCCAGTACACTCCCCACCACGTAAGCATCTACACTCCTTGAGAGTCTCAGACATCACTGCTTCCTCAGAACTTAGCACAGAAGAGCCCCTCCGGAGCTACATGTTGAATGAGGAATGAGTGGACACAATTTTCCTAGAATGTGGAAGACCTGACGTGTTCCAAGTGAACAGTATTTCCAGAGTTTAAACATTTTAATTCCAAAAGAGCAGAATGTTTGAAAAACAATATTTTTGGCACTTACTCTCTATTTGCACAGTTGCAGCACACTGCTTTCAAAGAGCTGTCAGTAGAAAGCCACAAGCACCAGGGGACCGCCGTGAATGGGCTTGTCTAGTGATGGGTCACGATGGCCACTCTGTCTGTTGTCTTCTGCTCCTTTCTCCCCTCCTCCCTCTTGGTGTCTTTTTAATTTGGCCAATATATATGCTTTTCTTTGTGGGATATTTCTTAAACTTAGATTACCAGATCATAGGCTTCTACACTTTGGTGTCCTTAATAGGTTAAGTCAGAGATTGGGCAGGTTCCCATAGCATAATCTTTTTTTTTTTAATTTTAAAAAATTGTAGTAAAATACACATAGCATAAAATCATCTTGACCATTTTTGAGGCGCCTGGGTGGCTCCATCAGTTAAGCATCTGCGTCTTGGTTTCGGCTCAGGTCATGATCTCAGGGTCGTGAGATCGAGCCCTGTGTCGGGCTCTGTGCTCAGAGTGGAGTCTACTTCAGATTCTCTCTCCCTCTCCCTCCCACTCTTTCTCTCTCTCAAATAAATAAATAAAATCCTTAAAATAAAATTATCTTGACCATGTTTAAGTATCCAGGTCAGGCATTAAGTCCATTCCCATAAGCAGCCATCACCACCATCCACTGACAGAACTCTTTTCATCCTGCAAAACCAAATTCTACTCAGAGGCCCAACCGTGAGCAACCACTATTCTACTTTTTCTCTCTATGAATCTGACCAGTGTGGGTACCTCATCCAAGTGGAATCATATAGTGTTTGTCCTTTTGTTACTGGCCTAATTCACTTGGCATAATTTTCATTTACCGACAGATAGCTTAGTATTTGAGCAAGGAAATTCCAGCTTTGAGATTTTTTTCTTCTTCTTTCTCATGTTCCCCAGGAGTATGCCATGTGGCTGGATGACTTAGGAGAGGGAAGATAAACTATGGTGCCCACCCCTCAGTTCCAAACCCTACCCTTCTTTTCCTGAAGCCACTGCCAACTGTGGCCCATTTAAAATTGTGATTTGGGTCAGTGTGATTGTGTCATGTCACTGTGCATGGAGAGCAAGGAACTGTGTGCTGGACACACATACCAAATGTATTTGTGTGTCTCCTTTTTCAGTTTGTGTGTTACATAGTCTGTACGCTTTCAAAGGCAGATCACTGGGTAAATTTGATTTGTTCACAGAACGCTGACTATAGTCGAGGATTGCTGCCAGTTAATGCCTCTGATTCAACTGCCTGTCTAAGCTTATGTCTTGAATGGCAAAATCTCCAAATATAGTTCAGATTTGAAACAGCTGCAGCAGACCCACCACCTTGGATAGTGGAAATATCCCCAAGTGACACGAAGTAAATTAACACATATTGAAGGGGAACTTTCTAAGGCTTGGAATCAACCATTTTCCCAGCAAACCTCCCACCCAAGTGGGACCCAGGGGACACCAAATGAAAGGCAGCGAAAAGAAACGGACTTGGGCCCGTGTGCCTCCCAAAAGCCAAATGGAGTCCGAGTGAACTGAAATGAGCTGCCCGAACAGATTAGGTATTTTAACACCAATCCTCAAGCCTCAGAAGCGAGTCTGGCTGCTGGCAGGCAGCCAACACTGTCTTATTTAATTTTTAGATTTGGCTGTTAAATTTGGCCCAGTGGGAACTTGTGTTTGATTGGACGTATGAAGGTGGCGGATTTCGGGTGGGAAGGCCCAGGTTCTAGCTCAGTGACTTACCTGCTGTGTGAGCTGGGACAGGCCCTTTCACCTCGTTGAGAGTGTTTTCTCGTACAACGAGGGAAACACTCCTGTTCTGCTTGCCTTATGGGAAACTTGAGGATCAAATGAGACCACGTTTGGGAACTGCAAAATTACTATGCAGATGACCAGCATAATTATGCTCACAGGCAGAACATCGAATCCTTTCTGCCTGGTTCACTCAATTCTGCATTTAATTTACATGCTGTGGATTGTAACCCTCATTCTTGCAGGAAAACCCGTTGGGGAGTATCGTTTTTAGGCCTGGAATTGCTATATGTGTACTTTCCCTATTCATCTCAGCATCCTCTACGATAAGGAAAAGACTGGAATTATGGGGGAAAATAGACCCAGAGAGACACTAGCCCAAGGGCACAAAGGATTGCCATCCTGTTGTTCTTTCTTTCTAGATGACACCTGACTCTAAAGTCAAAGATTCTCTTCAAAAGTTAGGCTCACAGTTCCCCCAATTTTCCTCTTCTCTGCATCTTCTCCCTGTGGATGAAAATGCTGAGTTTGTGTGTTGCTGTCTTGAGCCCTACTGGACACAACACTTAGTAACTCTAATGACTGGGCATAGACAATGTATCTGGTGAATATTTATAATAGAAATAAAGTTGTTCTCTTACAATCTTAAGTTTCTGAAACTATAGGTCAGGAAACGACACGTTCACCGTATTTCCACAAATCTGAGATGCCATTGCTTCTAAGACCCACCATTTTTTATATACTGCAAAGAGAGGAAAAGCTTTATCAGTTAAAATATGACACTGTGCTTTCTCATTATGTCAGTCATGGTTTCACAGATGTTAAAATGTGAAAGATACATGCATCTTAGATGAATTGCAGAGTGTTTACCTCTTCCTAAAGGTAAAGTTTTCTCCTTTTGGTTCTGATGCATTCTTAGATTAGCAAACTTCAAAACTGCCTCATTTTTAGTCTCTGCTCCTTGCGTTTACATGTGGTATATAGTCATGCTTTTAGGTGGGTTGAAGGGAGACATTAAACCTATTTTTCTTATGGCTACTATAGTACCGAGTACTCTGGCACTTGAATATAGATTTAGGTAAAGGTGGCTTATAAAATACTTATCAGAGCCAAAATTACATTAATCCTGTGGTCTGCCACTTATTATAAGATTTTAAAGAGGAAGAAACGTTTAAGGGTATGGGATGCATCTATGGGGGTCTCTTTTCCTCCCACATAATGCTTTTTATTATTTTTGTTGTTACTATTATTCTATGTAATGCTTGATTAGGCTGTTTAGTGGCTGTTATTTAGGTTAGTCTTAGTTCAGGAAAACGACTGAACTGTGAGTTTCCCAGTGCACAGAGAAATTAGGTATGAACAGGTTCCGGTGATGAGAGCTGCCTGAGTGAAAATAATGATGTTTTCATAAAACACAAGGTGGGAATTTAAAGTCTTTCTGGCAGAAGAGAATATGAAGGAAAAGAAAATACGGCTTCTGTGACAATCCTTTTTTTTTTAAATATTGTTTATTTATTTGACAGAGAAAGACACAGTGAGAGAGGGAACACAAGCAGGGGGAGTGGGAGAGGGAGAAGCAGGCTTCCCACCGAGCAGGGAGCCCGATGAGGGGCTCGATCCTAGGACCCTGGGATCATGACCTGAACTGAAGGCAGACGCTTAACAACTGAACCACCCAGGCACCCTGCTTCTGTGACAATTCTTTGCACATTTTCCAGGGACCAGAACTTAGAACTTCCTCATAATTCTACCGCTGGGGACAAGAAAAACTGTAGCCCGTTGTGTAGTGCCCTTCTCACCTTACTCTGGGGTATCAGGTCATTCCTTATACACAACAGCCAAGAGAGTCACCCCACAGAAAGGATTTCTAAGGCCTAGACCATGGCCGGGTGAAGAGGCAGGATCCAAGTCATTATAGCTCCTGTAGGCTTCCTAACAAGCATTTGGGCACAATCCCTGCTTGCTGCCTGGGAAGAGGTGGGGGTAAGGGGGTGTGTGGCTGGCGTGGGACTACACTGGCCAGCCGGTAGCCACCATGATCCTTGCTCCCTGCTGGGCGGGGTGGAGGCAGGGGTCTGGCATGGTACCACGCTGGCGAGTGTCAGTAGCCGTCATGCTGTCATGCTGGGCGGGCAGTGGGTAGAAAGCTATTAATGTCTGATCCCCACTAATGCACATCTTGCCCTCTGTTGTCTCCCCTGCAGTCTGAGTACCACTACGAGTACACCGCGTGTGACAGCACAGGGTCCAGGTGGAGGGTCGCCGTGCCGCACACCCCAGGGCTTTGCACCAGCCTCCCCGACCCAGTCAAGGGCACCGAGTGCTGTAAGCAGTCCTGCCTCTCACCCTTGACCTTTGCCCCAAGCCTCCCGACATCGACATCTCGACATCGGAGCTAGGCCCTCCCCAACAGTGCCGCTGACTTAAGGAATCAGATCTTTCCCTCAGTTAACCCTCCACCCCTTTGAGATTTGGCACAGGAATGTTATTTCACGGTTGCAAACTGGGCCTCTAAATTTGCCTTTATTTTCATTTTTCTTTTAATTGAAATCCCATCAAGGGATAAAGGATGAGCAACTCCAGCTGTGTGCCATTCAGATCTTTTTTTTTCGGTTCGCATCCATTTGCTTTTGTGCTTGGGCGGTTCTCTCCAATCTACACTCACCAGCCACAATCAGTCATTAGGAAAGACTGTGATTTGCTTTTGTTCTTGAAAAGGAAACCAGAGAAGATGAGTTTCTTCAGAGACAGATCTTTAAAATGCACTGGGCATCTCTTCAGGGAACGAGAATCTTCCCCAGCCGCGGAGCTGCCCGTGTAGTCGGGAAGGCGGTGACTTGTCTGCAGCTCCATCCCCACCTCTGTGACTCTGTTTTAACTTTTTCACAGCTGGCAGCTCTTGCCCCTCCACTGTTCTTTCTAGAAATGCAAAGGGGTAACAATAGGGACTAGAGCCAAAGAATACTTGAAGATTTGGAAAAGAGATTGGGGACATTTAAATTCTAAAAAAGAAAAAAAAGCTTGCCTTGTGCCTGGTTCAGTCAGTGAGCAAATAATTGTGCCTGTTAAATTAATGAGCGGATATTGCTAAGATCTGAGTAGGACCGAGGTGTGACTAATGCTAACAAATGAGCCATCTTCAGGTAACTTGGCCAGCTGAGTTGAGCTCCTCCTACGTGCATGTGCTGTGAACCACAAAGAGACCTAAGGCTCAGTCTCTGCCTTCAGATGCCTACAGTCTGGTGTAAGAAACAGACATTCACACCTCTGTTCATTTTTCAGCAAAACTTTATGTAGCCCCTGCCATGTCTGTGGCTGTCACTAAGCCACTGTCCCTGGAGGAACCTGAGCCTAGTGGGAGGCACACATCAATATGATGTGTTAATATGGGGTGATGAAGAACGGGAGTTACAGATGGGTACTTAGGGATCAGGAAGATCTGGGGGGACCACTTGGACAAAAAGTTTGCCAAAGGAAAAACACCAGACACATTCAGGGAAGAACATGTGGTTTGGGTGGAGGCAACACAGGGAAGTGACGGAGGGGGCTGAGATGGAGAAAAGCCTGTAGGAGGAGATCAAGCTGGAAAGTTAGGTTGAGGGAAAATTATGGAAGACTTCGAATGCTTGGCTGAGAGCTTAATTCTATAACCAAAGGGGAGTGCCTGATGACTTTTTAAATTACAGGAATAATAGTACATGTCAGTGTGTTAGAAAGATACCTCTGACCACAAAATAAGCAAAAAACAGGGAACTAGTTAGGAGGACTCTGCAGTAGTTGAGCTAAAAAGCATGAGAATCCTGACCAACATGGCGGCCATGGAACCAGAAAGGAGACAGAGGCCAGAGACTCAAGGGGGATAGACATGGTTGAAGAGCTGGGCACCGTTCAGAGGGGTCGGAACCAGAGGCCATGGTATTTCCTACTGGAGAGTTCTCAGAATGCCTGAGGCTTTCCCTCAGAAAATGTCAAGGACGAGCCCAAAATCCCTCAGCAAGGCAGAATTCCCACAGCCCTAAATCTTTTTTTTTTAGTAATGGCTTTATTGAGATATAATTTGTATGTTATAAAATTCACCCCTTGAAAGTGTAAAGTCCAGTGATTTTTTGTCCAGTTTTTCCTCCAAAAGCAACATCACATCCACGAGCAATCTCTCCCCATGCTCTCCCAGCCAAGTCCCAGGCACCACAAATCTGCTTTCTGTCTCTGTGGATTTGCCTCTTTGGGACCTTCCCTACACATGGAATCATACAAACGTGCCATGGTTTTAAATCTTCGTGGGGGAAACTCCTAGATCCTGATCCTCTGTTCCCCCTTTTCGGGTGCCCACAAGCTGCCCACTTCTCCTGGGGCGGCAGCAGCCTCACCACCCTGCCCTTATCCCCGCTCTGTGTTCCAGCCTTCTCCTGCAAAGCGGGGGAGTTTCTGGACATGAAGGACCAGTCCTGCAAGCCGTGCGCCGAGGGCCGCTACTCCCTCGGCACGGGCATCCGGTTCGACGAGTGGGACGAGCTGCCCCATGGATTCGCCAGCCTCTCAACCAACATGGAGATGGAGGACAGCACCACTGAGTCCACGGAGAACTGCACTGCGTGAGTGCCTCCTCCTTCCTCCCCGCTCTGTGCTGGGCTGGGGAGGACGGAAACGAAGGAGCCAAGCAGCCAAGGGGAGGCTGGAGCCGCTTCCCACAGGGCTGTTGGACATGACGCCCGCCTCAGCCCACTCTTAGTGACCCAGACTTACCAGTGACTGACGGCCACTTGTGAGAGGTGAAGAACAAGGGCAATAGGTGGATAAGGTGGACCAGGGTTCAGTGGCCCAGTTCACTGAAAACAAAGCCTAACTGGATTTCCACTATGGGATTTTGGATTGGCAATAAACGTCCTCATCTTGATCGCAACACAGTGTGCAAAGCGTTAGGTATCTCCCTGGCTTTGGTGCTAACTTCTAAAACGGGTCAGCCCAACTGGGGTTTATGAGGTTGAGGGGGATAGGCTAGGACCAGAGCTTTGGTCAGTGACGGTCCAAACCCTTTGAGACCCCAGGGACCAGAAAATTTTCCAGTTCAGAAGGTGATCTTTTTAGTAACCGAAAGCTCAGTCCCAGGTTCTTTGGGAACTGGTGAGCTATCCTTACCATAGCTTTGGATATATAATCCCAGGAACAAGAATTAAATGATGCGCCTTTTATATGCAAGGCACTGTTCTGGATGCTTTCCCTATATTAGTTTCTGTAATCCTCTCAAGAACCCTCTGAAATTGGTATTATTGTTCCCTTCACACTCATGAGGAATCGGAGGCTCAGAGAGGCCAAGTGACTTGTCCTTTGTTACCCAGCTTCGAACCAGTGATATTGGAATTCAGACCCAGTCCCGAGCTTTCTACTGCCCCGTGCAGACGTTCTCAAAGAACATGTAGTGTACGCAAGGCGATGTTGGGTTCTTACGGGGGAATTGTGCAGGGATATACAGATATAAAAGACAATCGCCCACTGCTCCTTGTTAAATATTGACAAAGAAGATGAGAGAAGGGCCACTTGGGTGTCTCAGTCAGTTAAGCGTCTGACTCTTCATTTCGGCTCAGGTCATGATTTCAAGGTTGTGAGAGGAGCCCCACGTCGTCGCTGGGCTCCGTGCTCAGCACGGACCCTGCTTAAGATTCTCTCTCGCCCTCTGCCCCTCCCCCCCGAAAAAATAAAAGAAGGTGGGAGAAAAGTACATGAAAGTTTCTCTTATACCCAAGCAATCAAAAGGATAAAAAGAAATTAATAATTGTTTACACTTGTGTTACACTTGGATTTCTAAAACCAGGACCAACGTCTCCCATTCCTACACCTAAATAGAAGTACCATTATCGAGAGAGAGAGAGAAAAATGGAAGCACCATTGTCAGAACTAGGCAGCAGGCATTTTATGGTCCAATTTTAATGTCACTTTAGAGTTGAATATTATGTGTCAAAATCATTGGCATGACAAGGTTGGCAGCAGAGATAAAGCCAGAGAGGGTTAAAGCTGAAAGGGGACCCATTTGCGCCCTAATAGAGAATGTGATTGATCCCAAACAAGGTGCAGGCCTGGCTCACTCAATCAATTCTTACCCTCCCGAAGAAAGGGTTTCTCTCTCTCTGGGGACCTCACTGAGAGTCCAGAAATCATTACCACTCAGCAAGATGGGATGTGGGCCGGTTAATGACAACTTGTGATTCCGTAGCACAGCCAGGTTCAGGACCCGGATCTTCAGGCAGCCCGAGACACCCCCGGGAGGGGGGAAAGGCTGTTTCTCCTCTGTAGAAGCAGAGAGGACAAGGATACCTAGATAGGGTTTGTGATTTCCCCACTGCCCTCAGAAAGGGGGCCACGGAGCTAGTACCAAGAAAGCGAGTCCTGGCTTTCCTGCTCAACTGGGTATTTCCCTGAATCCATGCCCACCGCCTCCAACCTGAGCAGAGCCCGCCTCCTGCCTGTTCTGCCTCCGGCGCCCCCAGCTGGTCTCGGCTCCCACTCCAGCCTCTGTGGGGGGGCCCCCCCGGCCCCCAGCATCCAGACCCATCTACTTAAAACGTAGAGCCCACCACAGTACTTCCCCGCTCAAAACTCCAGATTCCGAGGATTCCTGCTTTCTGGGAATAATCCAATAGCTTGCCACAGCCCAAGGGGCCTGGCCTCGGTCTAGCCTCTGCCTTCTGCCTTCTGGGTCTTTGTTGTGTGTGTGTGTATGTGT
>LNAC01000313.1:1613249-1626953 GCA_002007465.1 Ailurus styani | reverse complement strand
CCCCCATCCCCAACCCACCCCCTGCTTGCATGCTTTCATGCTCTCTCTCTTTCTCTAAACAAGCAAACAAGCTAGTGTTCTGAGGGAAAAATAAGGGGACAGGTGCAGCATCCTGTGGCTACAGTCTCTGAGTAGCTTCCTAAAGTATCCCAATTTAAGAAAGAGAACCTGGTCTTGTGAGGGAGTGCCAGAGCAGCAGGGCTCTGGTGTAAGGTGGGCAGAACCCCCAGAGGACCCTCTGCCCAGGCAGCCCATAACTATTCCATTCTTCCTTTCTTACACAGAACCACACACACACCCTGCTCAAGGCTCTCCCTCAAGCAGACCCTCAAATCTGTCCACAGACACACCCGTCCTTTACACAAGCATTACATGCTCAGCCAAGATCAGCCATTGACCCTGAGAACTGCTTATTTCTATGCTACTTCTAAAACAAAAGTCCTATTTATTGACACGGATCTTGCTAAATGAGTATAGTTTCCAGCAAGAACAGGAACGTTTAGATCTTGAGGGAAGTTTTTAATCTATAAGTTGAAATTCCTGTTTTTCCACTTGAATTTCTTATTCCCCTTCCCTGCTCTATCAATGGCAGCCCTTGTTTGTCTTCGTCTCCAGCTGCCTTGCCAGCCCAGCAGTTGTTCAAGGGTTTGAATGACAAGGTGGCTCTAGAAAAACCGCCTGGGAATGTTTTGACCAACTCTCTATGTAAATTGATTGTTATCCAGAGAGCTGTTATGAAAGTGTTGGGTTGGGAGTCTGAGTTCTTGGAGTCTGTTCTTCTTCTGCCACCGATTTCTCAATCCACCTCTTTGACTAGAAAGTGACTTTTTACCATGACTTGACTCTCCCAGAATACAGGGTCCGTGGGAGCCTAGGGAAATGCAGAAAGATCTGATCAGAGTCTGTGATGGAATGTGCCTAAAGGGAGGGACAGAAGACCCTGCGAGCATTTAGTCATCAATTTACGAATAAGTCCTGAGTGCCTGTCGGGTGCCAAAGCCTGGGCTTGCTGCTAGAGTTGAAGCTGGTGCCTGCCCTTCAGCTTAGGTCGAAAAATGGGAATGTGGTTATAGGAGCCCCCAAGTGTAGTAAGTTCATGATGCAGCGGCTGGTGGGATGGGAGCTCTGAACGTGGTGCACAGTAGAGGCAAAGAAGGGACGTGATCAGTCCTCTATGGGGCGGGAGAAAGGCTTCAGTGGCAGTGGTCTTGAATGATGAATTGGTGGTTTGATGGATATTCTGGAAGGAATGTAGCCAAAGCCAGAAGGCTTGAGGATCTTGGAGAAACTCAGCATGGCAGGAGCTGACTTGGAGAGAACTAGCATCCAAGGCTAAGAGGTGGCCAGGGAACAGACAACAGACCAGACTTTCTGTGCCATTGTTGAACATTTGGGATTTGATCCTGTCAGCAGTGGGGGCCATTCAAGAATTTTAAGCTGGGGAGTGATGTGCTTTGGCTTGTGATTTTGAAAGACCACTCTAGATGCCATTGGGAAAATGGATGAGGAAGGAAACATTTGGAGGCAGAGGCCACTCTCCGGAGTTTTCACAACAGGCGCCATTGCTGGTATCTAGGACTTAGACTAAGATGGAGCTAATGGGACTGCAGAAGTTAAGGACAAAGGCTTGACTGAAAGCATCTTTCTTATTGATACCTAAAATGTGATGGTTAAGAAGAATTCCTCTGTGTTACATTCAATATTAGGGATTCATTTCCTAGTAGACTAGCATGGGGTTTAAGAGCACGGACTCCAGAACTAAATTACTAAGGTCCAGATATCTGCTCTACCACCTACTAGCTCTGCCACCTTGGGCAAGTCACTTGTCTGTGCCTCAGTTTCCTCATCTGTAAAATGGGAATGGCAATAATCATATCTACCTCATAGTGTTATTGGGCGGATCAATTGACTACTACAGATAAAAGATTTAGAACAGTGCCTGGCATGTAGTAAGCACTAATTTTATCACAGCTGAAACTTGAACAGTACAGGGATAATAACTTTTGACTATCCAGAAATGTTAAGTTTCTAATGACCAGAAGCCCTACTGATAAACAATTGGTCAATACGCATTTTGTATATTTTATGTATTATATACTGTATTCTTACAATAAAAGAAGTTGGAGAGAAGAAAATGTCATTAAGAAAATCATAAAGAGAAAATACATTTGCAGTACTATACTGTGTGTGTGTGTGTGTGTGTGTGTGTGTGTGAGTATGCACATCTAAATGGACCCTCCCAGTTCAAACCTTTGTTGTTCAAAGGTCAACTGTGTTCATTTACGTTAAGGCTTGTTCCAGCTGTCCTCTCTTAATATGAAGGTACTCTTAGCGTAGGTAACAGCAATAACAAATCTCTTGGATAGTACTTTACAATTTACCAGACTTTACAATTTACCAGAGTGCAGGAGTGATCTCCCTATTTATAAAAGAGTAAAGGGCAGCACAGAGAGGTTGGGGGATTCACCCGGAGTCTGGGGTGGCATCTGAGCTGGACCAAGCATTCATTAGATGCTTCATTCTTCAGGGGGAATGTTTTCCTTTGATGAATGGATCCGAATGAGGGGACATTATACTTCTGGGGGTGGGGACAAGTCCTGAAAGGAGGAGGAAGGCTCAGAGAGAGAAACCTGAGCCCCCGTGATAAACTTTATCTTCTAACAGTCTTGCCCCCTGGGCTGACACAATCACTTTTCACTCCCTTGCCTGAACATCTAGGCATCTTTCAAACTTGACCAATACCCAGCTTCAACACCTTGATGAAACCAGAGCTAGGGAAGTGAGGTCTGGCTCAGCATTTGGGTTAATCATTTATTAAAACTATGTTAGCAATCATCAAGTGTGTAAACAGCTGTGCTACTTTTGCTGAAACCTGGAGCTTGGGTATCAGATTGAGCAAATATTTGAACAAGCAGAGAAAGGTCCTTGTGCAAAATGTACTTTCTAACGTGGAACTTGCAACTTGCTAGACCCCATATGCTAGGTCCTGGGAATTGGTGTGTTTTCAGCATCTCCTTCTGAATTCCTTCTGGCGTAGCTTGTCGAAAGCAGGACTCCCTGGATCCCTCTGTGCTGAATGAGGCCTTCTGCTTGTTAACCAAGTCAATGAGCTGAGAAGTCTCCAGCTGTTCCTCAGGCAGTAGCCCCCTCTTGCCCAGGCTAATAAGATGGGAACAGAAGAGATGTGGGAACGCACGCACGGTGGAGGGAGCTCCCCAGGGCAGGCCAATAAGGCTGTTAACTAGGAGATTCTCTGATCTAGGAACTCATTTGGTGCCTTGGAAAGAAGAAAGGATCATCTGAGAAATAAGCCTTAACTGGAAGGGAGAGAAAGAAACTCTCAATCCTTATTTAAAATACCATGATGGGGCGAACCTGGGTGACTCAGCAGGCGGTCTCCTTGAGATTCTCTCTCTCCCTCTTCCCCCTACTTCCACTGTGCACTCTCTCTCTCAAACAAATAAATACATCTTTTTAAAAAAAATCTTATGACAGTTACCAAATAAAAATTATTCCCACAAACGCAGGTAGGAATAGTTACCAGCATTTAGTGAGTCCCTACTTCCAGTGCGCCAGGGACGAGGTTGCTCTGGTAGGGTAGATATTATTATTCCTGCTCTATGGATGAGAGCACTATGGTTCAGAGAGGTTCAGTAACTTGCCTAAAGTGACACAGCTAGTAAATGGAATGGGATCCAAACTCAGCAGTCACCTTAGAAATGACGGTGACAGGAGCAGTGGTAATATTGTACTGGCCTTCTATAAAGCAGTGGTTTTCTTTTATTTTTTTTTTTAAGATTCCATTTATTCATTTGACAGAGACACAGTGAGAGAGGGAACACAAACAGGGGGAGTGGGCGAGGGAGAAGCAGGCCTCCCGCCAAGCAGGGAGCCCCATGGGAGGCTCGATCCCAGACCCTGGGATCACAACCTGAGTGGAAGGCAGGCGTTCAACGACTGAGCCACCCAGGCGCCCCAAGCAGTAGTTTTCATTCAGGAGAAGATAAATTCCCTGGAAAGTTTTAAAAATTTATTTGCAAAAATTACATATATTTTTCTGGGTAGAGGAAACAGGTCTTTTTTCTATTTCTCAGAATGTTTGTAGTTCCAAAAAGGTGAAGTCCATTGCTTTAAAGAGGGACACGCTGAAACAGTTCTTGCCATCCAGGCACTGATAGGGTTAAAGCAGAGCCAACATACAGAGAGTAGAATAAATGAAATAATAGTTGATACCTTTTTTATTAGAACAGGTCAAGGGTTAGAGATAGTGGCAGGATGCTTGGGGGTGGGGAAGGTGGAAAGAACTCTTTGTCTTAAGTGAAGTCAGAGGAAATTACCGCCTCATTTGTGGAGGATGGGTGCACGGAGAAGGGGAAATTTCAAAGGTGGAAGGCCTTCATCGGAGGCACATATTCAGAGAAAACGCAGAGAAGGGATTGGAATAAGAGTATGAAGGCCCTGTCCTAAGCTTTCCTATGTTTTGCTCTAATCCTTCAGGAGTAGGAAAACCACCTGCACAGGATTCTGAAGCACATGGAAGGTGGTGGGTTTCCAGAACTCGTGTTAGTGGTGGTTAGCCTGGAAGATGCTCTCTCCAGCCCCCCACCCTCCTCGGCGGCCTGCTGGCTGGTCCTCTTCCTCATGCCCTGCCCCCCATTGCGGGCCCAGTGGCTTCTCATAGCACCAGGGACAGGTGCAAAGGGGACATCTGAGCGGGGCTTTAGGGACTGGAAGCGAGGCAGAGGGAAGGGTGGGTGTGCCGGATTTTCTACTTCCTGCAGAACCTGTGTTGTGCTGTACCCCAGGGTCTTGGAGGTCCTAGGGTCATGAGCAAGTGGTCAAGAGCTCTGCTTTCTTATGCGACTTCACCTATTTGTCCTTACTTTTGCAATTTAGAGAAGGGATCCTCCTCCTGCAAAGTGCGCCCAGCCTGCACGGACAAAGATTACTTCTATACTCACACAGCCTGTGATGCCAACGGAGAGGTGGGTAACATGGTCTTGGAGCCCCTTTGCCCCCGGATAGCTCCTTTGTCCGCACCTTGGGCTTTACCACATTTAGAGCTCCAGAGGTCAGTGGAGCTGGCACGGGAGAAAACCCCACAGACCTCCATGGGGACCCCGGGGCCGGGGGCAGGGGGCGTGCGGTGGTGGGGAGGCAAAGCGAGATGGCCTCTTTCATCTTCCGGTCAGAAACTGTTTTTGCCCATTTGTTCCACTGCCTATTCACACATGCTCTGTTGCAAAAAGCCATTGCGTTTTCTTTTGCTTGGTTTCTTCCATTGGCTTGGCCCCTCTGGGCCATGCCTGCCTGTCCACCACGCTCACTTACTTCCTTGTGGAGCTCATCAGACCTGTCCCCTCGGCACTGCTTTTGTCCGCTGGCAAAGGGAATTCATTCCCACTTCCGGGCTCACTGGAGAATGGGCTGACTGTCTCTGCTGGTTCCTTCTTTCCCCCAGGCTCTCTGCCTCAGAAAGACTTTCTTTTGTAGTCGGCATCACCTCTGAGTCAGCGGGCATGATTTGAGTATGAATGCTGTGCCAGGCCTTGTGCCCCGGCTGGCCACCCTCCCCCCGCCCCCCAGGTGACGAAGGCTTCTGCCCTCGTGGAGCTCACAGCCCTGGGAGGGAAGGTGAGGGATGAGAACAGGAGGAGGATGCTCGGGGGGGCTGGGGGAAGCCAGGAGAGCAGTGACTGGGACTGGGGGGCCAGGGAGGGCCTTTCAGAAGAGGTCATGTGTTCAACAGTCAGTTACGGTGCCAGGCAGCCCACATACAACAGTTAACCAAATGGGGATGGGGGAACGTCTACTTTAATGAGGCTTCATTCTTGCCGGGGAGCAAGGGGAAAGAGAGACAACAGATAGACCATAAATTAGAGTATATGAGATGGCAGTGAGTGGAAGCAAAAAATTAAAAAAGAATGAAGAGACAGAGAATGACAGAGGGTGGTAATACTGTTTTAGAGAGGGTTGGGATGACATTTGAGGACGTAACATTTAAACAGAGACCTAAGTGAGACGTGGGTTGGCCACGGCGGTTTCCAGGCAGAGCAAACAGCAGGTGTGGAGGAGGCCGACTTGTGTCCAGTGAATTCAAGGAACAGCAGAAAGTGAGCTGGGATGGCTCAGGGGCACGAGTGGACGGGTATGTCTTAGATCAGAGGTTCTGGATGAATTGTCTGTTTCCCTAAACCACAGCCTCTCAGGAAGGTAGAAGCCGGGAAATCTGCATTCAGCATTAAGCATAGGCTTGGCTATTAGGATGCATAAGTGTTTGTTGGTTGGACAGCTGGATGAATTCTCCTCTTGCCAGATAAGCATGGGATAAAGTCTGGTCCTTAGCAGTGATTGTTTTTCATCATCATCTCTTATTCCCCCTCCTCCCCGACCCCTGCCCTCGTGCTTGGAGCATCGTTCTCTCCCCCAGCAGCCGAGGGAGAATGGCTACACATCTCACCAGTTTTACCTTTGTTGTGCAGTATCTGGGGTTCCGTATGACCTTGTAAAAATTATTTTCATCTTCTTGGCATCAGTTGACTCACGAATTAAATTGGGACGCTTCATCCCGCTGCTCTTCTCCCCCTTCGGCATAACACGTGGCTGAATGTGGCTGTCTTTGCTTCCTTCTGCCCCAGTCTCTCCCCTCCCAGCCTCCGGCCAAGGCCCTCTAGAGCTGCAGTGAGCTCTGCTGCCTGCCAGCCTGGATGTCTGCCCTTGCCTGAACAGCCTGGGGCCTCTGCACGCTCAGCAGTGCTCTGCCTCGCAGCCCAGCCGGGGCTCAAGGGAGGAGCCCTGAAGCATGAGTGCACAGGAATATGCATTCATCAGGATTGCCTTGCAGAGCTCTCCTGATCTGCGCCTCACGCCTGCACTGGCTCTGCTCAGTCTCATGATTCACTTTGTCTTCTAAACTGTATTTTTAAATCAAGGGCCATAACTCGGGCCGACTCCCATGACTGCCCTTGGGGCCTTGGCGGTGCCTTAATGGTTCCCCAGGGACCACATTGGCCAGTCCACTGGGGCTGCCAATGTGCTGCTCCAGGAGATGGCCCGAGTCAGTCTTCCTGCTCCCCAGACCCTTCTCTCCATGAGACTCAAGGGGACAAGCTGGGCGAGAGCACAAGCCTGGGGCTCTGGCCATTGGCTACTCTTCACCGGGAGGAATCTCTTCGCGGTGGAGCTCAGGGGGTAGATGCCTTATTCAACCACCTTTTCACAGGCGTGGCAGTGCTGCCCAGATCATCTTCCCTTCTTTTTTTTTTCTTTTTTTAAAGATTTTATTTATTTATTTGACACAGAGAGATTACAAGTAGGCAGAGAGGCAGGCAGAGAGAGAGGGGTAAGCAAGCTCTCCGCTGAGCAGACAGCCCGATGCGAGGCTCGATCCCAAGACCCTGAGATGATGACCTGAGCTGAAGGCAAAGGCTTTAACCCACTGAGCCACCCAGGCACCCCTGGATTACACCTTTCATCTCTGACTTGGCCCAGGGGCCACACAGGAGGTTTGCACCTGCGGAACCAGGAACCTCCTGTAGGTCATCCCTTCTTCTGTATCCCGTACCTCCATCAAAAGAGTAGGGACGGCCCTAGTGAGTGACAAACACAATATTTTCCTTGTCCATTGATCTGATGGTTGACCATTTGTTCCTATTCCCATTTCCGCCCGGCTTTATTGAGATATAATTGATGCCTAATTTTGAGTAAGTTTAAGGTGTCTAGTGCATTCATTTGATACTTATATATTGTAAAGTGATGACCACCATAGCATTAATTAACACCTCCACGACATCACATAATTACCCTTTTTTTGTGTCTGTGGTGAAAACATTTAAGATCTACTCTCTAAGCAACTCTCAAGTATATGCAGTTGCATAGTACTATTAACTGTAATCACCTTGATGCAACTTAGAGCCCCAGAACTTACTGGTCTTATAACTGGAAGTTTGTACCCTTTGGACAATATTGTCCCTTTTGCCTTGATGTCCCAGAGAACACAGTATCCATCCACACACCTGGATCATTCTTATGCAATTGTTGTCCTTGCTAGATAGTGAGCTCCTTAAGGGAAGGAGCCATGTCTCATTTGTCGCTGAGCCCCCAGCTCTGGCACCCAGATGTGGTAGGCTTCTATAAATGTCTACTGAATAAATGAAAAAGCAAATACTTGGAAGACAAAGGGGGACATCCCTTTTTATGTTTTGGGATTTTCATCAGCTACTTTTCCTGTAACCTTGGTAGTCATAAGATGCTACATTGGAACCGGAGCTTCCTCTGGAGACAACTGGTCCTTCCTTTCTCCCTGTCACACATGTCCTCACTGAGGATATCCCTCTCCATCCAGTCAGCATTCGGCAGATATTTACTGAGCACAGCCGTGTGCCAGGCTCTGGGCCAAGAGCACGGGATACATTGATGACCAGAAGGGGATCCCCTGCCCTCATGGAACTTTCATTACAGCCCAGAGCCCCCCCCCACCCCCCCCACCCTTAAGACATGCTAAATCCAACATAGGCTGAGCCCTTCTTAATCCATTTCTGCAGACCCAGCTCATGTACAAATGGGCCCAGCCGAAGATCTGCGGCGAGGAACTGGAGGGGGCCGTGAAGCTGCCTGCCTCCGGCGTGAAGACCCGCTGCCCGCCCTGCAACCCGGGCTTTTTCAAAACCAACAACAGCAGCTGCGAGCCCTGTCCTTACGGCTCTTACTCCAATGGCTCTGGTAACCTCCCTAACTGCATCCTGTCCGTTCCCACGTCCCCCAGCTGGGTGGGTGGCGTAGGACTCAGAGCGCTCAGCGGAACGTGCACGCTGCCCACCACTGTTGTCCCCTGTCTGGGGAAAGCAGCTCCCCACAGGGGGGCTGCGGCTTCCTTGCCGAAGGCACGGATCTTGTGGTTCCCCCAGATTGCAGCCACTGCCCAGCCGGGACTGAGCCAGCGGTGGGATTCGAATACAAATGGTGGAACACGCTGCCCTCAAACATGGAAACCACTGTCCTCAGTGGGATCAACTTTGAGTACAAAGGCATGACCGGTAAGTGCCTTCTCACTTACTGTGAGCTGTCAGCTCCCTGCTGACCGGGAGTTCTCCCACTTCACATTTCTTCATCATAGTGATGTCTGCAGAAAAATGAGCTAATCATGCCATGCATTCTCTGGAATGTTCCACTCCCCGTGGATCTTCATTCTTCCAGACCTTAGTTTTAGAGATAGAACCAGAGCTAGAAACCAAGTGCGCACACTCCAAAGGGTTTGCTCTGAGAGTTTCAGAGTCTTTGACCAAAGTAGCAGGATAAATAACACGGTTTGGTTTTGGCAGTGGTTCTGGATGCCAAAGGACAGTGTTCTTTCTCTTTATCTCTCAGAGTGTCATCTGGGTGCAGATTTGCCCAGAGGTCACCTGGGACCCCGGGGGCACTGACTCTCCCCTCTCCTTTTCCAGGTTGGGAAGTGGCCGGTGATCACATTTATACAGCTGTTGGAGCCTCAGACAACGACTTCATGATTCTCACTCTGGTTGTGCCAGGATTCAGGTGAGGGATGCAAAGCTAAGGGGAAGCCCACGCCACCTTGACCACATCCAAGTCCCACATAGCTTGGAATGTTGTAGAGGAGGGGGCTTCTGGTGTGTGGAAGCATGAGCTCAGAACAGAGGAGAGCAGGGCAGTGGTCTGACAGAGTTAACCTGAATGTTAACACGGCTTCTTAGTTGCTGCCCACACTGGCGGACCTCCCGCTGGCACTCTCTCACATGTGGCTTCTGTCATGGATTGGCCACACGCTACTCGAATTCTTCCTCCTCACGCCATCAGATAATATGCTACAAACAAAAAACTTTTAAAAAGAGGACGAGGGGTGCCTGGGTGGCTCAGTCAGTTAAGCATCCAACTCTGGATTTCAGTCCAGGTCATGATCTCAGGGTCATGGAATGGAGCCCCGCATTGTGCTCAGTAGGGAGTCTGCTTGAGATTCTCTCTCTCCCTCTGCCCCTCCCCACTGCGCACTTTCTCTCTCTCTCAAATAAATAAATAAATCCAAAATAAATAGGTTAATTAATTAAATTTAAAAAATTAAAAAAGAGGGCCAGAAGTACCCATAGACAATTCATCTTTATTTGGGACAAGAAGACTAAAGTGGATTGCTCTTTTTGTCATATTGATCCCCATAACCCAAGAAGACCTAAGGACGTTAAGCGATGTGTTTGCCATCAAAATAAATATTGCAGGCAATGTGGTGTGGTGGAAGGAACATTGTACTGAAGATGGGCACTTGAACTTTGCCACTTACTGGCTTTGTGAACTTGGGAAAGTCACCATGCTCCTGTAGGCTTTAGGCTCCTCATCGATAAAACAAGGGGGATTGACAGTCTGTGACTTTGGACTAACTCAGGCTGAGATGATTTTTCCAGCCCAGTGGTTAGCATAACTGTGTAGTTAGGAGTTGGGACTGGTGGTCCTTAGAATATAAGCAAATGGCCAAGGACAAAAGAAAAGCCATAAATGGATTTCCAAAGCCAAAGTGAATTCTTCTGCCCATACACGCTTTCAAGATGAGGGGGGACCACTGATGCCCATACACGCTTTCAAGATGAGGGGGGACCACTGAATGGGTTCCCCTATCGCCAGTCTGGCTTTTCCATTATCTTCTTCAAGCTCCCTCCTTTCCATCGCTGGCACAGTGCTCAGCCCATGGTAGTTGCTCAAAAGGTATTCGTGTCCCTTCTCTTAATTTTTTTACACCACTCAGAGATGAGCAGTTATATCCCATTGGCAAGATGAGCAAACTTTTTAGGCTTTGATGGGGTGGGGGTAACGTTCCTAAAAGGACATTTCAATTTGCAAAGCTGACTGCTATGGTAAAGTGGTTCCTCATCTCCCTCACTTACCACCCCTACCCCACCTGCCCCCCGGGGCCTGACTCTCTTTCCCAAAAGAAGGACCAGCCTGAGAACTTGGGTGAAGAGATGTCAAATTGAAATATCTCGGGTCATTCGACCCGAGAAAAGCTCCCACCACCCCAGAGAGTGAGCTGCTAAGTGAATATATAGGTAATTAACATCTTACGATGGTGGAGCTTCTCAAACCTTGACGTGCTTATGTGTCACCTGGGAATCATGTTAACATGCAGATTCTGATTCAATGGGTCTGGGGAGGGGCCTGAGGTTCCGGGCCTCTAATAAGCTCGGGTGAGAGCGATGCTGCTGTTCTGAGGACCCCACTCTTCTAGTGAGATTCTAGAGCATTTTACAAAGCACTCCTCCCTCTGTTATGCCCTTGGGTCTCACCAGAGTGATGGAAGGTAAATAAGAAAGGTATTATCACCTTCATTTCACACATGAGGAAACTATAATTTGGTCCCATAGCTAGGTGGCAGAATTGGACTTAATCCATGCTCTTTTCAACATCCTCAGAACTTAATCCTGTCGCCCCAGCAGAACTTTTGCAGCTGTCTGGGCTCTCCCAGAAGCCCTGCCTGGTCTCTGGAGCTGACTTTTAATTTCTGCCCCACAGACCTCCACAGTCGGTGATGGCAGACACAGAGAATAAAGAGGTGGCCAGGATCACATTTGTCTTTGAGACCATCTGTTCTGTGAACTGTGAGCTCTACTTCATGGTGGTATGTTTTCATTTCTTTGCTCTGGGGCTTCTGGGGACTATTGTGAGGGCTGGCCCCCTTTGGGCATCAACATAACTGATGGCCTCGTTTATAGTAACTTCCAGAAGAATGGCCCAGACTGTCCATCAGAGACTTCACAGTTTAACATGGGTCTGACCGACTGTGATGGCCCCTGGGATGGCAGCGGTATGGGAACCTTGTCCACCCCCTCCTCCCAGCCACCCAGCCACTGTGCCTTCTTCACTTGTCTGTCTTGGGTTCAGGGTGTGAATTCTAGGACCAACACTCCTGTGGAGACATGGAAAGGTTCCAAAGGCAAACAGTCCTATACCTATATCATCGAGGAGAATGCGACCATGAGCTTCACCTGGGCCTTCCAGAGGACCACGTTCCATGAGATGGTGAGCTCCTGCCCTTCTCCAGACCCCTGGTTCCCAGAAGAGACCTCTGAGCCAGGATGATTCCGGCAGTTAGCTTAAGTGTGAGTGTGAGGTTCAGAACCCAAGGGTTCGAAGGATCTAAAGGAGTCAGCACGGAACTGCTTATTCCAGGCCCTGAGAAGCATCCAGGCTTGTCCAAACAACTTCCCAGGAAGATGGCACTCTAAGTTCAAATACATTTTTTGTCCCCTTTCACAAGGAGGAAACCTGCTTTCTTCATATAATGGTATCTGCTGCATATTTCTCTGATGGCACTTAATATTTTCATACAAAATTTAGAATGGTTTCATCTTGGTTTAATGTGACACAAAATGTTCACAAAGGGCTACTCTTTAGTGAAGAAGAATAGGATGCTTCTCAGATTTTTCTCAAGTATTATAGATTAAAGAGGGTTAAGTAATGGTTTGCTATTTCTAAAGAACTCAATTGCTGCTGGAGTCTCAGGCCTCTGCCCTCTCTCCTCCTGTTTCCAGGGCAGGAAGTACACCAATGATGTCGCCAAAATCTACTCCATCAATGTCACCAACGTCATGGACGGGGTGGCCTCCTACTGCCGTCCCTGTGCCCTGGAAGCCTCTGACATGGGCTCCTCCTGTACCTCTTGTCCTGCTGGCTACTACATCGATCGGGACTCAGGAACCTGCCACTCCTGCCCCCCAAACACAATCCTGAAGGCCCACCAGCCTTATGGCATCCAGGCCTGCATGCCCTGCGGTCCAGGGACCAAGAGCAACAAGGTGCCAGCAGTGTGTCATGCATCCTAAACTTGGCCCTCTGGATGGACCCCCTCAGAGAGTGACAGGAGCTGGGGGGGGGAGCGGTTCTTGAGGGGCTGACAGCCAAGCATTCCCTGTAGCTCGCTCCCACGTCAGGGCCCTTGAGGATACCCACCCAGGCTTTGAGCGTGGAGGGCAAGTTCTTAGCTGTAGAGAGGATGGTTTTCAGGGTCTAGGTCTCAGTTATAGACAAGTCTCATCTTCACGGGGTGGGTTCGGGAGATCTGTGACCGTCTGGTCCAGAGGGTTATTTGGCATCTCTGCAGAGACCTAAAGGGCAGGAATAAGAGCTTGGGCTCACATTCAGCCTACTTCAATCCAGCCTATTGTTGTGGGAGTTGGCCCCCTCGCCTTTGGGAAGGCAACCCACCTTCGCTGGGGCATACAGTTAGCTGGCGTGGCTGTCTTTTATCCTAGAGTAAAATAACAGTGCTGTTGCCCCCATGCACTTTCTGAAGCTAAGAAAGTATCATGACGGAAAGTTCTTAGATATTCATTAATGCTTTTTAAATGAACTTGTATTTTACTTATCACAACCACATCAATACACAAACATCTGTGAGGCATTATTTATATAGTCAGCAAATGCTGCTCAGTTTAGCTGTGCAGTAAAGGCAACAGTTCTGTGGTCCCCTGGCAACCTCTTCCCGGCACCCTAGACCTTTGCCTCAAACTTCCTCCCCTCGGGCTCCCTCTGCTGCTATGGGAGGGAATGACAGTTGCATAAGGCTGGGGCGGATGGGGACTCTAAAAAGGAGTAAGGGTTTATGGGGTTTATGGGATATAATCCCCCCTTTTAAAGATTTATTTATTTATGCCAAAGAGGGGGGGAGAGAGTGAGCAAGCGAGCACGACTGTGCTCAAGGCTGGG
>LNAC01000313.1:1565951-1613203 GCA_002007465.1 Ailurus styani | reverse complement strand
CAGGGCTGGGGGGGGGGGCGGAGGGACAGAGAGAGGGAGAAAAGCTGACTTCTCCCTGAGGATCGAGCTCCATGTGGGCCTCCGTTTGGCGACCCATGAGATCAGGACCCATAAGATCATGACCCGAGCCAAAACCAAGAGTCTGACACTTAGCCACCCAGGTGCCCCTAAATCCCCTTTGAAGCTCAGCATCCTGCAGAGAACCTGGGAGAGAGGAGACAGGCTCCGGTGACTTTTAAATGGGGCACAGGCAAGGCTTGTAGTTCCTCTTCTGCCATCCGGAACACCCTTCTCCCAGTTAGCATCACCTTGTCTTCCGCTGAAAAGCAAGAAGGGGCTACGTTGTCTTTTTCTTTTTTTTAAATAAGATTTTATTTATTTACTTGACAGAGAGAGACAGCAAGAGAAGGAACACCAGCAGGGAGAGTGGGAGAGGGAGAAGCAGGCTTCCTGCCGAGCAGGGAGCCTGTGCAGGGCTCTATCCCAGGATCCTGGGATCCTGACCTGAGCCAAAGGCAGAATAAGCTTAACGACTGAGCCACCCAGGCGCCCCCTACCTTGTGTCTTGAGAGAGTTCCGTCATCTAGGCAGAGGGCAAGGCTGTGAAATCCGACCGAATTCCTTACTGAAAAATAGTAGAGTCGGGTTTGTACTCGATATCTGTGCTAACAAGTGAACTGCGGGATGTACGTGACCCCCCACTGGCCCATTTCCCTTATTTTAACGCCCACCCAGTCCTTACCTCCGCGTTTCTCCGTCCTGGGCTGGACCAGGCTGGGGACAATAGCCGCCACTCTCCATGCGGTCCCCTTAAGGCCTCGCCTGAACAGCCAACCTGACCAAGCCTTTCCCGTCAGATCCACTCCCTGTGCTACAACGACTGCGCCTTCTCCATCAGCACTCCGACCAGGGTTTTGGACTACAACTTCTTGGCTTTGGCAAACACCGTCTCTCTGGCTGGAGGGCCAAGCTTCACTTCCAAAGGGCTGAAATATTTCCATCACTTTACCCTCAGTCTGTGTGGAAACCAGGTAAGCTGTGTGAGTGCCCATGGCATCCTGTTGAAAGGGGCCACTGGAGGGTCAGAGCCAGAGACGAACATAGGCGCTAAGCCAAAAAACCAGGCAGCAGGTGATTGAGAAAACGCCAATATTTCTTTTCTTTTTTTTTTTAAAGATTTTATTTATTTATTTGACACAGAGAGATTACAAGTAGGCAGAGAGGCAGGCAGAGAGAGAGGAAGAAGCAGGCTCCCTGCTGAGCAGAGAGCCCGATGTGGGCCTCGATCCCAGGACCCTGAGATCATGACCTGAACTGAAGGCAGAGGCTTTAACCCACTGAGCCACCCAGGTGCCCAATGCCAATGTTTCTTATTTATTTATTTATTTATTTATTTATTTATTTATTTATTTATTTGACAGAGAGAGAGATCACAAGCAGGCAGAGAGGCAGGCAGAGAGAGAGGAGGAAGCAGGCTCCCTGCAGAGCAGAGAGCCCGATGTGGGCCTCGATCCCAGGATCCTGGGATCATGACCTGAGCCGAAGGCAGAGGCTTTAACCCACTGAGCCACCCAGGCGCCCAATGCCAATGTTTCTAAGTGATGTTTATTCTCCCGGAGGACCTTGTCCTCTAAAATTAAATCATTTGGATCATAAACATTTAGGAAAATAAAGGTGTTTGAGATAAGATATTCATTTACTCCTACCCGACTTTTATTCCTTCAAAATGAATATATAAAAACAATGCCGGTGGAAGATTTTTCCCCCCCCTTGAAAAAGCAGTCTTCACTAATCATGGCATTTGTCATTTGTTTTCTAAAGGCTGGGTAAAATAAACTGTATGTAGTTCATCTCTAAGAGCCTTTGTGGACAGTTTTTTAAAAAGTGATGTGAAAGGCTTTCTAGGATATGGAAAGAATGTTACCTTTAGCCAATTCATGCTGCTCTAAATGCGTTGGATGCAAAATTCAAAGACAGAAATGTAAAGAGTAATCACAGCATACTTGCACTTAACTAAATTACAAACAAGCCTGGATTAACAGTAAGAGAGATAGTTTCACATGCTACAAAGTAAAGGGCATCTTGAATCTTTAGTCTGTGACCCTGTGTGGCAGTGAGACTTCACTTAACATTGTACAGCTTCTACCACATTTTGGAGCATGCAAAAAAAAGTGGATTTGTGTTTATATAGAGAACATGCCAAGAAATAAACTAATCAATGTTTTATGGCAATTATATCTTAATTTAAAAAAGAAAGAATCTATGGAAGATTAGAGATCCATTTCTCTATCTTGTTTTTACAAGTCTTTGAAGAAGTTCAAATGAAGCCTCCAAAGAGTTAGTGGTAACTCAGAAATTAAGACTGATTAAAGCAAGACCCATGTAGCAAAAGTTCCATTCAGTGAGTGGGGAGAGATGAAGAAAGGGAATTTGGAGAGATTGCCTTTTTTGGTCTTTGTCCCTTTATTCTTTTAAGAAATGTTTCCTGTGTACTGTCACACTACTGTCAGTTCAAAGACAAAATAGCTCTTTGTTTACCATAACGTAAAGGTTTCTTTCTGTTCTCATGTCCCTTATTTCTTACAATCTAAAAAATAAACTAAGAATCGCCAGATTTACCAATTGGCATAACTTTATTTATAATAAAATTTAAAATACTGAAAATCTTACATTGTAAGTGCTTAGTACACTTCCATTTTTAAACATTCTATTAAGTTTTTAATTTTAATTCCAGTATAGTTAACATACATTACTATACATAATGTAACATAATGTTACATTAGTTTCAGGAGTACATTATAGTGATTCAACGCTTCCATACATCACCCAGTGCTCATCACAAGGGCCCTCTTTGGGTTTATGCTATGGTGAGTGCTGTGAAAGGTGTAAGCCTGATGATTCACAGACCTGTACCCCTGGGGCAAATAATAATAATAAAAAAAATAGAAAGCACACAAAAAAAGTGCCTCATCACCTATTTCACCCATCCCCCCTCCACCCACCTCTCCTCTGGGAACCATCATCTTGTTCTCTATAGTTTAGAGTCTCTTTCTTGGTTTACCCACCCCCTCTTTTTTTCTTTGTTCACTTGTTTTATTTCTTAAATTCCACATCTGAATGAAATCATATGACATTTATCTTTCTCTGACTGGCTTATTTAACTTAGCAGAATACTCTCTAGCTCCATCCATGTTGTTGCAAAAGGCAAAATTTCATTCTTTTTATGGCTGAATAATATTCCATTGTGTATTTATCTTCTTTATCCATTAATTTAACAGTGGGTACTTGGGCTGCTTCCACAATTTGGCTATTGTAAATAATGCTGCAATAAACTTAGGGGTGCACATATCCTTTTGAATTAATGCTTTTCTATTTATTCTTTGGGTTTAGTTCACTTAAATTTAAGGTAGTGAACAAATGATTTTATGCAGGCAAACAAGTTATATACTGATATTCCATAAATTTAACATTTTTGAAGGAATAATATCTCAATAATATCTCAATAATATCTCAATATTTCCTCTATTATAAAATCTCCAGGAAGAGGGATCCTTATTCTTACCATCTTCCAGAGTTCTCTGCAGTGAGGGTTGTTACAGAATATTTTATTTCTTGTCATGTTCTCTATATAAACACAGACTTTCTTCTCTTGGTACATTATTTTTTAGTGGATTAGGTTCCAGTTATTTCTAAGATGTCCTATCTCAAGGCGGGGGCAGGGCTAGTAGTGGGGTCCATTTTCACTGCTGGGAAGCTCTATCTGGAAAGTGCTCCCACAACAAGCACTAATGGAGACACAGAGAGGAAATGTGAACCAAGCCAGATGTTCAAAAACTTCAGGGAATCAGCTATATGTTTCAGTATCTATCTAGAAAACTGGCCAGGAGAAGGAAGACCCTTAACTGGTGGGCTGGTAGATTAGAGCACCAGGTCCTTTGCTGCCACCACAACCCTGCTCATATAAAGCTCCCACGTGACTCCAAGGAAACAAAAAGGCGTGCGACCCCTGGGCCAGAGTTCCAGAAACTAGGACACCGAGGCCTTATTTTTAGCTTTAAAAAAAAAAAATGTGTCTTGTAATTAGATCTGGGATGAAATCATCCCCCTGCAACATACCACTGGAAGGCTGAAATTTCAGATATGAAAGCAATGTGCCCTCTTCCCCTTTGGGAATTGTGTGACCATTCATTCCTGCCCACTCCTTCCTCCCCACGTCCCCCAACCCAGGGTAAGAAAATGTCCGTGTGTGCCGACAATGTCACTGACCTCCGGATTCCTGAGGGTGAGTCGGGTTTCTCCAAATCCATCACAGCCTACGTCTGCCAGGCGGTCATCATCCCCCCGGAGGTGACAGGCTACAAGGCTGGAGTGTCCTCACAGCCTGTCAGCCTCGCCGACCGTCTTATCGGTGAGTGACCCGGGTGCTCCTGCCTGTTCGAGCGTGTGCGTGTGTGTGTGTGTGTAAGAGAGAGTGAGGCTACAGGGCTCTGAGGTAAAAAGGCCCCAGATGAGGGGCTCACCCTCTTGACCTCTGTCTTCTGTTCCATCCTGGGGTGACAAGTGCCCCCTGGGGCCTCTGACAAACCTTGGTTCACCCTTTCATGAGCCAGTCGGGGATGTGAGGAGATGGAGGAAGGTTGGATGTTGACAGGTATTGAAAGAATTGAAGTGGTTGCCGGCTCATGCTTCTCGTGACAACTAATTAGGAGCTCTAATTTGGCAGGGGTGACAACAGATATGACTCTGGATGGAATCACCTCCCCAGCTGAACTTTTCCACCCGGAGTCCTTGGGAATACCGGACGTGATCTTCTTTTATAGGTGAAGATGAGAGACCAGGCTGATGCAAGGGAAACCCAGCCCCTTCACCATTTCTGGTGCATCCCTCTCTCCAGCCACCTACTTATCAAGCCAAAACATATCCGATGTCTAGCAGATTCACCCAGCAATGACAGCTACAGGCTGGGAGTTCACCGATCCCAGCTTCTGGGGTATTATTGGGGCAGGTCTGCCCTGGAGGCAGGGAGAAATATGGGGCTGTCTGTGGCTGACTTCCCTTCCTTAGGAGACTCTGATGTTATGCCTATGCTAACTTCTCCTGGACCAGTGCCTTTCCCCTTGACCAGATCTCCCTGATCCCCACTCTCTCAGTGTATAAACCAACGCCTGTGCACCCCCAAGTCCTGACTTCCCCAGCAAGGGAATTGTTCCATGTTGACCTCACTTAGTGACTCTCCAGTGAAACAGGTGGGTGACTTCTGCCCCCATTGGGGCCTGGCTTACTCTGCAGATCCAATGACGTGACCCAGTCCTGCAGTTCTGGAAGATCGACCACAATCCGCGTCAGATGCAGTCCACTGAAACCCGCCCCTGGAAGTCTGTCGCTGCCGAGGTAAAGGGGTGTGACAAGGTCCCCCTTCTTTGGGCTCATTTCATTCCAAGAGCCAAAGAGAAAACAGTCTGAGAGGCATTAGTGGGTTCTTGGGGACACAGTCATGACTCTAAATTCTCAACCTTCAGATGTCGGGAGTGGGGCAGAAGGAAGAGTCCAAGCTACTCTCACAATCCCATACCATTATGGGGACAGCTAGGCACAGCCCAATGGTTACTGGATTCGTGCCCTCCACTTACTAGCTAAGTTATCATGGTTACATTTCTTATCTTCTCTGGGGCCTCTTGTTCCTTCTCTGTAAAATGAGGATAACAAGAAGTTCCTCAGGGGGTGGTCTTGAGGACTCAATGGGACCATGAGATTTGTGGATTTCTTATGGTGCCTGGTGTGTATTTGCTGTCATTAGGAGGAGTAACGGTTTCAGGAATCTCTGCGCAAACAAAAGACCCAATTATGAGTTTAATAGCTGAGTGCACTAAATTGAGAATTCTGGAACCAATTTGATTAGTTACCCTTCCCCACCTCCTTTTTCCCCCCAGCTAACATGTCTTGAGGATGATGGTTTGGGGAATGCAGTTTCTAAATAGCAGCTGCTCAGGGAGATGGGGAGCAACGCAGGGTATTGTGACTCAGCAGTGGTGTCAAAACGTAAGACCACTGTTCTTGCTGGTGTAAACATCGCAGTAAAGTACCTAACAGATATCCATGACTTGAAGTCTGTTCCTGAAACCCAGCCCTCACCCCCAACGAAGCTGCATTAAAGAGGTTTTTGCAAAATGTCACAGGTCCGTGGGGGAGAATGGAAGCCTCTGAGGGGTTGGCTGGGGCAGCCATGGTATAGCTCAGAAACATGACATTAGCTCTCATCTGATGTAGCAGAAACAAACAAGCAGAAGATAGAGAACCTGGTGGAGGCTGGGAAGGCCTCTTGTCATCAGGGACATTGGAGAGCAAAACCTGTATTAAGGATTAGTTGGAAGGATCCTGGTGGGGCTAACAGTCTGGCGAGGAGAGCTATGAGATGACGGGACTCCTACCAGCTCTTGCCACCGTCCAGCGAGTAAGCACGCACATCTCCTTTCTGCTTTGCTAGCGCATGTTCCGATGGGACCTGTGATGGCTGTAATTTCCACTTCCTGTGGGAAAGCCTGGCTGCTTGTCCACTCTGCTCCCCTGCCGACTACCATGCTATCGTCAGCAGCTGCGTGGCCGGGATCCAGGTGGGTCTCTCTGCTTGGGGATGTCCCGGGAGAGAAGGGAACTCGGTCTCTGAGTCCCCTGTCTTTCCCCCCAACAGAAGACTACTTATGTGTG
Source organism: Ailurus styani (assembly GCA_002007465.1). Classification (NCBI taxonomy): domain Eukaryota; kingdom Metazoa; phylum Chordata; class Mammalia; order Carnivora; family Ailuridae; genus Ailurus; species Ailurus styani. The sequence goes on along the minus strand of LNAC01000313.1, from coordinate 1,606,498 downwards.
GCGCGAACCCAAGCTGTGCGCGGGTGGCATCTCCCTGCCTGAGCAGAGAGTCACCATCTGCAAAACGATCGACTTCTGGCTGAAAGTGGGCATCTCTGCAGGCACCTGTACCGCCATCCTGCTCACCGTCCTGACCTGTTACTTTTGGAAAAAGAATCAAAAGTATGTGGTGGGGTATTGGAGTCTGGGGATGGGCAGGGTTGCGTCACTGCACCGGGAGGAGAACATCTGAGAATTCCATTTGTGAGGCTTTTCTGTGCAGTTGGCCACGGACCCTGTGACTCTGGCTGGAGACTTGTTGAGCCAACAGATGCCCAGGGACAGTACCATGTGGCAGTCTATAAATGACTGTTAGATGCTCAAAGGAAAAGCAGAGTATCTTTAGTTTGTTGTTGTTATTACTAATTAAAATGATTCCAGCATTTCTGTTAAGCTTTGAGAACACAGACACAGCTAGCCTTAAGGGAAAAAGATCACTGAACTGGAAGTCAAGATGCCTTAGCTGTATGCCCAGGCCTCATACCATTTTGCTAGGCTTTGGTTGGTTTCCTTCCCTGTGGTTACCTGTTTGGGGCCCAGCCTCTCTCCCTCTCCCCTCCCTTATTCCAGTTTTGTTGTCTTATCTTTCTCATCCCCCTGCCTCATAGACTGGAGTACAAGTACTCCAAGTTGGTGATGAATGCTACTCTCAAGGACTGCGACTTGCCAGCAGCTGACAGTTGTGCCATCATGGAAGGCGAGGATGTGGAGGATGACCTCATCTTTACCAGCAAGAAGTCACTCTTCGGGAAGATCAAATCATTTACCTCCAAGGTAGGGAGGCTGGCCAGCACACTGAGGTCAGCCTGGAGGGCTGGAGAAGACACCAGTCCTAGGACATTGAATGGTCCCACACTGTTCAGGGACTACTCACTACTCTACTCCCCACCCTCCCTACTGTTCTATTCCCCCACCCTCAAAATCCTGGCTTCTGCCTTCTGTATTTCCACACCAGTACTGTTTCCCATGGGGCCCAAGGCTGCTCTTGACTAGGCTCCTTCTCTCCCAACATGCACCCCAGTTGATGGACTGTTTGGGCCTTTTAACTTCCAGAAGGAGTATTGAACCATCCACGTTGTAAGAATCATTTCCCTTTTTTTTTTTTTTGGAGGGTGGGGAAGAGGCGATCCCTAGGATCAACTTCTGATGGAAGCTAGGCTCTCCTTTGACCAGTGGAGGGTGCTATCCCCTGATGTCTGGGCCCCGTCCTGTGGGGGCTGAGTCACAGCTAAGGCCACGCTGCTCACCACTGAGCACCGTGGAGCCGGGAGACTTGGCTCCGTCTGTGTGGGTGGGTGAGCAAATTTCAAGCTCATAAATTCTATGCTGATGACACTGTCGCTGGGTGTGGGGCCAGCAGAGAGCATCTGAGCAATGCCTCCAGGGCCACAACCCTGGGCAGCCCCAGTCTGCCAGAACCCACACCTTACTCCTGCCCTGAACCAGTTCATCAAACAGGTGTGGGTGGGAGGGTGGTAACCAGAGAGGAGAGGACTGGCAAGATGCGCAGGGGAGGGAGGGGAGAGGTTTAGATTGCTGAGATCTCGTTCCCTTTGTGCTAACCTATCAGGGTGACGTGTGTGTGTGTGTGTGTGTGTGTGTGTGTGTGTGTGTGTGTGTGTGACCAGTGGGAGAACAATTCACCCTGGGACCCTTGAGTCTTTCTGGGCTTTTAGAATTCAGCAAAGATGCAAAGTAGGGGGTTTTAAAGATTTTTCTTATCCTCTGACTGACTTAAAGGACTGAGAAGAACAGAGGGTATCTTATGTCTGCTTCCACAAAGCCGCTGGAAGCAGGAATTCCATAAGGGTTCCTTCTGTCACCTCTTTTCCATTTCTCTCGTTTGTTCCTGAAACTTGCCGCCGTGCAGCAGCCAGCTCCTGTCACCATCTCTCTTTCAGAGGACTCCTGATGGATTTGACTCCGTGCCACTGAAGACATCCTCAGGAGGCCCAGACATGGACCTGTGAGAGGCACTGCCCTGCCTCCCCTGCCTCCTCACCTAGGCACATCACCTTGCAAGCCTGTGGCGATTTGGCTGCCAGCTTCCTGCTGGGAATCTCTTCATTGTGGCCTTATCAGAAGAAGTTTGGATTTCAGATACCTGGTTTTTTTATAGAGTACCCAAACCCTCCTTTCTGCTTGCCTCAAACCTGTCAAATATACCCACACTTTGTTTGTATATTACTCCCTTGCTCGCATCTTGTTTCCCCAAATCGTCCTGCTGCCAGAGCCATAGCTTCGTCTGCTCATAATTCGTAGAGCCCTGGAATGGAAATATTTCTCTCTTCTGAAGTATAGAAACAACTTCCTCTGTCCTAAGGGCAGAAGCAGCTGGGAGTTTTTCTGGTGATCTGCCCTCAGCTCATGATCTCTTTAGGAGAGAGCCTGGGTAAGGAGGGTGTTGGCGTTCCCTCCTGGACCGTCACAGTGGTCTGGATTCTTCTCTCTTGGAAAACCAGCTCAGACTGAGTTTTGTGGGTATGCTGAAGGCAAGGTGAGTAAGGCCTGGGGAAGAAAAGGCAATCATTTGAGAGGCAATAAGGAAAGTTTTGTTTTGTTTTTGAAACTAGGTACTTCGCTACCTTTTTTTCAGTAAGTAATAAATATTCCCACAGGAGCCAAAGGAAAAGGTGCACCAAGAGAATGCCCAAAGCCCCGGTGAACCTATTCTCCCCACTTATTTTTTAATGTCCCACCACCTCCCTAGGACATTAAAGAGAACCAGGCAAGCCCCAAGCACAGGTGTTCTAGCTTTCGTCTCTGCTTGCTTGTGCCCACAGAGATGACAAACCTTACCAGCAAGGAAAATGTCCTGCCCTCGAGGGCCCCATTTGTAGAGGCTTGAGCCATATCATGAACTAGGGCTATCTTATTCTGAAAGGACACAAGGAGGCCAAGGTTTTAGTGCAGCCATACTGGGGCATCCGGCCCACGATGGGATGGACCCGAGGTGGCCAGGATGTCTGCTTCTGAGCTTAACTCAGCTGCTCAGTTCCAGAATAAACACTTTCTAGGTTGGCCCAAAATGGAATTGACTCCCAGCCCATACTCCAGCCAGAGGACCAGATCAGTCTTCATGGAGGAAAGACTAGGGGAATTGAGCAAGATATTTAGCAAACTGGAACATTTCACACTCTCAAGCCCCTAGCCTTCTCTTTTTCCTGTTCTCATTTTTTACATGTGCTAAAAAACGAAAAAGACTTCTAGTCCCAATTTCTAGCAGATTCCCTTATGAAAGGTGAGTAAAGTGAGTGTCCTCTGTGCCCCTTCTCTCCACTTTGGCACCTAGTATAATCGATGGACTTCAAGTAACTGCAATGGCAAAACCAGTGCAAGAGTTTAAATTCGTGTTTTCTTCTTACTCCTGGTGGTTCTCCCTCCCTCGCTATCAGGCTGGCAGGACCATCCCTTGGTCAAGGGCCCGCTCTCCCTCGGTTGTGCCTAATTCCTTTTCTGAGTGGCCACCTGGTGCCCAGAGGGTAGGTATAGAATGGGGATGGCCTTTCAGCGTGGTTTGCCTGCCACCAAGATGGTCTGCTGGTCTGATCAGGCACTGCTCCCCCAGCAGTGGCCTTATAAAAGGGTCATTGAGAACCGGGACCTGCTGTGACTTCTGGTCATCGGTAGCATCACTGGAGGGAGGCAGTGCCTTTGGTTCAATAAATCTAGGAGCTTTGTTGGGAGGGGCGCTCTTCTTGGAGTCAGACACTCAGACCCAGAAGCAACGTTGGAATTTCTCCCGACGGATGCAGATACTTTGCTCCTCAACTCCAGCCGAAAGTTTTCTGTGGCCTCAGCAACACCCAGAAAGCATCTGCTTTCCCACTGAGTAACCTTCTTTCTGACAAGAGCCATATAAGGTCCTTAGACTACTCTGGAAGCAGTAGGAAAAAGTAGTCTGTTGACTTCTTTATTCTGACATCTTGAACCTGAGTGCCCCCAGAGCAACCTCAAACTCTACTGACTGAGTCACAACGCTTTAAGCATCCCCCTTTATCTAACCCTTGGTGTACCAACTTCTATGGGTCTTCCCTGCATCTTGCCAGCAGTTCCTGAGTTATGGTATTGGGGTCCCCTGTTGCTTAGACATATTCGGTATTTTTTAACAGCCCTATTGAGATAATTCACATTCCATACAATTGGCTCATTGAAAAGGTACAATTCAGTGGATTTGAATATATTCACAGAACTGTGCGGCCATCACCATACTCAATTTTTAGGACAGACACATGTTAGATTTTATATGGGAAAAGCCTTTAGCTCTTAAACTAAGGCTATAGTACTTTGCACAGGCTACTGGGGGAGGTAGTGTGGGCTCAGGAGACAAAATACTTAAATCCCATTTGGTCATGTAGAGTGCTGGAAGACACAAGTAATTCTCATCGTGTAGGCATCACCTGATTTGGCTGGGAGTGGTATATTCAAGGATCGGACAAATTTTTATGCCAAGACAATTTTTTTTTGGTCTGACTCTACATTAAAGATAAGACTGACTATATTTATACAATAGAGACTTTGTAAGAGATTTTTCAGCTTTGTGAAACGAAATTTTTGTCCCATCAAGACTGCTTGGGTTTCCTTTATATTTTGTATTCCAAGAGTTTGTAGTTTGATAGGGGATGGCTATGGCTTGTCACATTTTTCCCTTTTCTTTTTTTGTGAAATAAAAGATATGTTTCAAGTTGTTTTTCTTGAACATGGGTTGGGTGGCTGGATGGAGGAGTGAGAAATGGAAGTGTTCTTGAAGTTTAAGCTGAAGGTGAAGAGGATTCTGGAACCCCAGAGTGACAGAGAAAAGAGCATGTTTCAGAGCAATAGGGACCTAAGCTGGAAAGCCTCTCACTACCTGTTGAGGAATCAGCCTACAACCAAAGCCTGTTTCCACAGTAATAAAATGCATCTAATGATGCCTTACTTCCCCAAATTGGGTGAGGATCAAAGAGAGAATACATAAAACACTTAGCATCTTCCCTCCCTTCCTTTAGTTTAGTTTTCTCTCGGGTGGCATTGAGGCCAGCCACATAACAATGTATCTACAAAGACAAGTAAAATTCGCTTCTTTGGGTATGAAGTGCATTCTTATAGACTAGATGTGGACAAAATCCTAGAAGACATCAGGATCTACCATTTCCAGGGTTAGTTGGATTTTCCTGTGTTAGTACTTTCCTTCACTCTAGTTGAGGGCATTTATCCCCCCAGAAAGATTTCCCTCAGCTGGTTGTTTTCCTCAGACTGAGTTGTACCTTGTTGTACTCATCGTTAAACATTTAAATATCACCCCAGCTTATGATATAAAATCCAAACTAGAGGCAGGTACTATCCCCATTGTAACAGATGAAGAAAGTCCATCTGCAACAGAGTTTGTGCTGTGACATGTAAGGTCCCTAACAGTCTACCTGACCCTCTCTGCCTACATTGCTTCTACTCTATTCACACTTAAAAAAAAAATTTATTTTTAAGTCATCTCCACACCAAATGTAGGGCTTGAACTTACAACCCTGAGATCAAGAGTCACATGCTCTACTGAACCAGCCAGACACCCCACTATTCACACAACTTTTGACTGTCTCTCACTTACAAGCTCTTTCTAACCTCCCTGCGTTGGCCTGTGCCTCTGCCTTTGTCCCTCCCCTTCCTTTTTACCCGACTGACCCCCACCCAGCCTTCAAAATCTCTCCACTGTGGGGACACGTGTGGCTCAGTTGGTTAAGTGTCTGCCTTCGGCTCAGATCATGATCTCAGGGTCCTGGGATCAAGTCCTACATCAACATCAGGCTCTTTGCTCAGCAGGGAGCTTGCTTCTCCCTCTGCCTGCTGCTCCCCCTGCTTGTGTGCACTCTTGCTCTCTTGCTCTCTCTGACAAATAAATACAAACATCTTTTTAAAAAAATCACCCCACTGTGAAACTTTCCCTGGGTTACCCACTGGGGACACAAGGTGAAGAAACACTGACATGGGAGTACCATGGTTAATTTACATGAATTCAACCATATACGGTGCAATGTCCCAATGCATTAAACAAGCAACAGACATGACCAAGCTTGAAACTGTGGGAGGGGCACCTGGCTGGTTCAGACAATGGAGCATGCAGCTCTTGATCTTAGGGCTTTGAGTTTAAGCCCCATGTTGGGTGTAGAGATTACTTAAAAATAAAATCTTAAAAAAAGAAACTGGTGTGTGGGGGTTGGGGGTGGATATGCAAATGATTTTAAGGGTTTCCCAATCCCTGACAAAGAAGTGACATACACTGTCAGGTGACCAGGTAAGAAGATACTAATGATCTAAACTTAAAGAAGACAATTAGTTGAAAACCACAGAGCAATGATGCCTATTGAAGAGACAGAGAAACTGACGTAGGGTTGCATATACAAAAGTTCATGGACAATTTAAGAGCTATGCAAGGGGAATTTGGAATATAAACTAACTCCATATTAGTGCTGAGGTTAACAATCCCACATAAAATGTAATACCCCAAACCATACAGTGTGGCTGGAGAATGGACACCTCATTCCAGATGAGGGAGGGAGAGGCAGGGAGAGAGGGAGAGGTAGGATCAAAGTCCCGCCCAGATCCTGGCAGCTTTCCTTGACCCATGTTATTTTTAGATGGTTCCTCCTTCATTGTCCAAGGACAGCAACATTAACTTCCTTTGTTTCTGTGTCTGTCTGATAGAAGGGAGTGGGCAGCCTCAAGCTCAAATTGGGTTGTCAGTTTCTCCTGAGACAGTATGATAAATGCTACCATACTGTGAAAACCTAGAAGGGTGGGTGCTTCAGCAACCTGGGGAGAAGGGTGAATAGTATACCACAGAGAGCTTCCTAAAGGAAGGAGGAATTGGCCAGTTTGGAGGAACAGGGGAGGGAAGGGGAGTTCCAGGTAAAGGCGTTTGTATAAAGGCTCAGAAATAAGAAGGGCGTGCTACAGGTAGCTTGGCATGGGAATGTGCGGAGGAATGCCAAGAGATAACGGGAACATTTTAGAGAATTTGGTAGAGGGCAGATCATGAAGGGCTTTGCAAGGTATGTCTGGACATTCTCCTGAGGGTAACAGGTAGCCACTGAAGGTTTCTAGCACGGGAGTGAGAGGGTAGGGCTTGCTTGTCCAACACTGAGTAATCCTCCTTCAGATCCAAGACAAAAAGAGGAATGCAAAGAGGTGGTAAAACAAGGCCCAGGAGAGCCCTTCTACATTAGCCAGCACTGAACTGGTAAAAACTGAGAATAGCATCTGTGGCTGCGTGCTCCTCCCTCTTTTCTTGCTCTCTCCCTGCAGGTAGTCATTCTCCTTAGGCTGCCCACTAGCTGCCCAGGAACCTCCAAGGCAATGTCTCAGCTAGGACACTATTCCCTGAACCTGCAACAAGCTTCTCACCTCTCAGCCTACTCCCTGCAACTCACTTACCCAAAAAGGATATAATAAGCACCTACCATATGTAAGGCACTATGCTAGGTCCTGTGGAGACAAGGATGCAATAAAGGGTCTCTGCCCTATAAGAAAAAGCCACATTTTGGGCCAAGTTCCTCAGGGCTCTATTTTCTGCTATGGAATGCTAACAAGAAACAAGCCCAAACATGAGACTATCTTAGAGTCTTACCAGTATTCAGGTTTTGGCTCCATTGCTTAATTTCCCTGGGCCTCAGTGTCTTGTATAGAAGGGAAAGGGGTTGACGGAGCTATTTTCCTTGAGCCCTTGAACCCCTGGGTCCTCAGATGCAGCACCCAATAGATATTCCCAGTATGAAAGGCCAACGGAAACCACACATCCCGGAGTGGTATGACTTCACATCATCATTCCGTAACTAAAGTGTTCTGTTGATTTGTTTTTGTGTTAGCTCCTGGCAGTGTAGTAACACTTTATTTTCTGCTGATCAGAAATTCTAACTGGTGGCTGTATATATGTGATTAATAAGAAGGGAAGATGAATTTTTAAAAATCATGTTTGTTAGACAAACATATTTTAAAAGATGGGGTACAAGGTGATGAAAAGATTAGGAATTATTAGGCAGCAGTTAGCTAAGATTCACCTCCAGCTCTAAAAATTCTATGATTCTTAAGTTGATGAAGTTGCCATTATGGTAATTTGTTATATTTATCAGGTAACATAAGCATTTTATTTCTTTTTTAAAAGATTTTATTTATTTATTTGACAGAGAGAGACACAGCGAGAGAGGGAACACCAGCAGTGGGAGTGGGAGAGGGAGAAGCAGGCTTTCCCGGCAGAGCAGGGAGCCTGATGGGGGGCTTGATCCCAGGGCTCTGGGGTCATGACCTGAGCCAAAGGCAGATGCTTAACAACTGAGCCACCCAGACGCTCCTAACATGAGCATTTTAAAGGAAGATGACTATAATATAATGATAAGACTAATGGTGAAAATTCCTAAGGAAACTTGTAGAGCCCAGAATTTTAAGGTCATCCTTCCAATTATACTGATGACCTCCTTACAAGATTGGCCCGGTGGACCTCCTCCCCTAGGCCTGGGCCCCAGTACAGCCTCGGGAACACCCATCACTGTCTTGACACTTAGCAAATAACACACTTTGGCAGTGCCTTCACTGACATGGAAGAGTCAGCCCCTATCAGACCTTGCCCTCAAAAGGTTTCAGGGAACCTAACACTATGAAGTTTCTTTGGAGACTGCAGCTGCCTACATGTCCTTTCCACTGGTTTTAAGTCTATCAGCCTAGGCAAACTGAACCTAGGGAGGCAAACCCAGACAACCCCCTTACCAAAGCCTCCCTCCAGATCTCTACTGGTCAGCTTCACCACTGTCTTTAGCCCTACACTACATCTAAATTGACGTGGCAGACACTTGTTGGGGTAGCAGGGATAGCAATGCCATATCCTCATCACAGGAGCCTGTGCAAGGGCTGTAAGACCAAGAAGGTCTTAGCACAGCTAGCTGTGGGGCATTGGGGTGGGGTTCTAAAGTCTCTGTAGGAAAGATGGGGTAGACAGGCTGCGTATTCCCAAACCCTCCAAATATTCTCTTGTTATCAGCAGTACTTTTTGATAACTTTGGCTCCAATCAGCAACCATAATATTTCACTGTAAGGGCTTATAAAATGAAAATATGGTGAAATCTTTCTAGGATTTTTAAATAGACTCAAGATGTGACTTCGATACCTCCTACTGCCTTCAAATCTGCTAAATAGGGCGCCTGGGTGGCTCAGTGGGTTAAAGCTTCTGCTTTCGGCTCAGGTCATGATCTCAGCGTCCTGGGATTGAGGCCCACATCGGGCTCTCTGCTCAGCGGGGAGCCTGCTTCCTCCTCTCCCTGTCTCTCTGCCTGCCTCTCTGCCTACTTGTAATCTCTCTCTGTGTGTCAAATAAATAAATAAAATCTTTAAAAAAAAAATCTGCTAAATACCTCCCCTTGGAAACGTCTTCTCATGCCCCTCTCTAAAATATTTCAATCTCACTTTTCCAATCCTGTGATCCATAAGACTGGTAATAGGACAACCTGATTTACTCAATAATCACGTTAAGAAAGGTATCCTGGATCTAACGCAGGAGAGCAGGAATCTTGAGTTGAGGTAACCCAGGGACTAAAACGTGTAGCCATATTCTTGTTTCAAGATGGAGGAGAGAATAGAGGTTCAGGGTGAGGGTCCAGTCTTAGGAACCATGCTTTTAAGACGAAAACTGGCATCTATTGGAAGCTCTAGCTTGCAAGCCGGAGATTATACCGGCAGGCCTCTGCCTAACCTGAGATATGCCCTTTAACATGAGGAGGAAACTGAGGCACTCGCTTCTATAGGATAATCAGAGATGCCACCGAGGGGGCAGCCCTGGGGAGGCTGCACAAGACTGGGACAGCGCCCCCTAGCCAGGCCAGACCTGCATACAACCCGAGACGCTCACGCCTCACCACTCCACGTTCCTCCCCGCAGCCCTGCCTCCCCAACGCAGCTGCTTCCGGCCGAGAGGGGGCGCCTGCGCTCTCCGGCCGCGCCTGCGCGGGGAGGGCGGGTCAGCGCGCCGGCGCAGTGCGGTGGTCCTTGGTCGCTGTGGTACGTTCCTTACGTCCCTTAGCGTTGGCCCGGGAGAAGGAAAGATGGTGCTGGATCTGGATTTGTTTCGGGTAGATAAAGGAGGGGACCCAGCCCTAATCCGAGAGACGCAGGAGAAGCGCTTCAAGGACCCGGGACTAGTAGATCAGCTGGTGAAGGCAGACGGCGAGTGGCGACGATGTAAGTACCCGGACGCGCGGGGTATCCCCCGGTCCTAATCCCAACTTCATCTCTCCGATGTCGTTACTGCTCCTGAGGCCACAGCTTCCAGCCCTCGTCAGTCCCCTCCCTGGTTGCGGTGACTCCGAGGCTCTCACTGTCCCCGAAAACGCACTGTGCGAGCCGGGACCATCCTACCTTTTCCCTCTGCCCGGCCCATGGCTGCTCCCTTCCACGCGTGCTCGGTGCGGATCCCTGGGCTGTCTCGGAAGGAGTATGGCGCGTGCGCATCGAGAGCGGTCAAGCCTTCCTGCCGCCAGGGTAGTCAAAAGAAAGCTAGGGCGGGAGGTTCGGGGGTTGGGGGTCCCCTTTCCTAACACTCATCTTTGGTCTCCTTCGGTCCCTTTCTCATCTTCAGCAAGCCCCGAGTGGTCTCCCTCTAATTTGATAGGACCAAAGGCTCCAGCCCGAGACTGAGTCACATCTGCAGCGTAATAGTTCAGTCCACCCATATTGGAAGTGTTTGGGGACTACGGAAGCCGCTCCTGTCTAAAAGCAATGATCCCGAAGCTTTGGGGAAGGCCTTCCCCCTGACCTGCAGGCAGACCTTTAAGAATCGAGGAAAGACTTTACCGTACTAGACCAGACATGGGGACAGGAGTGCCGCGAGGCAAGAACGAATTTGTAATTATTGAGCCTGTTTATTTGTGATTTGTGCAAGTTTTCCGGAAAAGACATTAGCAGAGTTGGTCTAGGAACTGATCCGGGCATCTTTCATGAAGCTAAATAAAACCAGAGAACCCTCTGCCTATCAACTTCTGCCTGGATTAACTGGGGTAGTCATTGATTGGCCGGAAGCTGTCAAGCACATGTGATTCATTTTTTTTTTGTCTGATGCAATAGGTCTGTAACCAGCTGAGAGCCAGGTTTTATGACAGCACACTGCGAAGGCCCTCGCTGTCCAAAACTGTGGTGGATTTCTCTTAGAAAAATTGATTTTCCTAGATTTATCAGGGCACTGAGTAGGAAGAGAGTATTGGTTTAACTTCTATTGTCTGCTGATTCTGTGGTCTCATTCATTCAAATGTGGTATTTATTTGACCGTGAGATACCATCACCTGAATCTAAATCTGAATTTTTGAGTTGCAATGGAATTAAATTAAATCGAAGAAAACAACCTAGCCAGAACACTGCTTTACTGAATTAGAAGTCAAAGTATCAGATTTCGTTTCAGTCTGGTTATTGTACAACTGTTAAGTGACCAAATGTGTTAGCTAGTTTCTTGTGTATAATGTACACGTCCACAGGAAGTTCTGTTCCTTACTTGATGAGTGGATATGTGGTGAGGGGATGAGTTCTTTGGGGACAAGTTTGTGTTTTATTCACCTATATGTCCCAATACCTGGGGTATACATACACACACAGGATATACATATACACATGTATACATATAATCCCAGTACCTAGTATTGCACCTGGTTCTTGGTAAGGGATTGACAGAGGTTTACTGAATTTGTGAATATCTTCTGTGTTCAGGCACTTTGCCCTTCTGTATGAAAAACAGTTTATGTGTAGTTTCTTTTCAATCCATCTGTTGATTTGATTCTTTTCTACCTAACATCCCTTCCAATATTCTCTTGGCAGCCAAAAGGAATTAATGATTTTTCCCAGGTCACTGGCTGCCCAAGGTGGTCATTGACTGATCTTATATCTTATATCAAGGTTCTTCTGTCATGGACTGCAACAAGGATGTGTGACCCAGAGCCACATTAAAAACTCAGATCATGTTCCCTGACTGAGGACCCAGTAGGCCACACGTCTACCTATTTGTCTGCCTGTGGACATTCAAGGTGCCACTAGGGCTCTGTGTGGAACACAGGTATCTGATAGAATTTGGAATCATAGTATCACATCAGAGTTTACCACAACTCTTCTAACTCCAAGGATTCAAACTGTGATTTCTTCTTTTTAATTTAGAGTAACATAGCAAGGGCACATTTGGACATATGATAAGGATTTGTCTTATTTCCAGAGCTGCTAGATTTCAGTGTATCTTGAAATCTGCTGGTAATTACAGGAATTCTATCTAGCGTGTGCTATCCTGAATGAAATTCTCTTTACTATTCTTTTTTTTTTTTTTTTTAAGATTTTATTTATTTATTTGATAGAGAGAGACTCCGCGAGAGAGGGAACATAAGCAGGGGGAATGGGAGAGGGAGAAGCAGGCTTCCCTCCAACCGGCTTCCCAAGCAGGGAGCCCAACTCGGGGCTCCATCCCAGGATCCTGGGATCATGACCTGAGCCAAAGGCAGACACTTAACGACTGAGCCACCCAGGCGCCCCTCTCGTTACTATTTTACTGCACATGCCTTAAGCCAGGTCCTTCTCTTTGGGAGAACTTTCTGTTTTCAGTTTTTTTTCTGTTTTCAGTTTTACCCTAGTCCCACCTGGTGCAGAGAGCCACATCCAGGACATGTGATCTTTTCTAAATGAGAATCTAATCATTTTACATCCAGGTTTAAGTCTTGCCGTGACATTCTTACCTCTAAGCAGTGTCATCTGAGGGCACCTGCCTGGCTCGGTCGGTCAAGTGTCTGACTTCTGACTTTGGGTCAGGTCATGATTTCAGGGTCCTGGGATTAATCCCTGAGTTGTGTGGAGCCCTGCATCTGGCTTCACACTCAGCAGGGAGTCTGCTTCTCTGTCTCCTGCTACCCCTCCCCCTACTTGTGTATGCACCTGTGCTCGCTCTCTCTCAAATAAATAAATTTGTAAATTTTCTGGTAGCCGATTAAAAAGGGAAAGAAAAGGGGCACCTGGGTGGTTCAGTCATTGGGCGTCTGCCTTCGGCTCAGGGCATGATCCCAGGGTCCTAGGATCAAGCCCCGCTTCCAGCTCCCTGCTCCATGAGAGGCCTGCTTTTCCCTCTCTTACTCCCCTTGCTTGTGTTCCCTCTCTCGCTGTGTCTCTGTCAAATAAATAAAACCTTACAAAAAAAACAAACAAAAAAAAACATGGAGTTAATTTTAGTAAGATACTGTACTACCTCAGGATATCAAAAATTGTATGTTCAACATAATGATCAGTATAAAAATTGAGATATTTTGCATTCTTTTTCTTTTTTACAACTCTTCAAAATTTGATGTATATTTTACATGTACGGTATATCTCAATTTGGGCTTGCCATGTTTCAAATGCTCCATAGCTTCACATATCTAGTGGTTACCATATCAGGCAGTGTGGCCCTAAAGCATGAAAATACAAATTACTTAACACAATTTACAAAGCCCCACATGTCTTCCTAGCCTCATCTCTGTCACTCTTCCTCATATCTCTCCCTCCAGTCTTTGTTCTAGCCTTGTTATGCTACCTGTGTGGTCTTTCACATGTCCGTGATTGTTCCTCCTTCTTGGAATATTCCTTATCAGTCGGCTTCCCCCGCTCCCATCGGCCCTCCTTGCCAAACCAACTCTGCTCCCATAGCACTACCTCATTTGTTGAGTGTTCTCCATATATTATCTCACATATCTAATTGTGACATTTATAGTATTTTTATATTTATATTTTATATAGTATTTTTATATATAGTCCTTTTAAGCTTATTTTTTTGCTGAGATGTATTCAGCAAAGTGTACAGATTTTAATGTGTAGCTTGCTGGGTTTTACAAAGCTGTATACCTATCTAACCACCACCCAGGTCAAGATCAAAGACATTTGCAGCACCCCAGTAGTGGCTCCCTCATCCACTTTCCAAAAATAACAGTATTCTGCCCTCTGTCACCATAAATTAATTTTGCCTGATTTTGAACTTAATATAAATGGACTTAGATAGCATGTATTTTTCAATTTACACTGAGTTCAAAGTCAGGCAAAACTAGTTTGCCTGATTTTGGCTTCTTTCTCTCAAAATTATGTCTGTAAGATTATTCCATCTTTTCATGTGGAGTAGTGGTTTGTTCTTTTTCATTGCTGTCTGGTACTCCATTATGTAAATATACGCATTATCATATAGATGTACCAGTCAATTCTATTGGTGGACATTTGGATTGTTATCAGTTTGGGGGTATTATGAATAAAGTGCTCTGGACATTGTTTTGTGTGTCTTTCGGTAGACATAAGCACTCCTTTCTGTTAGGTATATACCAGTGGAGTTGCTGAATAATAAGGTAGGTACATGTTTAGATTTAGTAGATATTACCAAACAGTTATTCAGAGTAGTTGTAGCAATCAGCACTCCCCCCAGCAAAATAAGAATTCTAGTTCTTCTACCTCCTCGCCCTTAATATTAGCAGTCTTTTTAATTTTATTTTAATTTAATTTAGTTTTAGCCATTCTGGTAGCTATATAGTGGTATCTCATTGTGGTTTTAATTTGCATTTTCCTGGTGACTAAAGACATTGAGCGCCTGTTCATGTCCCTGTTAGTATTTGGATAGCCTATTTTGAGAAGTGTCTGTTCAAGAATGTTGACCAATTTTTATTTGATTGTCTGTCTTTTTCTTATTGATTTGTAGGAATTCTTTATCCCTTCTGGATATAAGACTTTGTCAGATATGTATATTACACATATTTTCTCCCATTCTGTGACTTGCCTCTCACTCTCTCAGTCTTTTAATGAATAGAAATTATTAATTTTAGGGACGCCTGGGTGGCTCAGTCAGTTAAGTGTCCAACTCTTGATTTTAGCTCAGGTCCTGATCTCAGGGTGCTAGGGGGCTCCACGCTCAGTAGGGAGTCTGCTTGAGAATTCTTTCCCTCTCCTTATGCCCCTCCTCTCATCCATGCACTCTCTTTCTCTCTCTCTCTCTCTCTCTCAAATAAATAAATAAATCTTTAAAAAATTTAAATTTTAATGAAGTCTAATTTATAGATCTCTTCTTTGTAGTTTGTGCTTCCTGTGTTGTTTAGGAAATCTTTTCATATCTCAAGTTCCTGAAGAGATTTTCCAGTATTTTTTCTAGAAGTTTTATTACTTTGCCTTTCACATTTAGGTGGATGACTCATCCCAGATTGATTTTGGTGTATGATGTGAGATAGGGATCAAGTTCATTTTTTTCCCATGTTGCTCCAGTTGCTCATGATAAAATTCAGGAAGCTAGGAATAGAAGGGAACTAACTGCCTTAATCTGATAATAGATATTTATCAAAAAACCTATAATTAGCATTCTTTTTTTTTTTTAGGGTTTTATTTATTTATTTGACAGAGAGAGAGAGAGTACAAGTGGGGGAGCAGCAGGCAAGGGGAGAAGCAGGTTCCTGGTGGAGCAGGGAGCCCAAGGTGGGACTTGATCCCAGGACTCTGGGATCTTGACCTGAGCGGAAGGCAGATGCTTAACTGACTGAGCCACCCAGGTATCCCCTAGAGCTAACATTCTTAATGATGAAGTACCAAGCGCTTTCCCTCTCAGGTTGGGAACAAGACAAGGATATCTGCTATCACCACTTCTAATCCACATCATGCTAGAGGTTCTAGACAGTATGATATAAGGCAAAAAAAGGGGTGCCTGACGGCTCAGTCGGTAGAGCATGCGACTCTTAATCTCAGGGTTGGCAGTTAAAGCCCCACATTGGGTATGAAGTCTACTCAAAAAAAGAAAAAAAGATTGAAATAGAGTGTGATGACCGATGGTAACCAGATTTGCTGTGGTGATCATTTGCAGTGTATACAAATATCAAATCAGTATATCGTACACCTGTAACTGATACAATGTTATATATCAATTATATCTCAAAAAAAAAAAAAGGAAGACTGGTACAAAAATAAAGCTGCCACTATTTCTAGATGACTTGATTGTGCATGCAGAACTGAACTATTAAAATTAAGTAAATTTGGGACGCCTGGGTGACTCAGTCACTTAAACATCTGCCTTCGGCTCGGGTCATGATCCCCGGGTCCTGGGATCGAGTCCCTTATTGGGCTCCTTGCTCCATGAGGAGGCCGTTTCTCCCTCTGCCTCTGCCCCTCTCCCTACTTGTATGCTCTCTCTCTCTGACAAATTAAATAAAATATTAAAAATAAGTAAGTCAATAAAATTAAGTAACTTTAGCAAGATCACTATATACAATATACAGAATTAGTGATATTTCTATATGTAAATAACAAAAAGCATCTGATGCCTAGAATACACTTAATAAATGTTATTCAAGATCCCTGCGCTGAAAACTGTAAAGCATTGCTGAAGTTTTAATTGTTTTATTTTCTTTTACTTTCAGCACCTAGCATGATACTTTCTTTTTTATTCCAAGCACTTAATACAGGGCCTTGCAAATAGGAGGGACTAAATAAAATTTTTAAAGACTTTTTATTTTAAAATGCTTAAAGATTCCCACAAAGTTTCAAAAACAGTACAAGGAGTTCCAATGTACCCTTCATCCAATTTCTCCCACTGACGACATCTAACTGGTACCGTATCAAAGCCAAGAAATCGACATTGCTATAATTCACAGACCTTATTCAGATTTCACCAGTTTTACATGCACTCGTGTGTGTGTGTGTGTGTGTGTGTGTGTAGTTCTGTGCAGCTTTATCCCATGTATAGATTTGTATAACCACTGTCCCTTTGTAGTCCATTCTCTTTCCCCTCTCCCTTCCAAGCCCTGGTGACCACTCTTTGTTCCCATCTCTCTAAGCCAAATAAGTAAACGAGAAAGTAGTTAGATCATTTTGTACTAACATTTAATTCAAGTTTGGCAAACCTTAAAAAAAATAGCTGCCAAGGAACTGTCTCATTTCTGGTCATCATTTCATCTGTCAAAAGCGTGCTGTTTACCATGTTAGTCCTTGAGCTTGGATTCAAGAGGTCTGACTTTTACTAATTAGACTCAGATTAGTGAACCACAGTACTGATATAATATTTGGGGCCCGAATACCCACGTAGGCTGACTAGTGCACTGTCTTCCTCCAGAGAAACTAAAGCATAAGAAACATATTCTCCAGGCTGCCAGGTGAGACTTTTGTCTGAGCAAAGGGAGTAATGTTAACCATTTCTAGCACAGAGATGCACAAAGGTGCTGCAACCAAGTTCACGGGACTAGAAACAGACTGCTCTCTTTCCAGATCCTGGTGCATATCACATAGTTTCTTTCAACGGATTTTAAGATAATTGAGCAGGTTACAGTTATTTGAGTTTTATCCAGGTTCCTCAGATTTGTTACTTGATCATGGCATCGTCCAGATTATGATAGTTTCCAATTTCAGTCTCAGAAGGGACTTTTCCTTGTCACCAAATGCAAGGAGAACCCCATTGTCACCAATATATGCCAACTAAATTTGGTTCTCTCAAGCTGTAAGGCTTCACAGTTTCATGAGATCCTTTAGCTCTGCCTAAGGAGATTCTTGGATTCTTTATTCTTCAGGCAGATTTCGGGCAGACAACTTGAACAAGCTGAAGAACCTGTGCAGCAAGACAATTGGAGAGAAAATGAAGGTAAGAGAACTAGGTAACAGCCTTGAGAGCTTGAGCAGCAGTATTTAATCTCACTCTGTGTTCATACTCACATAATTTCCGACCTAGTGTCTGATTCTGTGAGATACTGAATTTCTTACCAAAGGGGCAAATATTTTAAAAAGGAAGGAAGTGGGAAAGGGAACTAAGAGGCACTTTCAGGGATCGGTGAGTCCATCTTCTGTGGGATGAGTCTTAGTCCCTTCAGGCTGCTGCCACAGCATGCCATAGATTGGGTGGTTTATAAACAAGAGCAGTTTATTTCTCACAGTTTGGAAGACTGAGAAGTCCAAAATCAAGGTGCTGGCAGATTCCGTGTTGGTGAGGGCCCACCTCCTGGTTCATAGACAGCTGTCTTCTCGTTGTGTCCTCACATTGATAGAAGGGAGCTCTCTGGGGTCTCTTAGAAGGGCACTAATCCCATTTATGAGAGTTCTGCCCTCATGACCTAATCTCCTCTGAAAGACCCCACCTCCAAACACCATCACACTGGGGCTTAGGTTTCAATGTATAAGCTTGGGACGGTGGGGGGGGGGGAACGACGACACACAGACATTCAGTCTGTAGCAAGATAAGATTCTTGCCACATTGCTTGTTCATTGTCTGTTTTGTGCTTATAATAATATAAATTCCACCAGTAATCTTATCTAATTATCTCTTGAGCCCAATCTACAGTGACAGAAAGGTTTTCTTAGGGTGGACTTGAGATTCTTTGTCTCAGTGTAGTGGTGCTCTTTAATGGAAAGAACACAGATGCGGAGTCCAAATCCTGGATTGTTGGCTATGTGACTTGAGTCAAGTTAACTTCTGAGCTTCAATTTTCTCATCTGTGAAATGACAACACTAACATTCACCTATAGAACAGAATTGTGAGAACTAAATTTTTTAAATGTAGAGAAGCTGGCACAATGCCTAGAACCTTGTAGTTATTCAGCAATTGCAAGTAACAGTGGAGGGCAAGTCGTTATTGGCCTTCATCCAAAAAATCCTTCCTGTGCTTGAAGAATGTTAAGTTTTCGCTTGGCCTTGCTTTGCTATCCAGAATAGTTCCTGCTTTTAATCTTCCCTCAAAAATATCCTCTTAGCCCCTTAGTCTTTTTTTCTTTCTGAAGATTTTATTTATTATTTGACAGAGAGAGACACAGTGAAAGAGGGAACACAAGCAGGAGGAGTGGAAGAGGGCTTCCCATGGAGCAGGGATCCCAATGTGGGGCTCCATCCCAGGACCCAGGGATCATGACCCGAGCCAAAGGCAGATACCCAATGACTGAACCACCCAGGCGCCCCCCTCCTTAGTCATTTTTTAAAAACATATTAAATGCTCCCTCAGATGTGTCTCATTTTCAAGTTGTAAACCTCTCAACTAAACCAGACAATTATAAAATTTTGGAACCTGAACCAGGAAAAAGCATAACATAACAAACCCTCCGGATTCTAGTACTCAGACTTCATGATAATCTGAAGCGTTCTCTTTAACAGTATGTTGTTACACTTTCAGCTTGTGACTGGCTGTGGAAACTGATACCGACAATCATACAGTTTTCTTCCTTTGGGACTCATGATGCTTAATCCTTTGCATGTCAGAGGCCCCATGATTATGTAAATTCCAGTATGCACTCCTGCCTGTGTATTCTTTGGGGCATATACAGATAGTGCCAGCCTAGTGTTTTCTTTTTTTTTTTTTTTTTTTTAAAGATTTTATTTATTTATTTGATACAGAGAGAGAGATTACAAGTAGGCAGAGAGGCAGGCAGAGAGAGAGGAGGAAGCAGGCTCCCTGCAGAGCAGAGAGCCCGATGCGGGCCTCGATCCCAGGACCCTGAGATAATGACCTGAGCCGAAGGCAGGGGCTTTAACCCACTGAGCCACCCAGGCGCCCAGCCTAGTGTTTTCCTAGCAAGAAGATAGAAGTGTTTTCATTTGCAGTAGCATTCTTAGATCTCTTCACTGTAGCTCCACCAGGAGTGTTCTCCTGTCCTGTCCATTAGAATGGTCTTAGCAGTGCTTAAATTTGTATAGTACTTGAAAGTATTCATTTCATTTTGGTTTTTCATCTTTGCTGCAAACCTGGAGTGTAGGTAGTAACTTTGTCAACCTTATTAAAAGGGCAAGAGAATAGGCTTAGGAAATTAAGGAGCCTGCCTAAAATCACATCGTAAGTTAGTTGCAGTCAGAACTTGAACTCAGAACTTGAATTTGCTGCCCTGAGGGATTATCAGATAGCAAAGGGGCCTCAGCTTTCTGGGTTACTAAATGGAAAATCTTGAGATGTAGGCCATTTCTTCCTACCTCAGTAGTTTCTGCTTACTCTTATCAAGACTTGTTCTGAGATTGTCAGACTTTTGCAACATTTTAAGGTGATTTTACTTGAGTCACTGAAAGGTGTGAGTTCAGTTATGGTTAGCATCCTGACTTCTTACTTTAGTATATGAGATTGTGTAATAAATCTAAAGGATTTCTATGCTTTATGCCCAGAAGATTTAGTTCTTTTCATGACTCAGTTTTGTGCAGTGATATATGAAATTGTATAAACATAATTGCCTATTGTTAGATGTATAGAATTAAAAAAAAAATCTTTAGGACACTGGACATGATTTATACTTACAAAGCATACCCTGAATCTCCTCAACTTCTTTTTATGCAGGTTTTGCTGAGGTCTTACATATCTTCTTATAATGGCCTGCGATAATTTTCTTTAACTCCTTTGAATTTGGGAAGAATTTGACTCTTAAATTATCTTCTTCATGGCTCTTGGCAAGGATTGGAAATGATTTGACAGAATATCACAAGTTGGGTGAGAAGAGAAACCAGAGGGGAAAAAATCTAGCCCTGCGTATGTTTTGCAGGTTTGCCAAGTTGCACTGGTTGCTCTAAACTTAGTTCTAGATTTGGTGACTTTTTTCCTCAAAATTTTTGTTTTCCTTAGTGTCCTATGTTCTATCATCCCATCCATTTTTCCCCCTTAGCCTCAGTGCTGGGATTATTCTTAGGAAGTGGACAAGGATTCACAGATGCATACCGAGGCACCTGCCCCAGAGCTGGGCATAACTACTTTACGTCCAGGGCGGACAGTCTTCTTACATTCTTCTTATGTTCCTGTTGATGTCAGCCTTCTGACCCCGATGGATTCACTGATCTGTCCAGGATCAAAAGAGCCAGAAAATGGTGGGATAAGGACTTGAAACTTTCTCACTAAAATTTTCTCTCACTTGTGGCAGCTTTTAGATACAGTTATATAGAAAATTCTGTGGTTAGTTTGTATATTAATTTCATGTGCCCTTATAAAACTAGGTCAGAAATTTTCTTTTATTTAACAGTATCGGGGTTTTTTTTGTTTTGTTTCCCCTGCAGAAAAAAGAGCCAGTGGGAGATGAGTCCATTCAGGAGGATGAATTAAATCTCGATGACCTCACTGCAGACACTTTAGCTGTAAGTTATTGTCCTTCCCTTTTCTAGGCTGGATTTCTGTTCTTTCATCGTAAGTTTGTTCCTAGACAGCCAAGTGCTGACACTCGGCTCCACACAGCATTGTGGCCTCCTTGAATGTTTGCAGCTGGGAAATGTCCCCCTCCGCTCTTGTTAGACTCGATAGTTGAGTATTTATTAGATCGCAGAGATGGGGACGGATGGAGTGGAAAAGTCAAGAGTAGGAAGAAGAGAAAAAAGGAGCCAAACTACCTTTGGTTTATAGAATTCCATTTTCACAAAGTCAAAGGATTTTTCAATTTACTATAATTCAGTATATATTCACAACAGTAAACCTAGAGAAGTAAGTTTTTTTTAGTCATTGAACCCTTTCTTAGAACCTGCAACACAAAAGCACGGCAGGAGCATAAATCCACAAAAGCAGAGTTGCTGTGCTTGAAGGGCTGGATTGGGGGTGCTACTCCCGTGCAGCCCCACTTGCTAAGAGCTCTCCCATCCCCACGAAATCAGTAGTTTGAAACACTTGCAAAAAGGAATACAAAATAAGCTTAGGACAGGGTCTCTTGCTCCTAATAAATTTGTAATCTCCCTAGAGAACAGTTAAATGTAGTACATAAGAGCGCTAAATTGATTTCATCAGGAATATCAGGAAGTACAAGTTAAGGGAAAGAGCTCTTAACAGAGCTCCAGTATTAACCCCCCTGAGATATATAGGACTAAGAAGAATGCCCAGAGTTGACCCCTCTCTTCCTTAGGTACCCCAGAAAAGAATGCCAGCGAATCTGTTGGTAAAACTGTGTGTGCGCGTTTGAAATAAATCTCAGTTCTTTGAAAGCCTTCATTGTTGATTTTTAAAATGCTATCACAAGCGTTGTCGTTTAGAGCACAACAAGGTCAGGGCAACAGAATCTTACTCCTACTCTATACCTTGACCTGCTGTGGCTTGGGTGCCGGCCTGGCTTGTTTATCTACAGAACCTGAAAGTCTCACAAATCAAAAAAGTCCGACTCCTCATCGATGAGGCCATCCTAAAATGTGATGCCGAGCGGATAAAGCTGGAAGCAGAGCGGTTTGAGAACCTCCGAGAGATCGGGAACCTCCTGCATCCCTCTGTGCCCATCAGCAATGATGAAGTAGGTGTTGGTGTTCCAGCGGGCGGCAGCCTGCCCGGCGCTTCTCTCTGCTGGGGAGGGAGCTGGGTGCAGGAGCACTGGGAAGCTCTGGCACTCTCTGTATAATAGGCCTTGTGTCAGAAGCAGGCTCTTTGTATATTCGCTCTGCCCACCAATTGAGAATTGAAAGAGTCAGATCCTTGCCTGATTGGGAAGTAGCAGAGACAGCAGGTAGGAGGAGACTCCTGGCACAGAAATCTTCTAAATCGGGCTGCTGTCTTCTGCTGCGTGTTGCCCGTGGTAGCAGTGAGTCCTGTGGGAGGGATCTGCTAAATCAACCTCACCCCTCACCCACACCCCACTGAGAAGCTGCAGGTTGCAGGGAAATCTGCATGATAAAAGTTTCCTGCTGAGTGGGAGCTTCCCCAGCACAAAGCTGCTCTGAGCCCAGCCTTTGTTCCCTGACACCCCAGCCGTGGCTGGGCCCATCTGTGCCTCTTTCATTCATTCCCTGGTGAACGAGCCCTTAAATTCACTGCTGGCTGGGGTGGGAGACTCGGGAGGTCAGGGCTCAGAGCCCGCCCTCATATGGCCCCAGAACCAATGAGAGCCTGGAAAAAAAAAATCTACATTCTCCCTGCACCCCAGGCAATGCTGATGGGGGGGGGGGTTGTCCTGTAGCAGGATTTTCAAGGAGTCATTTAAAAGGGTAAAAAAAAAAAAAAACCAAACATGAGACTGGGACAGATCTTTTAGAAATTCATGATTTCAGTTCCATGGCTAGAATCACTTCTAGGAATTTGTAAATTTTTATTTCTCTATTGAACACAAATTCTCTAGCAAATTCTTTTCCTTAGTCTCTGTACACAACGACCAAAACCTAGTGTTTGAGTTTAAGCAGTAGTTTTGCAAAGCTCTAAGCTGTTCTTGGAAGGGGGGTTAGAAAGCTGGAGGTTGTGCTGTTCGGCGGTCGTGCATCTTTCTCCCCTGGTCTTGTTTTCTTAGGATGCCGACAACAAAGTAGAGAGGATCTGGGGTGATTGTACAGTCAGGAAGAAGTACTCTCACGTGGACCTGGTGGTGATGGTAGATGGCTTTGAAGGCGAAAAGGGGGCCGTGGTGGCTGGAAGTCGAGGCTACTTCCTGAAGGTAAGAGTCAGGAACCCGTGGTGATGGGATTCTAAAGAAGGAGCTAAAAAAAAACTGCAGAAAACATAACCTAGTTAGAGGACTGCAAATCCACCACTCGTTCTTGCTTTTCTCCTGCAAACGTATTGGCAGTCAGATGCAGTTCTCTTTCTAAGGCAGGAGGGTGCTGCTCCGAATTCCCTAGAACCAGAGCCCCTACATGATCCTCCCTTATGGAAACATGTTGTACTGTCTGGATCAGAACAATCTGCCTTTAAGGGGCTAAGGGGAACTGGATAGTCAGACAAGATGAAGAGTTGGAACCCACTTCGATGAGTTCTGTGGGGTGGTGGGCCCCGAGAGCTCTGAGAACAGGTAGGCAGAGGCAGCAGACCCAGAGTAGTTGGGACAGAGGGTAGATGAATTCAGAGACTTCTGGAAGAGCATGGGAAAATAATTTTGGAGATACTGTACATATATACGTATACATAGTATGCTCTACACACACACACACACACACACACACGAGTCTGCTGTTTTAAAAATTAGCGCAGGAAAGCTCTCCCATGCACCCTGGGCAAATCATCCTTTCTGCCTCGCTTTGCTTCTCCTCACAGTGTGCCTGGATGATGTGCCGGGCATTGGTATTAAGAAAGAATCTCTTGAGTCAGGCGTTGGGGTTCACGGTCTTTCCTGGCCTCCCGTGTGCCCCCAGTTGCCTCTGACTGTCAATTCTAGCAGATGAATGTGATGGTGACAGAACCCAGTCACCCAGTGCTGTGTCTGTGCTCCTTTAGGGTGTCCTGGTATTCCTGGAACAGGCGCTCATCCAGTATGCCCTTCGCACCTTGGGGAGTCGGGGTTACACCCCCATATATACCCCTTTTTTCATGAGGAAGGAGGTCATGCAGGAAGTGGCACAGCTCAGCCAGTTTGATGAAGAACTGTATAAGGTGAGTAGCCTGGGGCAACGTGGCAGAATGACTTAAGTTGTGAAGTTTAACTTCCGAGGTACAGAGTGGTGCTGTCCAGAACTTCCTACGGTAGGAGATTCTCTGTATCGTGGCTGTTGAGCACTTAAAATGTAGCTAGTGCAACTGAGGAAGTAAGATTTTTGTTTTTATTAATTCTAACTTAAGTAGCCACATGCAGCTAGTGGCTACCCTACTGGGCAGTACAGACATCGAGCCGGTTTTATCTTTCCCCAGATAATCTATGTGACTTACCTAAATTAAGCATACTTTAACACCATGAGCTTCAGAAAAAAGCACGTTCTTTGAGTGCTTGGACAAAAGAAAATTGTTGAAGCAGCTGATCTTCCCATGTCCTCCTACTCCTAACCCTAGACTGGAAGCTAGAGGGCAAGACGTATTTTCCTTGGGATGGATGTGGCTTCCAGTCTGTGGCTCTTTCTCAACCACGGAGCATCTCAGGGAGAACCAGAGGATTCACGCTGAGAGTCAGCAGCTCATTCTGATGAGCTGGCTCCAGCACCAGCTGTGGCACGCCCAGTCTATGCCTGGCACTCAGCATTTCTAGAGCGTTTCTGCTGCCGGCTGCTGGCTGCCCCTCACAGCATAGTCCACTTTCACTTGTCCTTCCCCTCCAAGACTGTTCTGTCCCCTCCAATGACTTGGCTCTTACTAGGAGGAATGAGACAATGCTCTTGGGCTCACCTGACTTATCTTAGAGAGGAGTTTAATAGAACTTCTCCCCACTGGGTCCTATTGATGAGTTCACGTTATGGTTTCATTCAAAATGCAGTGAGAAGCAAAATGCTTCTAAACTCTAAGGATTAGTCTAACCTTGGTGTTCTCCCTCTCTTCTTCCCTTTCTTTTAAAGATTTTATGTATTATTTATTTAGAGAGAGCAAATGAGAGTGAGGTGAGGAGGGGCCGAGAGAGAGAGAGAAGACTCTGCATTGAGTGTGGAGCCTGCATTGAGTGTGGAGCCTGACTCGGGGCTGGATCCCATGACCCTGAGATCATGACCAGAGCCAAAATCAAGAGTTAGATCCTTAACTGACTGAGCCACCAGGTGTCCCTTCTCTTTCTTTTTTTTCCCCCTTTCCTTATTTTAATGTGGAGAGGAATGTGTTCATGTATCAACCGAAACCTGTTTTCTCTCTTTTTTTTCCCCCTCATCTCAGCCCCAATATTGAATAATCACAGAGCTTTAGAAGGATGCTCCGTAGGTAATATCATGGAGAAGCTTATATGGAGGATTATGGATTATGAGAGAGACACTAGGTAGCAGGTGCCCCTGCTGTGTTTCCTGCATTCTCCATCTCTCTCCAGATGCTGCTTGGATCCGTGTGTGGGGAGACTCACATAGTGCGAGTCCCCATAGTGAGAGTTTAGGCTGGTCCTTCTTGTCAAATAACCTCAGTTTATGAATTCTGTGGAGCCATGCTGTCCAGTAGAACTCTCTGCAGTGATGGGAATGTTCTGTAGCTACTGTCCAGTTTGAGAGCATCAGCCCCATGCCTGTTGAGCACTTGAGATGTGGCTAGTGCAAGCTGAGGAGCTACATTTTAGTTTAAATAGCTACATGTGGCTATTGGCTTAGTTCCCACTGTCACGTAGCAGCGTAGCCTTCCAGGTCCCCAAACGCTGATCCAGAGGAAGTTTCCACCCTCCTCTTTTTAAAATTAAAATAATACCACATGACAGAAAATTTAGAAATGATGGGGGAAATCATCTTCTTTCTCATTACCTCATACAATTGTCATTTTTAATACCCTTTTGGGGGCTTTTTTCATACATTCATCATTTTCTCATACTTCTAATCACAATTTATATAGATTGCCTCAGCATCATATCAGAAGCATTTTTCAGTGTTACTTCGTGGTCTTCATTGCCAACATTTTTAAATGGTTACATAATATTACATGGCCTGGGTGTAGGATAGCCTACTCTTCCCTTGTGGAAATATTTAGGGGTCTTCCTTTTTTGCCATCAGTAAGTAATGTTACAATGAACTTTGTCCTGTTTATACCTTTTTTCTTCTGCATTACTTTCTTCAGCTGAACACCAAAGTGATTCTTTAAGGTGTGTAATCTTACGCGAACTCATAAGCACCAAGAGAGCAGAGACTCTGTCTCCTTTTGCCCAGCACTGGCACGCTTGGTACTTAGAAATGCCTAACAAACATTTGTTGAGTGGATTGACATATTGCTACCAGCTCAGGTTTTATTGCACTGCTGTCATTGGCTGCTATACATTATTTATAAATGTTTTATTTATTAGATCAGTAAAAGAAAAATTATCAGAATATTTTATCTCCTTTTAACTTGCATTTCTTTGATCTCTAGGAGGGATCCCATTTTGGAGTGACCCATTCCCTCCTTTGTCTCTTTAGCATTTCCTGTGGTTTCTTGCTGTAGCTGAGGTCCTCATCCCTCACTCTTAACTAGTAGAGGTCTCTCCTCCCCCAGGTGATTGGCAAAGGCAGTGAAAAGTCTGACGACGACTCCTATGATGAGAAATACCTGATCGCCACCTCCGAGCAGCCCATTGCTGCCCTGCACCGGGGCGAGTGGCTGCGGCCGGAGGATTTGCCAATCAAGTATGCCGGCCTGTCCACCTGCTTTCGCCAGGAGGTGGGCTCCCACGGCCGAGACACCCGCGGTATCTTCCGAGTGCATCAGTTTGAGAAGGTGAGTGGTCCGGTCAGGGTGAGGAGTAGGAGCCTTCTCTTGATCTCTCCTGGGTGGTCAGAGGAGAGGCAGGCTCTGTGTTGCCCAGACGCACCCTGGCTCCGGTCTTCCCTCTCGCCACCTATGTCAGTTTCTGTCTAAGAAGCACACGCTGGAGTGGCTGTGAGCACGGAGCCTGGAGCCAGGCTGCTCGGGTCTCGGTGCCAGCGTGGCCACTTAGCAGGTGTGTGACCTTGAACAAGTTGCTTAACCTCTCCGCGCTCAGCTTTCTTCTCTACAAGAGGCGGGTGATAATGGTACCCACCTCATTAGGCCTGCTGTGAGGATTCAGCTGGTTGGTAGGGGCAGAGTACTTAGAACAGTACCTGGGGTGTATATGCAAAGAGCTCCATGCAGCGTTTGTTCTTGGAGCCCCAGTCCAGTCCAGCACCGATCTCCTGCGGGGGCCCCAGCCTCGCCTGACTCCCAGTGGTGTAGGAATAGGTCTCCATTGCAAGGATAGCTCCCACTTCAGTCCTTTCGTTTATTCGCTCCGTCCCATTGTCACTGTCTCCTTGGGTCCCTCTCTGCAGATCGAACAGTTTGTGTACTCATCACCACACGACAACAAGTCATGGGAGATGTTTGAAGAGATGATTACTACTGCAGAAGACTTCTACCAGTCTTTGGGGATCCCTTACCACATTGTGAATATTGTCTCAGGTATCCGCCTCCCTTTCCTGCATCCTACAAACACCACCCTCGCCAGGTGAGCTGCCACACAAAGAAATAGCTCACAATCCAATTAATTGCCCACATTAATTAAAATATCACACTCTGCTCACTTGGGAGTATTTGGTGATAAGAATATCTGGGCATGATTTCACTTCTGGGGATAGGATGTGAATTAAAGAATTCCTTACGTTTGCTAAAGGTCAGTCTCCTGAAATACCATCCCTCCTTCATGAATCCTAGGGGTTTTCCCTTACAGGTTCTTTGAATCATGCTGCCAGTAAGAAGCTTGACCTGGAGGCCTGGTTTCCGGGCTCGGGAGCCTTCCGTGAGTTAGTCTCCTGTTCTAACTGCACAGACTATCAGGCTCGCCGGCTCCGAATCCGATATGGGCAAACCAAGAAGATGATGGACAAGGTAGGTGGCCCCTCAGGAGGCAGGAAATAGGCCCTTGTGCAGAACAGGTCCGTCTTATTTCTCAGTCCTTGGAGGACGTTGTGTCCCAGCATCATGGGCAAATCTGAGCTGCTCAATCTAGACCAAAAAAGGGAATCTGAAAATGACTTCTCCTAAATTAGGACAGAATCTTTTTAGATAGAAACCTGAATCTAGCTCTGTTCTACAAGGTATTTCTAGCTCTTCTCTTTTGGGCTTTTTTCTTTGTGACTCCAGATAAAGAATAATCCACATTTGTCTGCAGAAGACACTCTAAAGGCAGTGTCTTCCCTCTCCCCCAAGAAGGTCTGAGTTTGTAAGTTTATCTCTTCAAACCCAGTTTTTAGGCTTTAATCTTTTCCAAGTTAGGTACCTGAAAGGGGTTAAAAGGAGAGGCCACAGTGACAGTGTCCTCCGTCCCTCAAAGGGCCCAAGTCTCATCCATTTGCTGGGACTTGTCACTTGTCACTCACAGAGATATGAGGAGTCTTCCTGGAATTATTATTATAGGCAATAAATACTAAACAGAATTCTAGTCTGGCAAAAGATCAGTAATGCTTTGGATTTGGATAGTGTCCGTTGGGGGAGTCTGGCTAAGTGGGTGGTTCCTGGTCACAGTAAGACTAGGTTGAGCTTCGTGCTTCCTCTGGGGGCCCTGTCTTTGCAGGTGGAATTTGTCCACATGCTCAACGCTACGATGTGTGCCACCACTCGCACCATCTGCGCCATCCTGGAGAACTACCAGACAGAGAAGGGCATCGTCGTGCCTGAGAAGTTGAAGGAGTTCATGCCGCCGGGTAAGACTCGCTGCCCAGCCCATCTTCCTCTTCTGTCTTTCTGCTCTTCTTTTTTTTAAACATTTATTTATTTGAGAGACAGAGCAAGAGAGAGAGAGAGAGAGAGAGAGAGTGCGAGCATGAGCCGGGCGAGGGGCAGACAGAGAACAAGACTCCCCAGAGGGAGCCCGATGTGGGGCTCAATCCCAGGATCCCAGGATTGTGACCCGAGCTGAAGGCAGACACCTAACCGACTTAGCCACCCAGGCTCCCCCTGCTCTTCTGAAGAGCAAACCCCCTTTCCGAAGGTACCAGCTGTTCTTGTTCAGTAACAGTCCCCAGAACTCCGCCTGTCCTGTGGTGCTGGGCAGGATATCCTGTTTAAAATTCAGACCAGGGGCGCCTGGGTGGCTCAGTGGGTTAAAGCCTCTGCCTTCGGCTCAGGTCATGATCTCAGGGTCCTGGGATCGAGGCCCGCATCGGCTCCCTGCTCGGCAGAGAGCCTGCTTCCTCCTCTCTCTCTGCCTGCCTCTCTGCCTGCCTCTCTGCCTACTTGTGATCTCTGTCTGTCAAATAAATAAATAAAATCTTTAAAAATAAATAAATAAATAAATAAATAAAATAAACAAATAAATAAATAAAATAAAATAAAATAAAATTCAGACCAGGGAAGAAAAGAATTACTGAAACCAGTTCCTGTCGTGGGTGCCCTTTAGTTCATAGGGATCATCGTCTTGTGGAACTCTCCCCAAGAAGTTCTTGGGCTTTGACTCCTGAGAAACGATCGGTCATTTGGTTGGCTCTCTCCCTCCAGGTCTCCAAGAACTGATCCCCTTTGTGAAGCCCGCACCCATTGACCAGGAGCCATCAAAGAAGCAGAAGAAGCAGC
Organism: Ailurus styani; assembly: GCA_002007465.1. Lineage (NCBI taxonomy): Eukaryota > Metazoa > Chordata > Mammalia > Carnivora > Ailuridae > Ailurus > Ailurus styani. The sequence continues at coordinate 1,576,706 of LNAC01000313.1, read as the reverse complement.
ATGAGGGCAGCAAAAAGAAAGGGGCAGCCAGAGATGTCCCCCTAGAAAGCCGGCTGCAGAACATGCAAGTCACTGATTCCTGAACATTCCTCCCTCCCAGTTTGTCGGGCTTTCGTTTCTGTCAGCTGGGATCTCAGCGCCTGCCCACGGGCAGGGAAGCCAAGCACCCACTCATCACCTGCCCCATCTGACTGCATTGCTAAAGGGGAACAGTCTGCCATGTACAGTGCGACGTTCCCGTCTCCTTGCATGGGCATCGGATCCATTCACTGACGACTGATGAAACCGAGTAATAAAGCACCTCTGGGGGAGGGCTAGGCCTCTTCCACAGTCTTCTGCCCAGGGCTCAAATCCTGTCTCTGACAATTCTCCCTGGACCCGCACTCACTTCTACTTTTCCTTCTAAACGAGGCCGTTCCATTTAGCAAATCAGACAGACTTTGAGAAGGTCGGTGAAGGCCGGGTAGATTAGGAAAGGCTTAAGGGGAAAGTGAAAACTTTGAGTCTTAGACACACAAGCTTGCAGGACACGGGCCAGACCCTTCCCTGCAAATTCGACCCTGCTTAAAAGCAGTTAGGAAGGGGCACCTGGGTGGATTAGTCAGTTGAGTGTCTGCCTGCAGCTCAGGTCATGATCCTGGGGTTGTGGGATCGAGATGCCCCAGTTCGGGCCTCCTGCTTAGTGGGGAGTTTTCTTCCCCTTCTCTCTCCGACCCTCCCCCCTGCTTTTGCTCTCGCACACATGCTCACTCTCTCTCTCTCAAATGAATAAATGGGAGAAATCTTTAAAAACAAAAAAAAGCAGGTAGGTAGGACTAGCTTAGAGGCCAGAGTTGACATAGAAAGACTCTTAGCGCTTCCGTTCCCTAGGAAGGGCTCTGTGGGAAGGGCAGGAGGCCTTGGGACCTCACAGAAGATGAGACTGTGTTTAATCCCACAGAGACCCTAGATTCAGGAGTGTAAGTTGGGGCCTTATTAACAGCTTCTTCTCTTGCCCAGGCATCCCCAAGTGGGAGACCAAGCAGCAGAGCAGAGGGGAGGGAGGAAAACTCTTCTCCCTTCTCTGGCGCTCTGCCTGTTGCCCTAATGGCCAGTTCACCCTTTCTCTGGGGAGGGTGATGTTTAGGCTCTTTGTTTACTTGCTGCCTTTCATCTGCAATCTACAAACACTTTACTTTAATAACACCTTATGTTTAGTATAGTGCTTCTCTTTTAGGAGCCTAAAATACTTACTATAGCTGGTCTCTTTTATCTTTGTGACAGTTCCAGATGAGAGGGTGGGGACGAGATTATGCCTCTCCCGTCACACAGAGGACAGGGTACAAGGCAGCTAAGGGAGATGAGACAGGTGGGGGCCAGGAGTCCCCACTCCTCAGCAGCGCTCAGGGCTTGCGTTTCCTTGGGAGATGAGAGCAGGGCTCTGAGCTGGCCTGTCACTTGGGAGCTTTAGTTTATTTCCACTTCCTTAGTCCCTAAGCTGCAACTTTGCCAGGTCTGCTGGAGCTTGGCACCCAGGAAGGAGGCTGTGTGCTTGGTCTTAACTGGGGCACCTGAAAGGGTGACCACAGCGGCTCTCTTGCCACAGGTAGGCTCAGGCAGCCTGCCTCTACTGTAACCTGTTGCCGTTGGCTCTGGGATAACCAAGCCAGGGCAAGAGGACAAAAGAACAACTGCCCCCAGGTACTCAGAAGGACCAGAAGTGGACATTCCTATAGCTTTTGCTATTCGGTTTGAAGAAAGTGTATACAGTGTCAGGAGGATGGTTTGCGTCACCACTACACACCCTTCTTCCCCCTTGGGCTTTAAGGTTAGAAACTTTCAAGTAGCTCTGAACACCCCCAGCTAGCCTTAGAGGTCCCTCTACCTGCCTCCTCAGCTCCCTACTGCTACCCTCTTCTGTTCTTTGTGCCTGGGACCTTCCTTCCACCAGGAGGCACTGCTTTTCTCCATGGCCCTCAGCACTGTGGGAGGGCAGAAGCTGGGGCTCTGAGCCTCTAGGGGCCTGGCCTGGCTCCAGCCTCCCCCAGCCGCTCCCCCTCCCTGCACTGGCTGAAATATCTTCTCACCTGAACAGTTTTCTGGAGCCTTTGGCCCCTGGAACCTAGACTCCCTACTGCTTTATGCAGAGCCGCCTGCCCTGTGTTGCTGGCAGCCCAGCTCCTGTGCCAACCCTCCTCTACCTGCCCTGTGGCTGGGTGAGTGTGCGGACAGGCCTGAGAGCCTGCCTCCTGAAAAGGGGTGAGTGGAGGCCTGGAAAGTAGCTGATGTGTGACCCAACTGTCTGTTAGAAGGTCTGTACCCCTTTCTTACTAATGGAGCCAGAGAAGGAAAAAAGTTGTGAAGGAAAGGATGACCTTGTGGCCGAGGTCCTTCCCTACACCTCACACAGGAACACGCCAGTAGGCAGGCACGATTAGCAGCAGAGCCTCCAGAAAGAATGGGACATAGTCCTTGCTCTTAAAGAACTCACAGTCATTGGGAAAGGTGTGGCTTGCCTTCCTCCAGAGTGAGCTGAAAACCAGACTCCTTCCCTCCCTGGAGCAGTGGGATGGGGCTGATGCAAGCCTTGCTTAGGATGGGAAGGCTGAGCACTTGGGAACAGTCCCAGATAACCCTGACTCCACCCTAGCAGTTGCCTCTGCAACCCACAGCTGATGCCCTCATCCCTGGCACCCTGACCTGCCCCAGCTCCAACCTCAGCTACGCAGCTTACTACCTCAGCTAGCAAACAACCCCACAGGCCTGGTGGAATGAGTCAGAGCCCTGGGTCCCTCACCAACCTTAAGTTCTCACACCCAGGAATTCAGGGCTCAAGAAGCAGGTCTGGGTGCTTCAGGCAAGAGAGGAGGCAGCCAGAAGCTGGACTTCCAGAAAGAAACTCTAAAGAACCAGGCAACTGTGTGGGGACCGAATGTGAGACTGGGTGGGGTTGCCTGCGCTCAGAGACAGCCACGGGGAGCCAGACGCCGCAATGCTGAAGCCCCCTCCTGGAAGCGGACACTTTCACCAAGACTTGTCCAGCTTTTCCTTCGCTGAAGCTTTCCTAGGTTACCCAGGGTCCTAAGAACGCCTCCCCTCCCCTCGACCTCCCCCATACCTCCCACTGGGGGCCTGGGGCAGCCCTGGCTGCACTCCCAGGATGAGTCTGACAGGCAGAGCTGGGATGGGCCCCAGAGAAATGAGCTACATGTCAGAGCCTGTGCCAGAATGAGGGGCCTGCACCACTCCCCCAGTCACCTCCCGGCTTGGGGTTCCCCAAAAGCTCCTCCCAGATACACACAAAAGGGGGGGTGCTTCCCCTGTGGGGGAGGTCCTGGGTGGAGCTGCCAACACTGCCTCTGACATTGCCCTTTTAAGAGCACCCCCCCCTGGGGGGGCCGGGGTGCTGCAGGCAGGTTCTCCTTGCTGGAGCCCGGTCAGGTGCTGCTCCCCACAGACCTGCCGGAAAGGAGACTGGGACGCCAACCTTGAGGGGTCCCAACCTCTAGGTCCCGGGGGTCCCAGCCACTGCCCATTTGGGGAAAGCCCCCTTTTCGGAGGGGAAGTTCCTCTCTTTCGCTGCTCTGATTGGTTGGCGGACAAGCCCTGCATTTTGGAGAGCAGTCTGGGTCCCTCCACCAAACATCGACTTCCCTCCCCCGACTTAAACCTGCTGTTAGAAATGGTCTGGAAAATTATTTTCATTGAGGTGTAAATTGCTAATAAGATGGTGCAATCCTTCAGGGAGACTTGTTTTTTCAACCCCGAAGAAAGGGAAGAATTTAGCTTCCATTTAGAGTAATGTTCATCCTTTCCTCCTTCCATCTTGTTTCGGGGGGGGGGGGAATACACACACACACACACAGATATGTATATATATAACATATATATACATATCTCTGTGTGCGTATATATACATACATACATATACATATATATATATACATATATATATATATATATATTTCCTCTCTCCTCTTCCTCCAAAACCAGCCTTCGTCTACTTGTTCCCTGGATCCCACAGCCATTTGGTATCCCTGAGTCCCTGCTCATCAGCTAGCTCTCTCCTGAACCTCCCTCTCCTCTCCAGTCTCTCCCCTCCTCACCCATTCCCCTCAGTACTGACCTGCTTAGTTGCCCCATCTTAAAACAGCCTTGCTGCCACCCTGCCTCTGCTGTCAAATTCAGATCCCATCTGGCTCCTTTCCCTCAAAGATAAATAAACAGCAGACACTTGTAGGCTCTGCTACCTCATCAACATTCCCGGCCCTCCTTGTCCCCACCCCCTCAGAGAGAAGGTGGAACGTTCCAGACAGAGGGAACCGCCTGAGGGAGCAGGAAGCAGGCCGGAACAGCTGGAGTGCAGAGAACAAGGGGATGCTGAGTTGAGGGTAGAGGAGGAAGTAGGGTCAGGAGATTGCACCTGGCCCTAAATGCTGGCTCCCCTGGGCGCTCTCCCTGCTCTTTCCCTGCACACTCTCCTACTTCACATCCCAAATCTGCCATCTCCCACCGTGCATCTCCAGCTCCACTCCCCTCCCCTCCAACAAACACATGGACTTCTCTACCAGGATCGCAAAGTCTAACTCCCTAGCTGATCCTCTGCTCCCTCCCTCCTCTGGGTGTGCAGGCACCCAAAACAAACACCTGGGACTCCCACTGGACCACCTCGCCCTCATCCCCAGCGGCCTGCCTCCCACAGTCCCACTGAGTCTCTTGGTCACGCAGGTCTGCCCTCTGGGCAAGCTGTTTCTCGGCCCCCACTCTGGCTCTCCTCCTGGACTGTGACTACAAGCGGCTCCTTCGGTCTGCGCCCCCAGCCCCTCCTTCAGGGGTACGATTCACCAAGCTGGAGAAGGATGGTTCTCTCAACTTACCAAATAAAGCCCAGACTTCTCAGCCAGGGCCCACACTCTTCAAAGTGTGGCCACAGTTCAGATTAGCAGGCTCTTCTCCTCTTCTTATCCTAACCATGAGCTCTGAGCTCCAGCCCTGCCTAACTACTCACCTGTCCCAGCACTGAGCGTGACTCGCACCCCTCTGTATTTGCCCCTGCTGTTCCCTCTGCCGGGATGTCTTTTCCTCCTGCCACTCTATGGAATCCCCCTTTCCCCACCTCTTTTCCAAAGCCTTGCCTAACTCCTCCAGCCCCACACAGAAATATTAACAAATACAGTTCTCCCACTGCATCTGTCTTTGTCCACATTAGACTGGTTGCTCCTTGAGGCGAGAGCTGGAGTCTTGTCTATTTGTGTACGTCTCACATGTAGCTTGGCGCCTGGAGCATGGCCAGGGACACAAGGGGCTCTATCTTGGGCCTTCTCTGATACACTTGACAATTAACTTATTGTAGATGTTGCTTTGGGACATGCTGCTCATAGCTCAGCCCCAGGCTCCATCTCTCCCCTCTGTGCTCAGGACCAAAAATAATCTCAGCTGGATCTCTGATGGACTGTACCTCAGTCGTGTGGAATGCCGGGCCTACTGAGCCACCCCCAGCAAAGAGTGTGGCACCGTGGGTTGAACTATCGCTAGGTTAAGGCATCCAGTGCCATCTTTTAATGAGCCTCAAAGAAAGTGTATCTAACTTGGCTGGGACATCAGGCCTACAGCTCCTGGCTGCACCTGGCACTGAGAATACAGTTTTCTGGTTAAAGTGAATGAGTTCAGGGCTGTCCTCAGAGGAGTCCAGAGACCCAACCCAGCTCCCAGATGGTAGCTCCAGGAATGGACAGACACCTGGTTACTCCTCTATGCCTGGCATCCATCCATCTGTCTGTCCGTGCAACCATCCATCCATCCATCCATCCATCCATCCATCCATCCATTCATTTAACCAGGATTTCCTGAGTGCCTACTATGTGTCAAGTACCATGCTAGGTGCTAGTATTCAAGACACACATGTACTCCCTGCTCCTCTGGAGCTGACTGCTAGTGGCAAAGACGGATGTCGACCAAATAAATTAACAAATAAATACTTTATGTAATTATAACTTGTAATGTGTGCCATCAAAAAGGAGATATTTAACACTACCATATTCAACAGCTGGAAGGAAGCCAGGGTGCCCAGAACAGAGTGAAGGGGGTGGAGGCTGGGCCCCTCAGGGCTTTGTGGACCAATATGAGGAAGTTGGCTTTTATTCAAGTACATCCAAAAAGCCCCAGTGCCTGTTTTCAGGAAGGGAGCAACATGCTCGGATTCAGACTTTGCAGTATTACTCTGTGAAAGACACCATGAGGAGTCTGTCCATCAGATAAATCCAGCATGTGGCATATCCAATAAGAAAACTGGCCTAGGGGTGCCTGGGGGGCTCAGTCGGTTAAGCATCTGCCTTTGGCTCAGGTCATGATCCCAGGGTCCTGGGATCAAGAACGGTGTTGGACTCCTTGCACTGAGGGGAGTCTGCTTCTCCCTCTCCCTTTGCCCCTACCCCCCACGCTTGCCCACATGATCTCTCTCTTAAATAAATAAATAAAATCTAAAAAAAAGAAGAAGAAGAAGAAGAAAAGAAAACTGGCCTGGACTCTTCAAACAGCCACTATCAGAAGGATAGAAGGAAGGAAGGAAGGAAGGAAGGAAGGAGGGAGGGAGAGTAAAATGACATGACCAAACGACCAAATGTAATGCGTAAACCTCAGGTTTGAAAGTAGCAGCTATCAAAGACCCCTGAGGGACAGCAAGGAATTTGGATGAGAATGGATATTAGATGATACCAGGACTCCTCATTTGGGTCCCGGGTGTGGCAGCCACCCTGCAGGGTGTGGGAGGACTCTGACACGCAGGCGCTGCTCACTGAGGGACAGAGGCCTGAGGCGCCATGATGTTTGCTCCTCACTTTCACTTCATTCTCTAAAAATTGTGAGAAAAAACATCGCATCAACAATTAGTGAATCTAGGGAGGGTATCTGGAGATGCGTTGTACCATTCTGGCAATTTTTCTGAACCTTTGCCATTTTCCCAAATAAAAAATTGGGAGAGTTTTTTTAAATCTAAAAAGTGTTCATTGATTTCAAAACAATGACTTGGGCTGCTGAGTGGAGGCTGGTTTGGAGGGGAAGCAACCACGCGAAGAATCCAAGTATCCTCACGACTCTGACCGGGTGCCCCTCAGTGCCAGGCACAGAGTGGGGGGCCCAGCAAGGACAGTGTCCACCCTCAGGAAGCACACCCTCAGCTGTGGAGAAAAGTGAAGGGAAGCCGACGGCACAGGAGGCAAACGTGGACAGGAGACACTCAGGTCTTGGGCTGCCCCAACTTTCGGCGCCTGGCCCCTTCCATCCTACCCCACCCCGTAGTCCCAGAACAGCACTGTCTGAAGCTCCACGGTGACAGCCTCTCCCCACCCATTTCTGTGCCCTTTATAAAGCAACACTGAGCTCAGAAACAGGATCAGGCCCCAAGGGAATAGGGATCTCCCCTTTTCTCTCTCGTGCCAGAGAAACCGCCCTGCCTGCACAGCAGAGGTCATGGGGACCCTTCCCTTCCACGGCCTCCATCCACACCCCGCTGTTCAAGCAGGCCATTGGTCCTAGAATTTTAGCCCACAAGACCATGACAGGGATCAACTGATTCTTCCCAAATGTGGCCTTGTCTGCCCCTCCACTGTGCTGGGCCACAACACACCCACCCCAATCTTGGCTTCGGCCAAGGCGACGCATCTCATTCATTCATCGAGAGCATGGACTCCGGAGCCAGACTGCCTGGGTTCAAATCCCAGGTCTGCCATTTCCAAGGAGCTGTGTCACCTTGGAGAAGACCCTTACCCTGCAGCTTAAATGAGTTTGCTTATGAATTCCTCTTGCCAGGAATTCCGTTTCTAATTCAAGATGCAACCCAAGTCCCACATCCTCCAGGAAGACCAGGAGGATTTCCTCCACTCTCACTGCCCTCTCCTCTGAATCCTTTAACCTTTTCTGTCTCAGTTGCTCTTGGAGCACTTCACCCACGCTACCCTGTGCAGCTGAGAGCCAGGGCCAGGCCTTATGCAAAAATGTATTCTCCATCTGCCTAGGGGGCCCTGAGGAAGCAGCCTGGGTGAGAAAGACCCAGGAGAGCTGGGGGAGAGCCTGGGGCTATCCCAGCAGGTCACTTTCCCTTCCCAGCCTCAACGAAGGACAGTAAAACAGGAGGTTTGGCCTAGAAGAGCATTAAATTCCCTTTGAACAGACTCCAGGATCTTGGTGCACCCCGATTTTCTCCCACGTAGGAGGAAGGTCTGAAGGTGTCTCTCAGCTGGAAAGTTCCATGAAGTAGGCGACCCTTCTTCTAGGGCTCAAGAAGGACACCACCAGGGTAAGTCCTAGACTGAGACACCGTGGTGCATGGAAGATTTGGAAGCTTCCCTCCAGCTCTTGGGAGGTGGAAGCAGCTGAGGAAGGGACAGTGCATGGACAGGAAGCTCTGTCCTGTGTCCCTGGGGTCAGTGCAGGGAGAAGAGGAAGGACTATTTGCCAAATGTGTTTGGAGATGAAAGAAGGAGTTCCTTGCATTCCCCAACTTGTCTGCCCTTGGGTTAAAAGGCCACTGACCTGGAGAAGGGCTTCCTGTTCCTGTGCCTTCCATGGCAGCCCCTGCCTCAGTGCTAGGCTCCAGAACCATGATCCACACATGATCCAGAGCCAAGGCTGCGGCTCTCTCCCACCCAGAAAGCTTATTTTGGTACAAAGGGAGAGAGATGAATGGAGAGCCTGCAGTTTCCCCATGTGCTGGCTTAGGCCTTCAGCAGAAATGAGAGTCTCATTACCCAACCCTGATTCAAAGGATAATTAACAGATGGTATAATTTCCGAGCATTCTCCGCACCACATGGCTATTAGGTGAAGAGCAAAATGCCCACGCAGCCCCTAAATCCTCCCAAACCAGAGTCAAAGCAAGTCTAGAGAGGCAGAGCCCTGCAGACACTGCTTAAGCCGCTCCTCTGCTCCCGGAGCTGCCCTTGGCCTTGCCCAGAGGAAGAAAGCTCGTCTTCAAACAAGGCAAGAGCATTCCCATGAGCCATGGGTCCTCCTTCCACTTCCTTCTCCCCATCCTTTCCACCCCCATTGCCAGAAATGCAATCTAATCCTAATCCCTCTAGCTGTCCCCAAGGCCCATCTCCTTTCCTTTCCCCTGGGGAAAAAGTGAAAAGCCCACATCTCATCCTAGGCATCACTTCGTGGTCACACTGTGACCCTGGACCCGGGGTCCCTGAGACGAGATTCATGTCTCCTCCACTGTGACCCCGACGCATTGTTGGAAGGGAGCATCTGCTTCAGGGCTTTTCAAACTGGGTTCCTCCGGAGCATAAGCCCCACAGAGTGGCCCAGGGATGTATTGGTTGGTAGAGCTGTGGGGACAGGGCAAAGCCTTGACCTGCACTTCAACCCAGGAACACCACTGCTCTCTGTGTTTTAGTTTGGGCTTCTACTTCAAATTTCATTGGAAAAACAGATTCTCCTGCTAAATTAACTTCTGGAAACCATGTACCCTTATTCAATCCCCCCATTTTACAAAAGGGAAACTGAGGTACAGGAATCTGACCAAGATCACACATCCAGAGGGTGGGGTGGGGGCCGAGACTAAAGCCCCAGCCTCCTCCCCAGGCCAGGCCCCATACTGCCTGACCAGGCCTCTGGCACTGCACCCATGTGGACCTTTTGTTCCTGGATACAGGCCCCTGGGTGGCTATGAAAGAGGGCACTTCCTTCAGGAGCACCCTCCACCAACGCTGCCTGGCTCTTCTTCATGGTCCAGTTTCCACGCCTGGGCCACTCCCAGGACTCCTGGAATCCCGCACACCCCTTTCAAGTGGAAGGTTCAGTCTAGGCCTACACCGGGCACTGGGCAGGACTGTTTGCTAATCACAAAGCTGTGAGTGGAAGGAGGGGAACGGCAGCTGGACACCGATGAGGAAGGAGGGAGGGGGCAAGAGGTCATCTCTCCAGCCAGGAGGCCCTATTGGGCAGTGAAATCTACCAGTCTGGACCCACGAAACCTAGGTCCTAAAGCTTGGCTCCATCCCTCACCAGCCTTGTGACCCTGTACAGGTTTCAGCATTTCTGGGCTTCAGAACCTGGTCATATTAGTATTTTAGTTTATACCAGCTAGCTCTGGCTTTGACACCCCCAACTTGTCTTCTCCTGGAAAGTCCAGGTGGTGTCCCAGATGAGCCTCGGGTCGTGCTGCCCAGCAGCTGGATTCCAAGGGGCAGCCTAGTTAGACCACAACCTGGATTAGTTGCGGGGATGGGGGCCTTAGGACTTCACTGGGAGTTGCCAGGGAGGTGGGAGATCTCTCTGGATTATGGGGGAAGTTTTATACTGTTGAGCAGGGCCCTTTTAGCTCAGTCTTATCCCGACCCGAGGGCTCTTATCAGCCGCCAACCATCGTAGGCGTAGGCGGTGTGAGGTGGGCCCTTGGCCTCTGAGAGCCCTTCCAAAAATGTTTTTGAAAACCTCCAAGCATACTTAGGATACTACCACCATTATTATCATTCGTTGTCTGGCTTCTGACGATTAATTCCTCTCGAACCCGTGGTAGGGATCTGTCACCGGCCCAGTGGCAGGCCCGGGGAGGGAATGGGAATGGAAGTCTGGCCAGCGGGAATCCTAGAACGTCGGTGCGGAGGAGGGCGCCGGGTGGGGCCCACCTCCTTCGGTGCGGCTGGCGTCGCCGCTTTAAGGCGGCGGCGGCGCGAGCAGGTCTATGGTAATGAGCCGCCGCCGCCGCGGCTGCCGCCGCCGCTCTGCAGAGCTCGCCCGCCCGCCGGGGAGGCGAGGGATCGTGGGGCTGGGCCCT
>LNAC01000313.1:1533868-1565483 GCA_002007465.1 Ailurus styani | reverse complement strand
CCCCGGGGACCGGCGCCCCGGTCCGGGCATGAGGCGCGGCGGGGCCGGCTGGAGCCGGAGGAGGAGCCGCCGCCGCCGTTGACCCGGCCGGCCGGGAGCAGGGAGAGATGCAGAGCCGGGCAGCCCGCGCCCCCCTTCCAACGCCACTGCCGCTGCCGCCGCCGCTGCTGTTGCTGGTGCTGCTGCTACTGCTGCTGCCGCCGCCACTGCTGGGAGACCAAGTGGGGCCCTGTCGTTCCCTGGGGCCCGGGGGACGTGGCTCCTCAGGGGCCTGCGCCCCCGTGGGCTGGCTCTGTCCAGCCTCAGCCTCCAACCTCTGGCTCTACACCAGCCGCTGCAGGGATGCAGGGACAGAGCTGACTGGCCACCTGGTGCCCCACCACGACGGTCTGAGGGTCTGGTGTCCAGAATCCGGAGCCCACATCCCTCTGCCGCCAGCCCCTGAAGACTGCCCATGGAGCTGTCGCCTCCTGGGCATTGGAGGCCACCTCTCCCCACAGGGCAGGCTCACCCTGCCCCAGGAACACCCATGCTTAAAGGCTCCACGGCTGAGATGCCAGTCCTGCAAGCTGGTGCAGACCCCAGGGCTCAGGACAGGGGAAAGGTCAGCAGAAGAGTCCATGGGCGGGCGTCGGAAAAGGAATGTGAATACAGCCCCCCAGTTCCAGCCCCCCAGCTACCAGGCCACAGTGCCTGAGAACCAGCCAGCAGGTACCCCTGTGGCATCCCTGCGGGCCATTGACCCAGATGAGGGTGAGGCAGGCCGGCTTGAGTACACCATGGATGCCCTCTTTGATAGCCGCTCCAAACATTTCTTCTCTCTGGACCCAATCACGGGCGCTGTCACCACAGCCGAGGAGCTGGATCGTGAGACCAAGAGCACCCACGTCTTCAGGGTCACGGCACAGGATCACGGCATGCCCCGACGCAGTGCCCTGGCCACACTCACCATCTTGGTGACGGACACCAATGATCACGACCCTGTTTTCGAGCAGCAGGAGTACAAGGAGAGCCTCAGGGAGAACCTGGAGGTTGGCTATGAGGTGCTCACCGTCAGAGCCACAGACGGGGATGCCCCTCCCAACGCCAATATTCTGTACCGCTTGTTGGAGGGGCCTGGCGGCAGCCCCTCAGAAGTCTTTGAGATTGACCCTCGCTCTGGGGTGATCCGAACCCGTGGCCCCGTGGATAGGGAAGAGGTAGAATCCTACCAGTTGACTGTGGAGGCAAGCGACCAGGGTCGGGACCCTGGCCCACGGAGCGCCACGGCGGCTGTGTTCCTGTCTGTGGAGGATGACAATGACAATGCCCCCCAGTTCAGTGAGAAGCGCTACGTGGTCCAGGTGCGTGAGGATGTGACCCCGGGGGCCCCGGTACTCCGGGTCACCGCCTCGGATAGAGACAAGGGCAGTAACGCTTTGGTGCACTATAGCATCATGAGTGGCAATGCTCGGGGACAGTTTTACCTGGATGCCCAGACTGGGGCTCTGGACGTGGTGAGCCCTCTTGACTATGAGACGACCAAGGAATATACTCTCCGGGTTCGGGCACAGGATGGCGGCCGCCCCCCGCTCTCCAATGTCTCTGGCCTGGTGACAGTGCAAGTCCTGGATATCAATGACAATGCCCCCATCTTTGTCAGCACGCCCTTCCAGGCTACTGTGCTAGAGAGTGTTCCCTTAGGCTACCTGGTTCTCCATGTCCAGGCCATCGACGCTGATGCAGGTGACAATGCCCGCCTGGAATACCGCCTTGCTGGGGTTGGGCATGACTTCCCCTTTGCCATCAACAATGGCACAGGTTGGATCTCTGTGGCAGCTGAGCTGGACCGGGAAGAAGTTGATTTCTACAGCTTTGGGGTGGAAGCTCGAGACCATGGCACCCCAATGCTCACTGCTTCAGCCAGTGTCAGCGTGACCATCCTGGACGTCAACGACAACAACCCCACCTTCACCCAACCAGAGTACACGGTGAGACTCAACGAGGATGCGGCCGTGGGCACCAGCGTGGTAACGGTGTCGGCTGTGGACCGTGATGCCCACAGTGTCATCACCTACCAGATCACCAGTGGCAACACCCGCAACCGCTTTTCCATCACCAGCCAGAGTGGTGGCGGGCTGGTGTCGCTTGCCCTGCCGTTGGACTACAAACTTGAGCGGCAGTACGTACTAGCGGTCACGGCCTCTGACGGCACGCGGCAGGACACGGCACAGGTGGTAGTGAACGTCACTGACGCCAACACCCATCGTCCGGTCTTTCAGAGCTCCCACTATACGGTGAACGTCAACGAGGACCGGCCCGCCGGCACCACGGTGGTGCTCATCAGTGCCACGGACGAGGACACAGGTGAGAATGCGCGCATCACCTACTTTATGGAGGACAGCATCCCCCAGTTCCGCATTGATGCCGACACAGGGGCTGTCACCACCCAGGCTGAGCTAGACTACGAGGACCAAGTGTCTTATACCCTGGCCATCACTGCCCGCGACAATGGCATTCCCCAGAAGTCTGACACCACCTACTTGGAGATCCTGGTGAATGACGTGAATGACAATGCCCCACAGTTCCTACGTGACTCCTACCAGGGCAGCGTCTATGAGGATGTGCCCCCCTTCACCAGCGTCCTGCAGATCTCAGCCACTGACCGCGACTCTGGCCTTAATGGCAGGGTCTTCTACACCTTCCAAGGGGGCGATGATGGAGATGGTGACTTCATCGTAGAGTCCACGTCAGGCATCGTGAGAACGCTTCGGAGGCTAGATCGTGAGAATGTGGCCCAGTACGTCTTGCGGGCATATGCGGTGGACAAGGGGATGCCTCCAGCCCGCACGCCCATGGAAGTGACGGTCACTGTGTTGGATGTGAATGACAATCCACCTGTCTTTGAGCAGGATGAGTTTGACGTGTTTGTGGAAGAGAACAGCCCCATTGGGCTGGCAGTGGCCCGTGTCACAGCCACGGACCCCGACGAAGGCACCAATGCCCAGATCATGTACCAGATCGTGGAGGGCAACATCCCTGAGGTCTTCCAGCTGGACATCTTCTCTGGGGAGTTGACTGCCCTGGTGGACTTGGACTACGAGGACCGGCCCGAATACATCCTGGTCATCCAGGCCACGTCGGCTCCCCTGGTGAGCCGGGCCACAGTCCACGTCCGCCTGCTTGACCGCAATGACAACCCACCGGTGCTGGGCAACTTTGAGATCCTTTTCAACAACTATGTCACCAACCGCTCAAGCAGTTTCCCTGGGGGTGCCATTGGCCGCGTCCCTGCCCACGACCCTGACACCTCAGACAGCCTGACCTACAGCTTTGAGCGGGGGAATGAACTCAGCCTGGTCCTGCTCAATGCCTCCACGGGCGAACTGAGGCTGAGCCGGGCACTGGACAACAACCGTCCTCTGGAGGCCATCATGAGCGTGCTGGTGTCAGGTGAGGAAGGGCCCGGGAGGCGCCGGGCGGGGGTGGCCCCAGGGGGAGGGCCTGGGCAGCCGGCCAAGGAGGAACCGCCGACCCGCCCCTCGGCCCAGGGCCTGGCACAGAGGTTGAGGGGCCAGAAGCAGCTTGGGAAGGAGCCCTAGGAATCCTGGCAGCTGGCGTAGGCCCCGCCTGCTGCCCCGGGCTGGGCTGGGCTGCTTTGGTTGGCTGCCCCCTACCTACCACCCTGTGACGTGGCAGGGGAAGTGTTGCGAGGCTGCCCTGGCTATGGCTGCCAAGATAGTGAAAAAAGGCGCGTGGAGGACTGGGGGGCCGGGAGAGCTGGGGGAGGGGTACAGAGGGCTGTGGTGTGGTGTGTGTGCGTGGGGGAGGTGAGCCGGTCCCCTCGGCACCCCTTCATGCCCGGCAGGCTATTCCTGTGATCTCATAACAGCCTTCTGACAGAGCAGAGGGCGCTGGGGCACAGGGTTGCCGCCAAGGGGTCAGGACCCTGCAGTCGGGCCTCTTCTGGCCCCTTCTGGCTCCCGCCTGAGCCCCAGACTGGCTGAGGGGGACTTTGTCTAGTGCATTCTTTTCCCTCCAGGCAGAAAGAGCCTGGCCCGGCTACCCCTTCAGAGCTCCCGCAGGAAGTGAAGCCAAAGCTCATTGTCTCTGTCCAAACAGACCCCACTGTCAGAGGCCACCGTTCGGGGTCCAGCTTGGGGGAGGGGCTGCAGTGAAGCCGGGGGCGGGCTGAGGCCTCCTGGGCCCCCTTGCTGCCCCACCGGCTGTTTTGGGGATGCTGGGCCTTCTTTGCTGGCTGCGACCAGTCTGGGCTCAGGGAATGGGCTGTGGGACCAGAATGAGGCAGGGGACTGGCGGCCTTTGAGGGTAGAGCCCCCTGCTCTGGTGGGGACAGAACAGAGTCCTGGGGCGTGGGAGCCTGGCCAGGACCCAGGCTGGGCATTCCTGCTGCTTGGCCAAGCGCTCAGCCTGCAGACTCCCTGGACAGAGGGTTGGGGGAGGAGGGTTGAGTGGGGGCGGCCTTCTGTCTTCTCTGTCAGCTATGGGGAGTGGCCAGGAGGGGGCCAGCCCCAGGTTGCTGAGTCCCTTCCCCAAGCTTGGGAACCACTGGCACCCCCATGAGGGCCCCTCGTTAGGGGCACCCCGCAGATGGATGGGCCAGGGTACCCCACTCCAGACACATCTGGGGGGGCGGAAGAGAAGAGGCTGGCACTCCTCTCCTGTCACCCCAGGGAGCCTTGGGCCGGGAGGGCAATGAGAGGCATATGGGATGCAGGGTGTGGTTCAGCCCCCTCCCTGCTCGGGGTCCTTCCTGGACAGAGGCCTCCCCTGCCCCACTCCTCAGGTGGCCATGGGAGCCCAGGCACGTGAGCTTTTAGAGGTCATGGACAAGGTTCTGTGCCTCCTGACGCTCCAGTTTCCCTCCAGGAGCAAGTAAAGGGCTGGAGTTCCTGGATCTTTTATCTTTCTCTGTACTGGGAGAAGCAAGCCGTGGGGAGGGATGGAAAAGAAGGGGCTCTTCCTCTTGTCCTCCCCACAGTCTGTCCTAGGTGAGGGTGGCGGGACATTGAGGAGGCCCTGCCCAGCCTACAGGCTCCCACGAGGACAGAGCCCCCGACCACCGCTCTCCTAGTACAGAAGGGAGGGCCTCGGGCTGGCCTTCTAGCCCTGGCCCCTTCCTGTCCCCTCGGCCCTGACCCTTGGAGGCAGTCACCACGGCAACCCCAAAGTTCAGGGAGGCTGGGGTGAGGGGGAATCGACTCCCCCTGCCCCTTTGTTTCCCTTCTCTTGTTCTTTGTCTCTCTTTCTTTCCCGCCTCTGCCCCTGCCCATGGGGGCCCTCCTGCTCTGCCCCTCTCTGTGGCCCTCTCCCGATCTCCTGTGTGGCTCTCTCTCCTTTTCCACTTTCTCCATTGCTGGCTCTTTTCCTGGATCTTTGTTTACCCCTGTTTAGTCCCCATGTTCGTGACTCTCTGCCTTCCCCCTCTCTTGTTCCCTGTGGCTGAAGCTGCCCCAGCTTGGGCTGGATGGCTCTCCTGAAACCCCAATTCTCCTTGCCTCTTTCTTGCTCTGCTGGGACACAGAGGAACTCCTTTTCGTGGTCTGGTCATCTCCCAGAGCGGCAGACCCTGTCCAGGCCTTCGGCTTCCACTGGTACATCTGCCAGGGGATAGAGGCTTGGAGCCTGATTCTGCCACAGTATGAGATCTGGGACCCCTGTTCTGACCCTGCCTTGGCACCTGAGGGGTGACCCAGGTCAAGGCAGGGGAGAGGAACAAAGAGCAAGGATTGAGCAGTAGGTTGATTGCTGGGGATGGGGGACCACAGAGAAGGGGGCAGGTGGCCACAGATGGTAGACCAGATGGGAAGCAACAGAAACACATTGGGTGAGGGGCATGGGCGGGGCCTGGGACTGCCGAGGGGAGGCACAGGGAGGAGCGCTTGTTCCCAGGGCTGAGCGGCAGTGAGGTTTCTTTCGTTCATGGGCTTTGACTGCCCCCTCCCTTCCCTAATCTGTTAGGGGCACTGTGGGGACTCTTGGGCCACTTTCTGCCTGGAGGGACCATCAAGGAATCACTGGGCAGAGGCACCAAATACAAAAGAGCCCTGTACCAGCTCCACACCTCAGTGCAGGGTGGTCTGAAAGAAGAAGGAAAGCAGAGCCTGAGGTCATCAGTCTAGGCAGGCTTCCCGGAGTAGGTGAGCTTGGGGCAGGTGAGAGAAGTAAGAGGACTGTGGACTCGTGTCTGGGTAGGCCAGGTGGGAAGCACAGCATGTTCGGTGGCTATAGACAGGAGTGGGAGGAGCAGGAGTGGGTATTGACAAGCAAGCTTGTTGCTGAGAGCTGGCAAGCTTCGGCAGTCTCAGGTGATGAGGTGATGAGGCTGGAGGGCAGGTGGGTGGACCAAGGACTGGGCTGAGATGGGTCTCTGCTTTCAGGCTTCCCAGGCTTCCCAGGCCTGGGGTAGTTAGCCACCTCAAAGAGGTGTGGCACAGAAGCAGAATCTATTCCCAGGTTCCTCTCCTACTCCCACCCCACCCCAGAAACACCATCTCCTGAACTGCTCCTGCCCCGGGGGTCCTTTTCAATATCAACTCAGGATCCTTGCCGTGTTTTATTTTTTATTTTATTTTATTTTATTTTATTTTATTTTTTAAGATTTTATTTATTTGAGAGAGAGTGAGAGGTAGGGAGCACAAGTTGGGCGGAGAGGTAGAGGGAGAAGCAGACTTCCCTCTGAGCAGGGAGCCCGATGCGGGGCTCGATTCCAGGACCCTGGGACCATGACCTGAGCCAAAGGCAGACACTTAACCACTGAGCCACCCAGGCGCGCCACCCACCCTCCCGCCCCCTGCTGCTGTGTTTTAAAGACCATTTCTTCACTATGGAGACATCAACATCTTAGTATTTACTAAACACCTACTATGTGTAGGACATCGTAATAAGTAAAAATATGAATACCCTTCAGAGCCCTGCCAAGCCATTTTGCCCTCCCCACAGGCTTCCAGCTTTCATTTCTGAGCTAAACAAAATCCACTGCCATGTATATGTGCATTCAGGTGTGTACGGTATTTCTGGGCTTAGAGTGTGGGTGGAGTGAGACACTAGAGTGTGTTAGCACCTAGCTGTTTATAAGTGAGTGTGTGGCCTGCAGGTGTGGCAGGCATTCGGGTATAATGCGTGCGCCAAGTGGGCGATGAATAGCTGGAGGCCCAAGGCCAGAGGAGAGATCAGCCTAGTGGGCCTCTTCTGGGGTTTCAGATTGGAGAGCCGCCCAGGCCCTTCCATCGCTGCCCCCCAAATCCCTCACAGCATCAGGGCAATGGGTGGCGCAACCTCTTGGTAGGGTGGCTCAGCTGGATTTCTTGGGGTGAGGCCCCCCAGGCTATCTTCGGTAGCCTGGAGAGTTGGGCGGGAAGAATGCTTTGTGTGGGGCGTTGCTATGGGGATAGCAGGCCTGCGCCCAAGCAGCTCTGGGGCTCAGCGGGAGGGGGACTGGGTGGCCCACTGACCCAGTTCACCCCCCACTCTGCTTTGGTGGGGGAGGAGGGAGCACAGCCAGGGGCAGGGGTATGCTAGTGTTGAGATATAGAGTCCGAGGGAGCAGGAGGATGGTTTTTGTGGGTATCTCATGGTGCTCTAGGCCCTCCAGAAAGGTAAGACATAGGCAAAATCGGGTTCTTGTGCAGGAGAGCCGAATCTGGTATAATCATGGCTTGGGCAAGGAAAAGGTGCACAAACACTAAAAAATGTACCATTCTTCACAACAGAGGGTTTTGGGAAAGTATGCAAAGAGCACTTCTGAAAATCAGATCACCCTACGTGTCTGTGGGGGCTGACCCCTCAAGGCGTGACTTGCCTGCAGGTGACATACATGTTGTATCTTGGGCCCCTTCGCCAATTAGAAAAGGGAGTCCATTGTGGCAACTGAGCAATGCAGGGGTGTGTGGGCTGGATCTCAGCGCCCACTCCCTTCTCGGGGTGCTCCTGCCCAGGCCTAGGTCTATGGCTCGGCATCCCCGCCCTCCCCAGCGCCACATCAGGTCCTGACCCATGTCGTTTCCCTGCAGACGGCGTGCACAGTGTGA
This sequence comes from Ailurus styani, assembly GCA_002007465.1. NCBI lineage: Eukaryota > Metazoa > Chordata > Mammalia > Carnivora > Ailuridae > Ailurus > Ailurus styani. The sequence goes on along the minus strand of LNAC01000313.1, from coordinate 1,557,453 downwards.
CCGCCCAGTGCGCGCTGCGTGTCACCATCATCACGGATGAGATGCTCACGCACAGCATCACACTGCGCCTGGAGGACATGTCGCCCGAGCGCTTCCTCTCGCCCCTACTGGGTCTCTTTATCCAGGCGGTGGCGGCCACGCTGGCCACCCCCCCAGACCACGTGGTGGTCTTCAACGTGCAGCGGGACACCGACGCCCCTGGCGGCCACATCCTCAATGTGAGCCTGTCGGTGGGCCAGCCGCCGGGGCCGGGGGGCGGGCCGCCCTTCCTGCCCTCCGAGGACCTGCAGGAGCGCCTGTACCTCAACCGCAGCCTGCTCACGGCCATCTCGGCGCAGCGCGTGCTGCCCTTCGACGACAACATCTGCCTGCGCGAGCCCTGCGAGAACTACATGCGCTGCGTGTCCGTGCTGCGCTTCGACTCCTCCGCGCCCTTCATCGCCTCCTCCTCCGTGCTCTTCCGGCCCATCCACCCCGTCGGGGGGCTGCGCTGCCGCTGCCCGCCAGGCTTCACAGGCGACTACTGCGAGACCGAGGTGGACCTCTGCTACTCGCGACCCTGCGGCCCCCACGGGCGCTGCCGCAGCCGCGAGGGCGGCTACACCTGCCTCTGTCGCGACGGCTACACGGGTGAGCGGGGTGGGGCGGGGGCGGGGGCCTGGGATGCTGACTCCACGGCGCAGGCGCAGACCTGGCCAAGGGCCGCGGGCGCCTCGTTCCTTCCCAGGGTAAGGTCGTGCGCTGGCCCTCGGCAGACCTGCCTTGCTTCTCTGCAACCCGTTGGGGAGAGAGGCGGGGGGAGCCCTTCTTCTCAGAGCTCGCCCGCCACCCCCCACGTCAGGCAGCGTAAGTGAGGTCAGCACCAGCTCTAGACGCAGCACGCTTGGGTTTAACCCACTGAGCCACCCAGGCTCCCTTTTTTTTTTTTTTTTAATTTTTTTTGACACAGAGAGAGATTACAAGTAGGCAGAGAGGCAGGCAGAGAGAGGAGGAAGCAGGCTTCCCGCTGAGCAGAGAGCCCGATGTGGGGCTCGATCCCAGGACCCTGAGACCATGACCTGAGCTGAAGGCAGAGGCTTAACCCACCGCTTGGGTTTATATTCCAGCTTTGCCTCGAATAGTTGTGTGACCTTGGGCAAGTGACGGAATGTTTGTGTCTCCGTTATTTTCAAGTGCAGATGATGAATCTACTTACATCGTAACCTGGTTGTAAGGATTAATTTAATTAATTTAATACATGTAAAGAACTAGCCCTTGGAAGGTGTTGGCTGTGATTTAAGGGTCAGGGGTTCTGAGTCTCACCACAAAGCTTGACTAGGCCTGAATCTGGGCCTGGGACCTGGTCTCCGCCAGCGCTGAGAGAGTCGCCTTTCTGGGCTGTAAGCATTACTTTTCTTCCCAGGCATTGAAGGGAAGGCATAGAAGAAACTGGAGGGGTTTGGGTGTGGGGCAGGATTGTTTCAGAAGGTTGTTGTACCCGTTGTGACCCTGAGCAGAAGAGCTCCACCCCTGCCCAGGTGCTGGAAAAAGGGTCAGGCCTCCCCCTTGGCCTCTGGCCGGGGTCTTTACACATCGCCTCCCCAACCTCTCCCTGGGAGGCTCACTGCGCTGCTTTGTGCCCCTGCTCCTGCCCCTGCAGGATCCCGTTTCTCCTCAGGACACTCCCTTCTCCTCTCCTCCGTGGGCCCTTCCTTCCCAGATAGGTTAGGCCTTATTCCCTCTCCTCCACGGCCATGCCCACTGGCTCTGCCAGCAATGGCAGGCAGACCCCTCCGCCTTCCACGCTGCATCTTCCTGCCCAGAACTTGCCAGACTTGACTCCTCTCAGCTGCTGCTGTGGGTGGGGGTGGAAGGGAGGGGAGGGTTTGGGGGATGGGAGGGGAGTCTTTGTCCAAGAGGATGGGGAGGGGGGCTTAGAGTAGGCGAACAACAGTTTCCATGGAAACAAGAGCCAGTCACTAGGCACAGGAGCTGAGAACCTATCTCTAGAATCTGGGAATGGGGAGGGAGAGAAAGGGGTGGATTTTCCCATCTGATGTTGTTGGAATTTTCAGCTCCTCCACTGAAATTCTGGTCTGCTCCCAAGGCTCCGTTCCCCGCTCTGTCTGCATCTCCCAAGTGCGCAGAGGGCCTCAGTCTGGACCCCAGGGCTCAGGGTGGGAGTTCTCTGCCCCATTCCTGGGAGTCCCCAGCTTCACCTCCCCCCATCACCCCCCCCACACACACCCATAACTCTGACAATCCAAGTGGAAGCCTGGTCTCACCCCCAGAGAGGGAAACTGATCTTGGCGCCTGACAGGGACAAAAGCACCCGTGGGAGGGAGGGAGGAGCGGGTTTGGCGCCAGCCCTGGTGTCCTGCCGGCTCTTTCCTCCATGCATATTCACCCCTGTGGAAACAGAACACCTCCCAGCTTGCTCCGTAGCTGTGACACCAAAGGCTTACCAGGACTTGGGCCTTCTGACCGGGGCCCCTGGTAGACCTGTGCGCTTGAGCCCGAAGTATGAGTACAGAAGGGCTTGGGGGCTCCGAGGAACTTGCGGGGCAGCGGTATAATAGGAGGATGGTGAGGATGCTTGGGAGAACTTGGGAGTGTTGCAGCAGGTATGACTGGGCCCCAGGGAGGCATCCCAGGTCCCCTCCACCTTCTCAGGCACTTGGTTATTACCCTGCCTTTCCCCCTGCCCAGGTGAGCACTGCGAGGTGAGTGCCCGCTCAGGCCGTTGCACGCCAGGTGTCTGCAAGAATGGGGGCGCCTGCGTCAACCTGCTGGTGGGCGGCTTCAAGTGCGACTGCCCGTCTGGAGACTTCGAGAAGCCCTACTGCCAGGTGACCACACGCAGCTTCCCTGCCCGCTCCTTCATCACCTTTCGTGGCCTGCGCCAGCGCTTCCACTTCACCCTGGCCCTCTCGTGAGTGGCTGGACATGGGGTAGGGGGCGAGGAAGGGCGGTGGGAGCCTGGGGTGTCTCCCCTTCTACAGACAGGGTGAGAGGTCAGGCAGCGAAAGTGCTGGGAGCAGTTTGTTGGCAGAGCCAGGTTGGCACTTCAAGTTGCCTGTGCACTTTGCCAGCAGACCTTCCTCACCCGCCAGGGCCCACTGACCATTCCTCCTACCCACGCTTGAGGCTGGGGAGCCAAGGGGTCAGGGTTCTGGTTCCAGTTCTGGTGTGGGCTCATCGTCTGCACTTGAGTTCCACAGCCCATGGAGCCACGGTGTCAGCCCTCTGGAGGGTCCTGAGTAGGATCAGGGGCTAGTTAGGTGGCTGGGGTGGCTGGGGTTACGTGGGTGCCCCATTCCCTGCCCCACACCCCCAACTCCTGCTCAGGTTTGCCACCAAGGAGCGTGACGGACTGCTGTTGTACAACGGGCGCTTCAACGAGAAGCATGACTTTGTGGCCCTCGAGGTGATCCAGGAGCAGGTCCAGCTCACCTTCTCTGCAGGTGACCCCGTTTGCCTCATGTCCTTGTCCATCTCCCAAAGGCCCTAGGTGTCTTGGCCCCCGATCCCAAGTCCCACACATGCCCCTCCGGCCAGACCTGGGCCCGGTCCCAACCATGAGCACACCCTCCCCATTCCCAGCCCTCGTCTGCTGTCCCAGCTCACCTGGGTCCTTTCCCCAGGGGAGTCGACCACCACTGTGTCCCCGTTTGTGCCCGGAGGGGTCAGTGACGGCCAGTGGCACACGGTGCAGCTGAAATACTACAATAAGGTGGGTGTCGGAGGGGCCCAGGGAGCCGGTGGCTTCTGTCCTTGGCTCAGGTGCTCAGACTGAGGTGGCGCTCTATCCAGGGGCGGGGGGGGACTGGTCACGGTACTTCTGGCCGAAAGGGAGGGAGTGGGGTGGGCTGGGCTGTTCCCCTTCTACCACCGCATAGTGCTCGATGCTCCGTGTCCTGTTAGACAGGCACGGACTCCAGTCACTGTCGAGGAAGGCAGGTAAGCACATAGGTCCCGTGAGCACACTGAATGTGCATGTATGTACATAGCCACACACGTGTGTACAAAGGGGTGTTTGTAGGTGCTGGTGTCTCTGCGCCTGGCCTGTGACCCTTGTGAACTCCTTGTTCACGGTTCCCCTTCTCTGCCTTCTCTGTCCACAGCCACTGTTAGGGCAGACGGGGCTCCCGCAGGGCCCGTCAGAACAGAAGGTGGCTGTGGTGACTGTGGATGGCTGTGACACGGGGGTGGCCCTGCGCTTCGGAGCTGTCCTGGGCAACTACTCCTGTGCTGCCCAGGGCACCCAGGGGGGCAGCAAAAAGTGAGCAGGGGGGAGGGCTGGGGCACGGGGTGCGGTGTGGGGCCGGGTAGGGAGGGCAGGTTGAGAGGGTGGGTCTTAGAGGGCCCGGAAATGGAAACCAATCCAGGCGAGGGCCCTCTCTCCCCTTGCTTCCCTTAGCCCCTGTTCAGCCTTCTGCAGGGGTTGGGGGGGAGGTGGAAGCGGCAAGACTAGGGGATTAGAGCAGGGTCTGGGGGAGGGCTGGGTATGAGGGGAGATGAGAGTGGCTCCAGGTCGGGGTGCCTCCCTTCCCCTGTGCTGTTTTTCAAGGCCCCTTGGGCTCCTGGTCCCCCTGGCCTGGTGGCAGGGAGAGGGGAGAAGGAAGAGCCAGAAGCCCCCCCATTTCTGCTCCTCCAGGTCTCTGGATCTGACAGGGCCCCTGCTGCTGGGTGGGGTCCCTGACCTGCCCGAGAGCTTCCCCGTCCGCACGCGGCACTTCGTGGGCTGCATGAGGAACCTGCAGGTGGACAGCCGGCACGTGGACATGGCCGACTTCATCGCCAACAATGGCACCGTGCCTGGTATGGGAGCCTGGGGCAGGGGCCAGGCCCGGAGCCGGGGGTGGAAAGGAGGGGTGTGCTGCTATGGGGACACGGTGGGGGTTTCAGAGGCCCCTCTGGCTGCAGGTTTCCTGTTTGGAGCACCGAGCTGAGACCCTTTCTCTCCCTTCTAGGCTGCCCTGCCAAGAAGAACGTGTGTGACAGCAGTACTTGCAGCAACGGCGGCACCTGTGTGAACCAGTGGGACGCGTTCAGCTGCGAGTGTCCTCTGGGCTTCGGGGGCAAGAGCTGTGCGCAGGGTAGGAGAGGCCGCCAGCAGCAGCCAAGGCCCGAGAGCTGTCAACAGTGCTGGGAACACTGGCAGGGTCGGGGCAGGCACTGGGCAGGGCCCAGTCAAGCTGGGCTGTGGGTGGAAAAGCGTGTCTGGGCAGAGCCCTGAGAGGGTAGTGCTGGAGACAAAGGGCCCACTCAGAGGCAGGCCTGGGCACAGTGTGGGGCGGGCCCAGGACAGGTAAATGCTCTGGAGGGCGGGGCCGACGAGGGGAGTGGGCACTAGGAGAGGCAGTGCCCTGCCTCCTGTGGAACCAGCCCCTCTGAGCATTACACCCCCTGGGGCGCTTGGCCGCTCCACCCCTCACAGTCTGCCTTTACCTGCCTCCCCAGAAATGGCCAACCCGCAGCGCTTCCTGGGCAGCAGCCTGGTGGCCTGGCACGGCCTCTCGCTGCCCATCTCCCAGCCGTGGCACCTCAGCCTCATGTTCCGCACGCGCCAGGCCAACGGTGTCCTGCTGCAGGCTGTCACCAGGGGGCGCAGCACCATCACCCTACAGGTGAGGCAGGGAGGGGTAGGGGGCAGGCGGACCCTGAGCTGGGAGGCAGTAGCCTCCCCCGGGGGGCGGGGGCCGGGGGGCGCTGGTCAGAGAGGGCTGGGTGGGGTCTTTCCTTTCCCCAAGCAAGAGACAGCTCCGTCCGCTTGTTGGATCACTGCTGCCATCTATTGGCCGTGAGGGAAATAATAGCTTTTCTTCTGGGGCCTCAGTGAGGCCAGAGGATGGGTTTGGTGGTCCAGCAGGAGCGCAGTTGGCTGGAAGAGCCCATGAAGGCAGGGTGCTGACTGTCTTTTCTTTTCTTCTGGTGAAGCTGAGGGAAGGCCACGTGGTGCTGAGTGTGGAGGGCACAGGGCTCCAGGCCTCGTCTCTCCAGCTGGAGCCAGGCCGGGCCAACGATGGCGACTGGCACCATGCACAGCTGGCACTGGGAGCCAGTGGGAGCCCTGGCCATGCCGTCCTGTCCTTCGACTACGGGCAGCAGCGGGCAGAGGGCAACCTCGGCCCCCGGCTGCATGGGCTGCACCTGAGCAACATTACCGTCGGGGGAGTGCCTGGGCCGGCTGCTGGTGTGACCCGTGGCTTCCGGGGCTGTTTGCAGGTGGGCGGCCTCCTCTGCCTTCCCCTCCTCCCCGCCACAAGGCCCGCACTACAGAGGGCCAACTTTGCTTCTGTCCCTCCCAGGGTGTGAGGGTAAGCGAGACACCCGAGGGGGTTAGCGGTCTGGACCCTAGCCGCGGGGAGAGCATCAATGTGGAGCCAGGCTGCAGCCTGCCAGACCCCTGTGACTCGAACCCGTGTCCTGCCAACAGCTACTGCAGTGATGACTGGGATAGCTATTCCTGCAGCTGTGATCCAGGTGTGCCAGTGGTCTGGGAAAATGGGCAGGTGGGCGGGTGCCCGGGGCCTCACTTCGGCTCTGCTGTGTGACCTGAGGCCAATCACATGATCTCTCTGAGCTTTGTCTCTTGCACTACAAAGACATGGCCCACTGGTAGGGTTCTCAGGTGGAAGGAGGTGGAGTGAGGGCAGGTTAAAAGAAAGTGCCAGGGCAGGGTAGGGATTGACCCTCTCTCGTCTTTACGGTCCCAGGATACTATGGTGACAACTGTACTAACGTGTGTGACTTGAACCCATGCGAGCATCAGTCTGTGTGTATCCGAAAGCCCAGCGCCCCCCACGGCTACACCTGCGAGTGTCCCCAAAATTACCTTGGGCCATATTGTGAGACCAGGTAAGTGGACCCAGGCACACAGCAGCTTGTCCCTGGTGGGGGGTCCCTCAGAGCTCCGGGAGCCACATTTGGAAGGGCCACACACAGCTGCAGCAGACGGGCCTGGCAGAGGGAGCTCATGTCTGCCTGGGCCCTCTCTGCAGGATTGACCAGCCTTGCCCCCGAGGCTGGTGGGGACATCCCACGTGCGGCCCGTGCAACTGTGATGTCGGCCAAGGCTTCGACCCAGACTGCAACAAGACAAGCGGCGAGTGCCACTGCAAGGTGACCACCCCGACCTGGGCCTCCATGGTGGCCGCCTGAGCCCTTGAGCGGAGGCAGCGGAGGAAGCCTTCCTGCAGAGAGCTCAGGGCTATGTGCCCTTGCTGTGATGGGGGGAGAGGGGACAACTGGCCACGTGCTCTTATGTGTTTGCTGTTTGGGGGGACGCAGGACCAGTACTTTACCATTGAGCTCTGGGCCAGCTATACTGGTGGTTTGCAGCCCACTACACCGCAAATTGTTACCATTAAATTTTTTTTTTAAGATTTTATTTTTGCAAGAGAGAGTACACGCAAGTGTGTGAGCGTGCGTGCGCACAGGAATGGGGGTAGGGGCAGAGGGAGAAGCAGGCTCCTGCTGAGCGGGGAGCCTGATGCAGGACTCGATCCCAGGACCAAGCCGGGATCTTGACCCTAGCCGAAGGCAGACACCCGACCGACTGAGCCACCCAGACGCCCCTAAATATTTTAAATACCACTCCTGGGGGGACCTGAAGTCAGCGAGCCTCTCTCTAGAGGGGCCACAGCCCAAAGGACCCATGAGCATCCCGGAGAGAGCCTGAGCCAGTGACCCATGTTATCTGTCCTCCCTCTCAGGAGAACCACTATCGGCCCCCAGGCAGCCCCACCTGCCTCCTCTGTGACTGCTACCCCACGGGCTCTTTGTCCCGCGTCTGTGACCCTGAGGATGGCCAGTGTCCGTGCAAGCCAGGCGTCATTGGGCGCCAGTGTGACCGCTGTGACAACCCCTTTGCTGAGGTCACCACCAACGGCTGTGAAGGTGGGGTTCCCACGATGGGTCCGTGGCTCTCCTGCCGAGTGCCATGTCCCGGCATCCCAGGTCGGCCAGGAGCAGGGGCTGGTTGCAGGCCCAAGGCTGCTGAGCAGGGGCTAGAAGCCCGAGCAGAACTCCAGGGGGACAGCTGCTCCTGGGTGACCCTGTGTTCTTCCTTGCAGTGAATTACGACAGCTGCCCACGGGCCATCGAGGCTGGGATCTGGTGGCCCCGTACCCGCTTCGGGCTGCCTGCTGCTGCCCCCTGCCCCAAAGGCTCCTTTGGTAGGTGCTGGAAGCCTAGAATGTGATATTGTGGACTCAGCCTCTCACCCCTGGGAGGAGGGTGAGAAGCCCCTGGCTGCAAATCCGGGACCTCTCTCTGGTCTCCAGGGCCTGGAGACTCCACGTCCATCTTTCCTTGGTGCCCTGTTCCTTTGCTCCCAAGGCTGCCGGGGTGAGGGCACCTGCGTCTTGAACTCTTAACAAAAATGCTGACAAAGCTGCAGCTTGCCTGCCATTGTGCTGGGTTCTAGAGATTCGGGGGTGAATCGAAAGGGTTCCCATCCGCAACTCACACCCTGGAATGGGAGTCATGCCACTCGCAAGGCAGTCTTGGGGAGTAGGGGCTGTTGGGTGCGATTCCAGGGGACACAGCCCCGGGATGGGGGCAGGTCCTGGTCCTTGAATCGATGACGATCAGAGTTCATAAGCAGAGAGTGGCAGAGAGCGCAGAGTGGCGGTGGCAGAGGGGCAGCGATGTCCAGGGGCTCAAGGAGAACACATGCCCCGTGCTCCTGGACTCCTCGTTTGGGCCGACCTGGCAGAGGTCTGGGCTCTAGTGTTCTCTACGCCTGTCTTCCTTTTCTCATCTGGGCTGCAGGAGGGCAGGGCCCTTGTTTGCTTGTCTCCCATCTCTGCCCCATGAGGTGCTGGCCCCCAGGAACTCAGGCAGGTCCCGGAAGCCTCCTGTGTCTCTCCTGAGGCCTGCCCTCTGGGCTTCCTTCCCCCAGGGACCGCCGTGCGCCACTGTGATGAGCACAGGGGGTGGCTCCCCCCAAACCTTTTCAACTGCACATCAGTCACCTTCTCAGAGCTGAAGGGCTTTGTAAGTGAACCTCCTCATCTCTAGCTCCTCTCTCCCCTCCCTGCTGCTGGCTTTGAGAAAGGGGCTTCTGGAATTCCAGCCCCCGCCTTCTAGGGCCTCCACCTGGAGGGGCCACTTCTCCCCTTTCCTGAGGCCCTTTTATTCCTGAGTTCCAGCTCCACTGCCCTTTTGTGCTGACCTCCCTTGCTCCCTGTCCTGTCTGCCTCCGTCCTAGGCCGAGCGGCTGCAGCGGAACGAGTCGGGCCTGGACTCGGGGCGCTCCCAGCGACTGGCCCTGCTTCTGCGCAATGCCACGCAGCACACAGCGGGCTACTTCGGTAGCGACGTCAAGGTGGCCTACCAGCTGGCCACACGGCTGCTGGCCCACGAGAGTGCCCAGCGGGGCTTTGGGCTGTCCGCCACACAAGATGTGCACTTCACCGAGGTGGGGCTTGGATGGGGCAGGGCTGGCTGGTTAGATGGGGGTCATGGTGAGTGAGCCTGTTCCTGGGGCAACTTGGAGGCCATCCCTGCCTTTGGGGAGGGACCTCCCCGATGGCCTGAGGCCTCCAGGAGCTCCCTTGAGCTCTGGAGTTTAGAGCATCTTTTTCCAGCCCTTTCCCTAGTAAGGTGCTGATAGAAACTAATGTTTGTATTATGGCCTGGCGTGACCAGGCTCCTCGGAGCAGAGGCCCTGCCCACCGTGCATTCAGCATCTAGTACATGGGCGGGGGTCCAGGCCTCCCACCTGGAAGCTCTTAGCTGCAGAAGGAGGAGAGAAGGTCTGAGGGAGGGGCGTGGATCGGGTGGGTCGCCCCGGGTGGTCTCGGCACAGGTGCGGCCAGGTGGTGGGGATGCGAGGGCCTGCGGTTATAGCACTGTGACCACGCCCACCCTAGAACCTGCTGCGGGTGGGCAGCGCCCTTCTGGACGCAGCCAACAAGCGGCACTGGGAGCTGATCCAGCAGACGGAGGGTGGCACGGCCTGGCTGCTCCAGCACTACGAGGCCTACGCCAGCGCGCTGGCTCAGAACATGCGGCACACCTACCTGAACCCCTTCACCATCGTCACGCCCAACATCGGTGAGCCGGGGTCAGGGCGGGGCTTGTGCACAGAAGCCCGCATACGGCTGGCTGTGCTGGGCACCCACCCGCCTGGCCGAGGGTCTGACCTGTGGCCCTCTCCCTAGTCATCTCTGTGGTTCGCTTGGACAAGGGGAACTTTGCCGGGGCCAAGCTGCCCCGCTATGAGGCGCTGCGGGGGGAGCGGCCCCCAGACCTTGAGACAACGGTCATTCTGCCTGATTCTGTCTTTCGAGGTCAGTGGGGAGCCGCGGGGGGCGGGTGTTGGGGGCCCAGCTGGGGCGTCTGCACAGGGCCCAGCTGAGTAGACGGGGTTCCGCTCCCAGAAACGCCCACCGGGGTCCGGCCAGCAGGCCCTGGAGAGGCCCAGGAGCCCGAGGAGCTGGCCCGGCGTCAGCGGCGGCACCCGGAGCTGAGCCAGGGTGAGGCTGTGGCCAGCGTCATCATCTACCGCACCCTGGCCGGGCTGCTGCCGCATAACTACGACCCGGACAAGCGCAGCCTGAGGTGAGTGCCCAAGGGGACGCGGAGGGGACGGGCAGGCAGGGCGGGCAGGTGAGTGTGGAAGCCTAGAGAGAGGCCGGGGCTGGGGGTACCCCCGAGCCTTGCGGGATGTCCCCTCAGCCACGAGACGGCCCTAGTGACTGTACGCCTGTCTGTTCCTCATCAGAGTCCCCAAACGGCCGGTCATCAACACGCCCGTGGTGAGTATCAGCGTCCATGACGACGAGGAGCTGCTGCCCCGAGCCCTGGACAAGCCGGTCACCGTGCAGTTCCGGCTGCTGGAGACAGAGGAGCGCACCAAACCCATCTGTGTCTTCTGGAACCATTCCATCCTGTGAGCCTGCACTGGGCTGTGGGCGGAGGGCCAGGCCCCCGGGGGCCTTCCCCTCCTTGTCTCCTGACCCTGCCTCCCTCCTGCAGGGTCAGCGGCACAGGGGGCTGGTCAGCCCGAGGCTGCGAGGTTGTCTTCCGCAACGAGAGCCACGTCAGCTGCCAGTGCAACCACATGACCAGCTTTGCCGTGCTCATGGACGTGTCTCGGCGGGAGGTTGGACCCCCAGTCGGGGGGCTGCGGGGGGAGCCTTGGAGTTAGGGTTGGGGTCCCAGGGCCCTGGGCTGGATGCTCAGGCCCGGCCCTTCCTAATTCTTCCGGCCCCCTGCCACCTGCCCTGCAGAATGGGGAGATCCTGCCACTGAAGACACTGACCTACGTGGCCCTAGGGGTCACCCTGGCTGCCCTGCTGCTCGCCTTCCTCTTCCTCACCATCCTGCGTGCCCTGCGCTCCAACCAGCACGGCATCCGACGGAACCTGACTGCTGCCCTGGGCCTGGCGCAGCTGGTCTTCCTCCTGGGAATCAACCAGGCTGACCTCCCTGTAAGACATCCCTCCTCACCCAGAAACCAGCCACAGCTTCCAGCCCTCTCCGACTCCCTAGGAGTCCTCCCCAGCTCCCTGCCCCGGTCCCTGCTTCTGCAGCAGCAACTCCGATAGAGCCCAGCCCCGTGCCCAGCCCACGGTTTCCTCTTCTCCAGCTCCCCCTCACTTCCCCCGCACCCTAGAAGTACCTCCCTCTGGCCCACACTTCTCGAAGCACAACCTAACACCCCTGATAAGTCGGGATTTGCGTCCTGGAGGTGCCCTGGTCACTGACCCCGGTGTGGTCGGGCCTCCAGTTTGCTTGCACAGTCATTGCCATCCTGCTGCACTTCCTGTACCTCTGCACCTTCTCCTGGGCCTTGCTGGAGGCCCTGCACCTGTACCGGGCGCTCACCGAGGTGCGCGACGTCAATGCCGGCCCCATGCGCTTCTACTACATGCTGGGCTGGGGCGTGCCGGCCTTCATCACAGGTACCCCCCACCCGCTTCCCGGCCTGAGGCTCTACATCTCTAGGCCCTGCGTCCACCTTCATGCCACGTTCTCTCCATCTGTGTCCCCATGCCCCAGGCCGAGTCCCCCTCTCGGCCCCTGAAGCCCCCCTCCAGAGGCTGGGTCCCCTGTCCTGGAGAGGTTGGCAGGGACACAGGGTGGGTGGAGCCCTTCATCCCCCGCACCTGGCCCCGTGAGCCCACTTGACCCCTGGCTGATTCCCAAGGCCCTACCACCCCTTCCCCTGCTGTTGTCACCGTGCCTCCAGGTCTAGCTGTGGGCCTGGATCCTGAGGGCTATGGGAACCCTGACTTCTGCTGGCTCTCCATCTACGATACGCTCATCTGGAGTTTTGCTGGCCCTGTGGCCTTCGCGGTCTCGGTAGGTGCCAGAAAGCGGGCTGGGGGCCGGCAGGCTGCGTGTGTCCTCAGGATCCGCTTTAGAAGAGGTGCCACTGCTGGGCCCCCGTGGGGTGGGGTAGAAGCTGTCTGTCCCCTGATGATCCCCTTCTCCCATCCCCTGCCCTGCTAGATGAGTGTCTTCCTGTACATCCTGGCGGCCCGGGCCTCCTGTGCTGCCCAGCGGCAGGGCTTCGAGAAGAAAGGCCCCGTGTGAGTATGGGGTGTGGGTGCCTGGGAAGTGGGCAGCGGGCCGGCGGGAGTGCAGGGGGCCTCCGGGCCGGGCTCACAGCCTCGCGCTCTCCAGCTCGGGCCTGCGGCCCTCCTTCGCTGTCCTCCTGCTGCTGAGCGCCACGTGGCTGCTGGCGCTGCTCTCCGTCAACAGTGACACCCTCCTCTTCCACTACCTCTTTGCTGCCTGCAATTGCGTCCAGGTACCTGGCTGCGCCCCGTGGAGGTGGGAGGTGGGGTGTTGCCGGCGGCGGGGGGGGGGTTGCCCAGATGGGCACTTAGCTGCTGCCTGTTGCCTGCCAGGGCCCCTTCATCTTCCTCTCCTACGTGGTGCTTAGCAAGGAGGTCCGGAAAGCACTTAAATTTGCCTGCAGCCGCAAGGCCAGCCCTGACCCTGCGCTGACCACCAAGTCCACCCTGACCTCGGTGAGGGGGCCGGGGGCCGGGGAGGTGGAGGGCTCTGGGGCTGGGAGGAAGAGGCAGGAGCCCCAAGGAGCTTGTTCTCCGTGCTTTATGCCCCACTCTTTCTTCATCCTTACACCCTTTCTTGGGCGAAGGGCTGGGGAAATGGTATGTGTGGCCCGGGAAGAGTGGGATTTGGAGGTGGCGAGGAGGGTTTTGACTCCGGAGAGATGGGGGTCTCTCTCCTCCACACCCGGGTGTGTGGGAGGTAGACCTTAGGGTACGCTCCCTCGGTCCTTCCACTCCCCATCCCGGGGCCGCCCCAGCCTGCTCCCCCACTTACCAACTGCTCCGTTCCCTGCCTAGTCCTACAACTGCCCCAGCCCCTACGCCGATGGGCGGCTGTACCAGCCCTACGGAGACTCAGCCGGCTCCCTGCACAGCGCCAGCCGCTCAGGCAAGAGTCAGCCCAGCTACATCCCCTTCTTGCTGAGGTGAGCACTGGGGTCGGGGCTCGGCAAGGGGAGAAGAGCGCCACACGTGCTGGAGGCGGGCCGGCCACCTGCTGCGAGTCGAATAACACACAGGTGGCCGACCCGTGGCAGCTTAAATTAGAGGCAGGAGGGGCATGGGGCAGGAACTAGGAAACCGGGCAGAGAGAAGAGAATGGGACATTGGGCAAGGGGCCGGCCTGAGGCCTCTGGCGTGGTCTTGTCTTCTCAGGGAAGAGTCCACACTGAACCCTGGCCAAGGGCCCCCTGGCCTGGGGGACCCAGGCAGCCTATTCCTGGAAGGTCAAGACCAGCAGCATGGTGAGAAAGGAAGCTCCTGCTGGCCAGTCGGGGGGCAGCTGCCCGGCTCTTGCAGAAGGCGTGCAGAGGCGGGTGGGTCAGTTCTGATCTCTCCCCTGTCTCCCAGACCCTGACACAGACTCCGACAGTGACCTGTCCCTCGAAGATGACCAGAGTGGTTCCTATGCCTCTACTCACTCATCAGACAGCGAGGAGGAGGAAGAGGAGGAGGAGGAAGAGGCCGTCTTCCCTGGAGAGCCGGGCTGGGACAGCCTGCTGGGGCCTGGCGCTGAGAGACTGCCCTTGCACAGTACCCCCAAGGGTGGGCCGGCCGGGGCTGTGGCCTTTGAGGGGGCAGTGGGAGGGCAGAGAGCCAGGGACTCCGGGGGCGGTGACTTTCCTAGTTGTGTGCCTTCTCTGGGCCTTACCTGCTTCCTTTCTCCACCAGATGGGGGCCCAGGGCCCGGGAAGGCCCCCTGGCCAGGAGACTTTGGGACCACAGCAAAGGAGAGTAGTGGCAATGGGGCCTCTGAGGAGCGCCCGTGGGAGAATGGAGATGTCCTGCCTCGGGAGGGGTCCCTTGGCCCCCTTCCAGGCCCCTCTGCCCAACCTCACAAAGGTGAGTGGGGCATGCCCAGGCGCCATGCTCCCCCATTCGGCAGGCTCACACCTCACACTTGCCCTGTGGCTGGTAGGGCTCTCTAGGGCAGCCCCCTGACCCCACCGCCTGCTCCTCATGGCACCTGCCACCCCCACCGCCCCCCCCGGCCCACAGGCATCCTCAAGAAGAAGTGTCTGCCCACCATCAGTGAGAAGAGCAGCCTCTTACGGCTACCCCTGGAGCAAGGCACAGGGTCTTCTAGGGGCTCCTCCGCCAGCGAGGGCAGCCGGGGCGGGCCCCCTCCCCGCCCTCCACCCCGGCAGAGTCTCCAGGAGCAGCTGAATGGGGTCATGCCCATCGCCATGAGTATCAAGGCGGGCACGGTGGACGAGGACTCGTCGGGCTCCGAGTGAGTGGGGCTGGCTGGGTGGGACCGGGGGCAGCCCCACAGAGGCCCGGGCCGGGCTCGGAGCCGCTTGCAGGCCTGCCCAGGCTGCTCTGGCCGGCAGTCGGGGGACCAGTGGGCTGATGTAGCCCAGCTCCCTTACTGTGACGTGCCCGCGAACCACGGGGGCCCGTGGGGTCCGCTCAGCCTGCATCAGGCGAAGTGAGGGAGGGTGGGGAGCTGGGGTTGCTTTCCTGTTTCCTTCTCCTGGTGGAAGCTTCTCACTGTCTTCTCTGCTCCGACTAACCCCCTGTCTGCCTTTTCTGTCACTTTCCTTTCCTGCCTCTCCAGATTTCTCTTCTTTAACTTCCTGCATTAACCCTGGCCGGTGGTTCCTACACCCTGAGGCTCCCTTACCTTCCCCAGCTGCACTCATGCCCCACTCCTGTCTTGTGCTTTATCCTGCCCCTGCTCCCCACCGCCTGCCCGCAGCAGCGACGAAACGTCCATCTGAGGAGCCTGGGCCTTGCCGGGAGGGGCACCCACCCCACCCGAGGCCGTCTAGTGCCAACTCCCTCCCCCGCCATCCCCTTCACTGCACTTTGGACCCCTGGGGCCAACATCTCCAAGACAAAGTTTTTCAGAAAAGAGGAAAAAAAGAATTTAAAAAAGGATCTCCACTCTTCATGACTTCAGGGATTAATTTTTTTTATATGCTGGAAACTGACTCCCCTTTCCCTTCCCAAAGAGGATAGGACCTCCCAGGATACTTCCCAGCCTCTCCTCAGTTTCCCATCTGCTGTGCCTCTGGGAGGAGAGGGACTCTCGGGGGGCCTGCCCCTCATTTGCCATCACCAAAAGGAAAGGACAAAGCCACATGCACCCAGGGCATCGAGCCCTGCAGGCTGCACCCCGGCGGGCCTCAGTGTGGTGAGTGCGTCAAGGTCGAGGGCACTCCTCACCCTGCCTGGGCCGCCCCTCCCAGGAACTGAAAAAGCCCCGTCCGGAGAGGGGGCAGAAGGACTCCGCGCCCCCGGACCCCCAAATGCTGCATGAACACGTTTTGAGGGGAACCCGTGCCCCTGGGCGGAGGCCGGGCCACCCCAGCCCCTCTCCTTTCCCTGGACTCTGGCCACGTGCTGCAGCCCAGGCGTTTGCTCAGTTCGCTGACCCAAAAGTGCTTCATTTCCCTGCCCGACCCGCCGGGGGAAGGCCAGTCATGTGTTCAGTTGCGCTTCTTTGCTGTGGTGTGGGTGGGACGGGGAGGAAGAGTAAGGCCAGGGGCTGGCTCGGTTGCCCCCACAAGTCTCAAGCACAGGTCTCATGTCCGGGGTCTGGTGTCCACGCAGCCAGTCCCGCAAGATCAGACAAATCTTACTTTGCCTGACCTACTGTGGCCTCTGAGACGTGTTCTATTTTTAACCCCTTTTCGGAATTGGCTCTCTTCTTCAAAGGACCAGGTCCCGTTCCTTTCTCCCCCCCCCCACGCCCATCCCCAGCTCCCTGCGAAGAGAGAGTTAATATATATTTTTATTTATTTGCTTTTTGTGTTGGGATGGGTTCGTGTCCAGTCCCAGGGGGTCTGATGTGGCCGTGACAGGGCGGGTAGGTACCCAGCAGTCCTGGCGCGGGGGGCCTGAGACCCTTCCCCTTGCTCCAGGCTCTCATCTCTCGCCTCCTCTCCTCCTGCCGCCTCAGTTTTGCCAACCACTGTTCATTTGAGTTACTGCATACGCTGAGCATGTATTCCCCACTTGTCACTGACTTTGCTCTGGAGCAGGTGGCCAGAAAAAGAGGCTAGGGGTGTGGGGGGGGGAAAGATCCTGTTTCTCATGTGTAAGGCTGGTTGCTGGCGTTTCTGCCATGGATTCTCCCCCTGAACTCTCTCTTCCCTCAGCAATTCCTACAAAGGGTTAAAAAATTTAACTGGTTTTTAACTACTGATGACTTGACTTAAAAAATACAAAGATGCTGGATGCTAACTTGATACTAACCATCAGATTGTACAGTTTGATTGTTACTGTAAATACAGTAGGGTTTTTGTGTTTGTTTTTTTCATTTCCCCATACCACTGAATAAACTATAGTTCTGTGCGGGTTGAGCACCGTCACCCTGTTCTTCTGTGGGGTGTCCTGTGCTTCCAGAAGGAGGCTCTGGAGAACAAGAGCAGGCAGGGCCCTGGGAGGGCCAGGACATCAGGGGACTCGGATGTCACGTGGCCACTGAGTTAGCCTCACCACCAGCACCCCGGCGGTGCTCCCCTGATAGCCTCATCAGCACAGAGCCCATGTCCTGGTGTGTCCAAGGAAGATGTGGCAGGTGGCAAGACACCTTTTCATCAGGACAGGAGGGACACGTTTTCACTGGAGAGGCTGCAAAGAGCAGGCAGGTTTCCAGTCCAGCCCCTCAGGGCTGAGTCCTGGGGACAGAATTCGGGAGACAGGGAGGGCAGAGCGGCTGAATGGCTCAGTGACTCGGTACCTCCTGACTCCACTCCTCTGGGTCATCGTGTGTGTTTTCCCATCAGAAATGAAGCAACAGTTCACACTCAAGCCACCTACGTGCTCTGCAACATTACTTCTGTTCCCAAGTTTTGTGTTTTTTTGAATGTCCGGTCAGTAAACTAGCTGGGGAGTTAACACAGCCACAGAGGGGAGTGATTAAGAGCACAAACCTTGGAAACAGACCCAGTGACTTAAGCTCTCAGAGCCTTAGTTTCTCTGCCTGCAAAATGAGGATGATAATAGCGTCTGCCTAATCGAGCTTTTATGAGAATTAAATGAGTTAACACATGTAAAGTGCTTAGAACAGTTCATAGTGCATAGTAAGAGACCAGTAAATGTTGGCTTCCCTCATTGTTGCTCCTGGGGAGGGGTGGGAGTAGAGTGCATACAGAGAAAAATAGAAAGCCAGCCCCAAAGGGAAGGAAGCAGGTAGCTGAGCAAGAAGGGCAGCTGTGGCAGGCGGGCCTCCTCCCCAGGAGGCAGGCAAAGCCTCCTGGATGTTGCTGAAGCAGGGTTGGAGCACGATGGGGGCGGGGCAGGCGGGGTTATGAAATGCAAGACTGACCAAGGGCGAAGAGAACAGGCCTTGCCCTTTCCGGCCACCAGGTGGCGATAGCACATGGGTCTGCGCTCCTTTGGCCTACCAAATCGCACACACGTGCCATCTGCTGGCCACACCTCAGTCTGTCCTATCCGGGGTCACCAAGGGCCCCGCTCACCAGATGCCAGCACAGGACTCAGCTGGAGAACACCCCTGAGGTTTTCTTGCCTCTGCCAAATTTCTCCAGAGCCAAACACTCGATGTGTTTCCACATCCACCCACCCAGCTCAATTCTTAGAATCCCAGAGGCTAGGAGTTGCTGCAGGAGGCTCAGGGAAAGGGGCGAACGCCTCGGCGGCTGCCGCTGTCACACAGGTGAATGTGTTCAGTGAACCTGAAGATCAGCCATAAAAAGGAGAAGACAGCGGTGGAGGGCCTCTGTCTGGGGAAGGACATTTCAGTGCCAAAGTAGGGTGCTGATGGGCATATGTGTGTGTGTGTGGGGGGCTGATTCTCCACTCCCTCTGCTCCTTAAGTCATAGCCCGGCCTTTGAAGAGGGAAGTTCTCTCAAAACTCACAAGGAATTGGGGGCGCCTGGGTAGTGCAGTCTGTTTAGCGTCTGACTCTTGGTTTCGGCTCCCGTCGTGATCTCAGGGTTATGAGATCGAGCCCTGTGTGGAGCCCTGCCTCGGGCTCCATGCTTAGGGCAGAGTCTGCTTAAGACTCTCTTTCCCTCTCCCTCTGCACCTACCTGCCGCCTCCCCCGCTCTCTCTTTCTAAAATAGACAAATCTTTAAAAAAACAAAAACAAAACTCACAGAGAATTGAATTGGTTCTGGTTGCGAGAGTTAAAGGCTGTGAGAAAAGGGAGACCCTTAGTGAAATCTGATAAATGAGTCTCTGTCATTCATTCACCAACCCCCCACAATCTTGCATTCAAATTTACTTTTCTAACAAATGAATGAAATTCTCTGCCACATACAAATCATAACGGCAGAAGTTTATAAAACCCAGTGTCAAACCTCACATCTAGGACCAATAATTCTAATGATAGAAGGTAGAACGTGATGAGGTTCCAAGCATCTTCTGCTAAAGCAGTCAGCGAAACTGAATACTAGGGTACCCACCAAAAGATCCCCTCATCTCATCAGTACAGCAGACTAGATGCTGAGGCATTCTCAGAAGGCTCCATGCCCTGGCCAGGAAAGGTCACCCAAGCTTAGGATATAGATAACAGTTTGACCAAGACCTTGCCTTGATAGCCTCACTCACACATTTCCCTTGATCTGGACCTTTCAGTAACATACACATCCTCGAGGAAGGCAGCTTGTTCCCATCTAACGCCAACAAAGGGAGGGCGGGTGGTCCCAGTCTGCCGAGCTTGGAACACAAGTCCCTTCAGCCTATTTAGGCCCAGCCTGGGAAGCTCGTCCTGGCTCTCATCGGAATAACACAGGAGTTTACTACAAATTCGTTTGAAATTGGAGAATTTACTTTCACATATACAGAGATTAGAAAAATACATTCATTTTATTTTAGAAAAACACAGACCAATGTAAGCTTATCATCAGCTGGCCTCTTAGGAGCCACAGAATTCACAGGAAACAAGTTCTGGAGACCAGGTGCCTGCCTCTGCCTCTCCAAACAGGCCTGCAGTTCAGTAGAGGGTGCGATTCAGGGCTGCTCCTTAGAGAGTAGGGAGGTCAGCTACAGAGGCCATTCACATGTAAATGTCCAGTGAACCAATGCCTGGGAAGAAGATCAAACTCTCTGGGACTGAACACAAGAGTGGGGGTGGACAAGGACAAACTACTCTCTGGCTTTTCTCATTTTCTGCTTGTTAATTTCGCTGTCAGGAGGCGACCTCTTTTCCCTAATCCTCTTTCATCTCACAGGGTTTGATTCCCCTCCAGCTCAACCCTAATCCACCCCATCTCCCATCTCTTTACTGCTGGGGCACCAGCCGTGGTGGCATCTCTTTCTCCTGGGCCAGAATCTGCTAGAGTCAGGGCCTGTCTTCCATGAGAGGACTTGGGAGGCCGAGTAGAGGTGAGTCCAGGCAGTGACTGTAGTGGTTTGCTACTGAATTCTTGCTTGCTGTCCTGATCTCTTTACCTAAAGAGTCAGAAGGAAGAACTGGTTTAAATTGTCCCTCTTCCGCAAGCCAGCTGAGCTCAAGTTTGTCACCCAGCTGAGCTCAAGTTTCTCAGGGAAGGAAGAAATGGGACTCCCTGCCTCTCCAGGCTCCCCTCCTCATCCCCACCTTGCTACACAATACCCAGGGCTGGTGTGCACAACAGTTTGGAAGCCCAGATGATGGGAGAGAGAGCGCATCACAACAGATCTTACCTGGTAGGTCCTGGGACTGCAGCTTTCTTGGGGGGCTGCAGATTGCTGCGAGTGGCACCAGGGACGGGAAGATTTGGGCGCTGAGAAACGGGAACTTAATGAGGGTTGACAAAAAAATGAGTTAGCAGAGAGTTCAAGGGGCCTTCCTGGAGTTTAGGATCAGTACCTTTCTTCCTACCCAAGGTAAAAAACATAAGGTATGGGAAAACCACAGTTCAAACTCTTTGCCCGGGCCCACATCCTCTCCTTAACTCAGTCTTGCCATCTTCAAATTGAGTGGTAATGAAGATGGAGGAAGTGGTCACTGTTCCCAGCTCTGGGAGGGTACATTCAAGCTAGGCAAGGGTAAGCATTCTCCCTCCTGATTTCCAACTGTTATGTCCACTCTTCCTCACCTCTGTGCCCTGCAGCACTTGGTCGCGGAACTCCTTTCCGAGTTGGCAGAGAAGCTGGAGGCAGGGCACCTTTGCTGGGTGGTACACTCCGGCTGGTGAGTGGCATTCGGCTGGCAGGCCTGGGGATGGCCGAGGGAACAGGCAATCGGCTGGAGGGCTTAGCAGCTGCTCCCTGTGGCCGAGAGAGGCGCTGAGAGTTGCTGGTAGAAGGCTGTGGGGCCAAGACTGGTCTGACAGCAGTAGGTGGGCCTGGTGGAAGGAAGTAGAGGAATTAAGAGAGTCAGTTCCACGTCCTTCCCCCCTTCCATTCACCCACGGCTTTGCTGCCCAAGCCTTCTCACTTGCTGTTGCTCTCCCACTGGGCCCAGCTTTGCCCCGGATTGGAGGAGTGGGTCGAGCAAGAGGAGAAGATGCTGGGCTTTTGGATGCAGGGAACAGATTGCAAGTGGGTGACTCCTGAAATACAAAGAGAGGAAAAAAATAGAACTAGAATGGAAAAAGAATCTGCTGGCTGGCTGAGAAATAGAGGTGGAGAGTTGCCTGCATCCCAGTGAGGAAGGGCAGACATTAGCTGCCAACATCATCATCCTCACCAATACCATTTATCGTGAGCTTATTATAGACACTACAGAGATATGTGCAGACACTGTGGTAAGCACTTTGCTTACGGTATTTTGCTTAATTCAGTAATTCTGAGGTAGATTTTTACTAACCCCATTTTACCAACAAGGAAACCACTCTGTGGCTGTATCAAGTCACACACTGTGTCTGAGGGCACACATCCAACCCAGACCCTTCCAACTTACCCTCTTCACACTGGAGGGCCTCTTTCCAGATGCTGCCCGAAGAGCCCTGACTGACCCCTTCTTATCGCTGCTCCGGAGTCGGGGTGTCAGGCTGCTTGGGGAGGGGGTGCTCCGAGTCAAAGAACTCACAGTGGGCAGCAGGTCTCGGACGGGACTGTCCTTCAGCACAAAGGTCTCCCGCCGAGGGCTGGGCTTCACCTTGCGAGCCCCCAGGCCCTCGCCTGTGCTCTCCTGCTCCTGCAGGGCACACTGCTCCAGCTGGGCTGCCAGTCGGTTGGCCTCGTGGAGAATCTCCTCCAGCTTCTCTGGACTAAGGGGGCCTAAGCTGAGCCTCACCCCCTGGGGGGCTGGGGCCACTGCATTTGGGTCACTTCGATTGGAAAGTCCTCTTCGGAGGGGTTTCTCTGGAGTCACTGACACTGCTATGTCTTCCTCCTCACGACTGAGACAGAAAACAAACCAGGCACCATGCCCACAAAGAAGAGAGCAGGAGACTGTGCAAAGGAGACCGGGCACCCCCTCCCAAGAGAGCCAGGGATACACCCCCAAACCCTGATGCCCACGCTAGCTGTGAGATCTGGCCTCTACGTGATGAGACGCCTGGTCCTATGAGGCCTAATAGGCCTTTAGTCCTTACCGACATTGGAGATGATGCCAGGATGAAGATGCAGCAAATCCACTTACACTTCTCAATATCCTGAAATCTCGTACCAGCTTATCCCTTTTCCCTTCCCCCAGTAGTGCCATTGAGGGCCATGTCAACAAGGCCCCCAGCAGCTGCAGGGCACCCAACCTTGCCACATTCCCAACCCAGACCCCAGGCCAATAATTCAGCAGTAAGGGGCTAGAGACAAAGAGGCACTGTTGGAGGAAAGCGAGTAGGTTAAAGAGGATGGTACCTGTCAGATGGTGACAGCCCTCCAAAGTCCAAGGTCTCATCCACTATAAACTTCACATCTGCAGGGGAGGAGGGGATGAATGCCAGCCTCGGGTCGCTAACACGGCTCTCAATCGCAGCGCCCCATTCTTTCCTCCTTACTCTCCTTACCTTCCTCCAAATCTTCCATGTTCCAGCCGGCAGGAGCACGAGTCAGCTCAGACCTGGGCTGGAGAGAAAATATCCCTTTCTTCAGGTCTCCATCCTGCCCAAGGCTCCCAGATAGACTCAGGGTGCAAGCCAGGGGTGGGGGAACACGCTGGAGGTAAAGCAAGTGTCCCAGGAGTGGCACCTACCTTTGTAACAGCCCTGTTACCTCCGGGGAAGGTGTGGAGAGCGCCCCACCCTGGTCCTCAGGTTGCCCTGCTGCCCCCCTACAACCCGGTCTCTGCTCCCCGGGGGCGATCTGCACGCCCTACCTTCTTCCCCGCCACCATCCTCCGGTTTTTCCTCTCCCCAAATCACCTTTCCACTCCCACGGCACCACACCCACACCACACCTCCAGCCCACCCTCCGTTTTGACTTCCCGCCCCGCCTCACCTCTCGCAGAAGGTGCTTGCCTCCCACCACCTAGTCCCGGGAATCAGCCCGAGGGGGTGGGGCTCCTTTCGAATCTCTTAGGCTCCACCGACTCCTACCACAGACGCCCAGTGATTGGCGGATCCCAGCATTCCCCCCTCGGGGGCGGGGCGGCGGCGGGCAGCCGGCCGGAAGTCTGCAGGTGGGGGCCGTGTGGTGAGCGGCTCTAAGAAAGACTCCATCCGGAGGGCTGAAGTGGGGAGGCCGCGAGCGCGCGCGCGTGCCCGGGAGCTCTCCCTTCGGAGCAGGCGGGGCCTTGTGGCGCGGCGCCATGGACCTGGCCAATGAACGTAGGTTTCGCGCCCGGAGAGCTCCTCCCCCTTCTCCGCCCCCTCCTCCAGCTGGGCGGTGCCGGGGTTGAGCGGCCGGGCCTGTGCGCGCGCCCGCCGCGGATCCTAGAACTAACAGCGCCCTTGAAGATAGTAGTTTCCAGAGGTTTCCTCGGTTTGCAAGCACCACATTAGCTACGTTTCCTCAGTTGTGATGTTTTCAAGTTGCGGGAGCACCTGGACATTTATATTTTAGGTATATTGAGGTTCTGTAAGAAGTACATCTCCCATCGTCTTTTTAAGGGAGAACTTTAGGAACTTGAGGTAGCCAAGGTATGAAAAAACCAAAAAACAGGGCGCCTGGGTGGCTCAGTGGGTTAAAGCTTCTGCCTTCGGCTCAGGTCATGATCTCAGGGTCCTGGGATCGAGGCCCGCATCAGGCTCTCTGCTCAGCGGGGAGCCTGCTTCCTCCTCTCTCT